>JAPKLW010000316.1:212944-340108 GCA_026898455.1 Plectranthus barbatus
TAATAATAATAATAATAATAATAATAATAATAATAATAATAATAATAATAGAATATAAAAGCATTTTCTAAGGGAAAAATGTGCGAGATGTATTTTTTGTGAGACATTTTTCAAACGAAATGTGTCTTAGACAATGCAATTTTGATTGGAATGTAAATGATGCATTTTATAAAATAAATCATTTATAACGATAATTTATATAATTTACAAGTAAGAAATATATCATATGGTTGGAATAAGTAACATGAAAAATATACTTCAAATGAAATGCATACGCACAATATCAATAAATTTTAAATAAAATACACTCGAATGTCTCACGTCAAATAATAACACCGTATATTAAATGATTACAATTCTCATATAAATTAAATATTAAACCCTTTTAATAAATAGTTTCATTAGGGCGAACTCTTTTAACTTTTTTAATAAAGTAGTTTCGTTTGGGCATTTTCGGACAAAGGATATCATTATATTCACAAAAATCAAAATCATGAGACTTCAAATAAATTAAGGTGGAAGATAAGAGGTCCAAAAACACTTATTTGAAGGTACTATAGAGGTCACCAATTACTGCAAAAGAGAAATGGAAGTTTGTACGGTTTTCGTTTTTATTAGGCTATGATGATAAATTCGTCTAGTATAGGTGTAATTCTCAGTCCAACATCAAGCAATCATCAATTATAGTTCAAGTTTATGTCGTAACAGATAAAAAGCAAATGAGTTTTGGAAGAGCATAAATCAAATAATTTATAACCCCAAAATGAAACAAAACAACCATCTTTTACATTCCGCACAAAATCCAGTGAATGTACCTCATGAAAGATCAAAACCTTCCAAGTAAATAGACCCAACAATGCTGGAAAAAAAAATTAAATATTTAGACACAACATCCAGAGACAAAAATGCTAGGACCGACTCCCTTCGAAAAATAAAATAAAATAAATACATGAAATAACTTCTACCTACCCAGACACGACTGATGATGCATCATAAAATTGTATGCATTTTACCCTTCTGTCAAACCAAACAGAAAGGGATTTTCAAGCAGTATGAACAAATTTTGTAAACTTTGACAGAAAAACTTTGACTCGTATAAGAATGGTACAAAGGGTAGACGAGGACGACCAGGATGCAAAATGGAAACCCTTCTTATGTAGAAGGACCAAACCAACAGACCGCAAATTCAAATTTACCAAAACCGCACAGCAGCACCCGGCTAATCAAAGCCAGGATCTTAATCCCCGTGAGACATGAGATTACCATATATAAACAATTGAGCCATCCAGAGCCCTATGAAATTGGATAACTCTTGGTTTTCCTTTAACAGTCGATCAAGAGGCAACTGGTGCTGCTGCACCCGAAGCTTTTTCCAATTTTTTCTTTTCAATCTCCACCCTTCTTACCTGGGCATGCTGCTCAACCCCACTTGCAAGGGCCTGATAGTGAAAATCAAGAGTCCGGGTAATGTTCTGGAACCTTAATGGATCGGATGCTTGCAGAGCTATGCCACAAAACAAGGGTATCCACAAAGAATTAGGAAATCGTGTTAAATTATATGACAGGACAGGAGCTTAAACAGATACAATCTCACCTTTAATGGTATCCACAAATAAAATGAAAGGGTCAACATCATCAATTGGTGATTGCAAATCTTCGTCGTCACTGAAATCATCATCTGAGTCTTCATCATCAAATTCAGTGGAACGGAAAGCCTTAGCCTGCATACAGTTGTGATGTCACAAATATTATTACAGAAAGCGACAAGTATCCTCCAAAATCTAGTTTCAGAAAGCTAAAGTTCTGCACCACTTAAGTAATGCAAAACCAGCCGATGACAAGACAATTTAAACTACATAATCATCCAAAATCATTCAGCCCCCGGATATTTCAATCCACTTAAGCTTACAAAAACTGGGAGCATAATAATAGTTGCGAGAAGATCTTTCAGATTCAAGCTATGATCATATTCCTGAATCCTCATATTATAGTCTGAGCTGTACCTTGTTAAACTAGAAAATAAGGATCAAATGCAATTCAAAAACTACTGGACCTCCTTTCAAGTTTTTCTAGAGCACCAATAAATTTTTTTATATTACTCACCCTAGCAGCCAATTTCTGAAGTTTAAGGCTATCAGCTTCATCGCCTTCCTCAGCATCGACCCCCATTTCTTTGTCTGAGTCATCACCATCGTCGTCATCATCACTTTGAAAATTGCTCATGTCATCATCATCTTCTTCTTCTTCTTCGCCCTCTTCATCCTCCTTTGCAGCCTCTGTTCAAACAGACAAAGTATGAACACTAACACATAGGAAAGGGATAGAAGACATGAACTTTCAGCAGAGGATTTTGTAATCCATAGAGGACGTAGTAATCATTACAAAGAAAGAATCTGCTATTTGAGCAATATAGGAAACAGAGCCCACATAACAATTTAAAAATTTAGCAGCAAAAAAAGATATAGAGAGGAACCTGCTACTTGATCCTTGTAAGCAACAAGCAGGTCAAGGGTGGACTTAAAAACACGCTCCAATGCTTCTCCTGGCAGCTGATCAGCAGGTAGAGGGAGTAACGATGTCAAGCCCAACAAACACACCTTTTTATCGTGCTCTCTGCAAACACAGAAATAAATTAAGTATATACTTACAGCTTAAAGCACGTCAAAATTAAACCAAGAATTATAAAAGAACCTTTTAAAATTGCTGCGCACTCCACTTTTTTTAGTTTGCTGTAACATCTGGAACCAAAGATTGAAAACTTCTGTAGCAACATTAAGCTTTTGGAGAACACTGAGTGTCAATGGTGCATTATAGTACAAAGCATCCGCAACCTGTCAAAAGTTATTGTCCTGACATTATCAAACGATTGTCCACAGTATATAAAAAGCACACAAGAAGATGCATAGTGACAAGCCATCGACTACATTATAGCCAATGCTGGTTCCCTCACACAAATGCATCTGCCACCATTTATTTCTTCAAACAAAATACCAAGCATGCACTGCACAGAAAACCTAAATAATTCCCAAACAAAATATATATATATATAGAGTTGTGATCATATGTTAACCGCTTCCCAGATGTTACCTGTTACCTCGCTGGCGGTGCATTATCTAGACAAGCTAACTACATTATCTAGGCAAAATCAGGTACATTGCGAAGATAATGTACTACATTACATTATCTATTACAGTTTGTAATGTAGTCTTAGTTTTAAAATGCGAGATGCGAGGTGTTGCGATGAGACCCCAAAACCCGATGCGATGATGCGGGATGCGATTGCGAGCGCATCAAGGATAAAATGCGACGGTTAATAAAAACCTATATAAATAATATTTACATTATATTTATTATTCAAATTTACAATTTCAAGAGTAGATATATCAAGTAAAAATCATATATATAGAGTCAATAAACAAATAATCCACAAAATTCATATATATGAAACAAATAATCCACAAAATGATAGCAAACACAATACATTCAAAAACTCATGTCAACATTATTCTGTAAATAAGATATTTTTAGAAAAGATATTTTAATATTATTAGTTATTTTCAAATAAAAGATTTTAATATTTATTATGAAAGATTCTGTAAATTATATCATTGGTTATGTAAAAAATATATCATTAATATTAATTTATTTTAAATAAAGTTATTTAAATCATTAACATAAAAACTAGTATAAATTAGTAATGCATTCAGAATAAAAATATTAAAATCATGAACTTAAAAATCTTATCTGGGGTTGATATTTATTTATGAAAAACTTAGTGAAATTATACTATTGATTGGTTATTTTGAATAAATCTATATGCAATGTGTTACTATCTCATAAATATAATAAAAATACTATAAAGTAGTAATTTATTTAGAATAAAGTTATTAAACCATATACATGGATTTTTTTAAAGGATGCGTTATTATTATAAAATTCATATAAATTATATAAATTGGTAATTCTTCCACCGTTTCTTGCCTTTCAACCACGATGCACTCGCATCCATCGCATCACGCATCAGTTCGCATCAGCTCGTAGCGGCCGCATCAGCACCGCATCCCGGCACCTGCACGCATCACACATCCCGATGCAAAATTCCATATGCGATGCGCGCATGATGCACGCATCGATGCACGCATTTTAAAACTAAGAATGTAGTACATTATCTTCGCAATGTACCTAATTTTACCTAGATAATGTAGTTAGCTTGTCTAGATAATGCACCGCCAGCGAGGTAACAGGTAACATCTGGGAAGTGGTTAACATATTAATGCATCCCTATATATATATATACATATATATATATATATAAAGCAAGCATATGTATTTAGCTAAAGAGAGCTGATAATAGCCAAAACTAGAATGAGTTAAATAAATACAAGCCATAAATACACACGCAGCAATGATCAAATCATACATGCCAGCAGATATCCCGGGGAAAACTTGAGTATAACATTGCACCCTTACCACTTCCATCAAGAGGCATTTTAGATAAGGCTTCTCAGTACGACGCAACCGCTCTACAGTAATTCTTAGGTAAGGCTCGACCCAGTGATCAACCTGACCCCTGCAGTTCTCGAATAATACTTGAATGAGCTTAGGTGCTGGCTCAATATCACCATCATCCAGATTTTTATCACCCATGACCTGCATATTATTACAAAACAATAGTAAGAAACTATCAACCAGCTTAGAGCTGAATTTTATAAAGAATCAACTTACGGATGAAATCATGGTCCAAAGGCTTTGTTGGTAATCTGGTGCCTTGCATGTGAGAAAATGTGCAGTGCTTCTCGAGATATAGTTATCCAATGGCACCAAGATATCTGAGAATTCAACAGGCAAGCAGGTATAAGGGATGCTAAAATAAGCAGGGACATAACAATTCTTTATTATTTTTGGTTCATTTTTCAATTAAATCATTTCAGAAGAGTGTACTGAAATTTACAAGCTCATAAGAGCATGCAGACATCACTAGAAATAAAGCGGGTCAATTTACAGCAACACCAAATTAGCAGCAACATACAACAAGACACAATAGAATAAAGAGAAGACAATGGAGTGATGATAAAAGAATCGTCCAGAGTAAAGCACCATACTTGGGAAAAAATCAATGGCCCAATCAGCCAGGGCTTCCATCATCAATGGCCAAAGGCTCCACATCTCCAGTGATATAGTAGGTGAGAAGAAAGTCATATAAGAGACAATCTCCAAAACTTCCTCAAAGACCTCTGGAGAAAGATGATTAATTAGAGATTCCCATGTAAAGGTAGATTAGAATGTAAAAGAGGTAATCAGAAACTCAATTTCAATCACAAATATATCAAATACTACCTGCCAAATATAAATTATCTCATAGAAATTGAGGAATTGGGTATTGTCAAATCATACTGTAATTCAATGTCCAAGATTCATTTAGGCACAACGAGAATAACTGTAAAAAATATCTTTGAAAAATGCATTTCGACCAGTTGTAATTGTAGCAGTATGAAATATAGAGCTAAAAAATATGCACAAAAATAAATTAAAATAATGTGAATATGACAAGTACCTTGACCATCGGTAGTCAGCATCCTACGCATTATTGGCAATAAAATTGGTTCAATGTGTATAAAGATATCAGGGAGGCCGTTGATTGACTCAAGGATAGTGCTGATAGCGCGCAAGCAACCAACAGCAGCCAAGGCACCAAGATCATCACCTTCCTCATCAGCCTCAGCGGTATTCATACATTTCCAAAATGCAGCAGCCTATAAATAAAATGACATGTTAAAAAAAAGACAACAAAAAGATAGAGCCAATACACCCATAGGCAGGCAGATAAGAAATACCAAGTTTTGGCATAATCCAAGAGCATATGGAGCCATCTCCTCTCCAAACTTATCAACTATTGTCTCAAGAGTAAACACAAGATCTTCATTTTCAACCTCATTCATTAGTTTAAAAAACTCTGATAAGATTAAAAAGGAACAGTTAGAATGCTGCTGATTGGTGAAGAACTAACATGATAGGAGTTAAACAAATAACATACCATCAAGTAGTTGTGGAAGAATTGGTCGGATCTCACCAAGGTCTGTATGGAATAAAAATGCATCAGTTGGCAAGTACAAGTCTAGACATACATACAGCAACAGAATGTAAGATAATGGTACCACTGCAGGCTTCCACGAAAGAGCGCAGAGCAAAGACAGAATCAATACGAACAGGAAGTTCTGGGTCACGCATCCCAGCAACAACACTGTGTAATGCTCTTCGGAAGTTATTTGGGTCAGAGAAAGTGATATGTGCATACTGTCCTGCAACCCATGCTGCCTAGAATATGGTACATTCCCAAAAGAACATTACAATTGCACGAGAGTATATGCCCATAAGAAAATCTTCAGACATATCAACCAGACAAAACTCTACAATTATTAGCAGCGTTAAGAAAAGATTGTCATTTTAAGTTTTTAAGAAAATAAATGGAATAGACATTGGGTTGGATTTATGCATCAATTTTTTAGGACTATGCTAGATGAAAAAAAAAGGGGGGGGGGGGTAATATTTGTAATGCAAATCAGAATCAAGAGATAATAAAAACAAAAGTTAAACCCAACCTTACCTTCGCTCTAAGATGCCCCATTGGACTGGCAAACTCGGGGAACACATGTTGCACAAGCATACGCTCCAGCTCAGATTTGTAAGGTTCAGTTTGCTTCAGTTTATCACAAAGAGCTCCAATGGCAAGCAGGGCACCATCTTTCTGTCTATAGGGCTTATATTCTGGTGCTGCCTCATCATATCTAATTTAAGAGAAAGTGGACAAATATCCATCATTCAAATGCCAAATTATTTAAATCATAGTTTATAGAAGTACCATGATGCATACCTCTTGAAAACCTCCACAATAAACAACAAGAACTTTTGAAGATTCTCCTTTTGCCGTTTCCTCACCAACTCACTGACAAAATCCATTGCAGCGGTCCTAGGACTGTATAAGTCCTCAATTATGTCTACAAAAAAAGTAGGAGAGTTGCATTATAACTACATCAAGATACTCAGATATCCAAACAAAAAAGAATAAACAAGAAAGGTGGTATTGTTGGCTCACCATATCCCTTCCTCACATACTCATGAGGGTCCTCATCCCATAGCCTTTGATCATTGTCACTGAAGCACATCAGTGGAAAGATAATCTCAAAAAGAACGACATCAAGTCTTGGTTGCAGCTGACTGTACATATTACTTTTGGAGATACTGCACAATGGCAAAAGGAAGAATCATGCAGAGCTCATACAAATTACTAGAAAAATCAGAAAGTCGGACTTCTAAACAAAAAATCTAAATATCAGAAATAGTTCAGAAAATATTTCAAAATCATACAAGGTGCACTAATAATGGCAAAGTTGGCCTTTGCAGTAAGCAATCAACAATAAGGATACTAGCTTTTGTCAATGAGATTAAAATGATGTATTTCTTTTACTCATAATATCACATAATTGGGTGCAACAAAAGCATACGTGCAGCTTCGAAAAGCATAAAGGAAATCAATATAAGCATTAATAATTAGAGTATAACATGCACAATATCAGAAGTAAATGGAGAGTTCCATCAATCATTAGAACTGTTTTGGAATTAGAAAACCAGTTACTTAGCATTTTTAGAGTACTATCTGTAATTTCAAAAGGGGAAAGGTATCACAATAAACTAACTGTAGCATACAACAAATAATTGGATGAGTAAACCTGCCTATCCATTCTAAGTTTTCGTGCTCATCTGATAATATTTAACAATTTGGAAATGAAATATTACACTAAATAATCTTTCTTAGATAGAAGCATCCAAATTTCACATCAGTTTCTATATATCCCTGTGAAATTTAGATAAGATTAATTAAGAGCTAAGTAGAAGCTCAGTTTCATAAAATACTCTTCAATTGACTTGTATGCGACCATACCCACATATTTCTCAACCATATTGCTGATCCATAGATTATTGGTCACTGAGTTCAATATCAGGTTGCCCATGTTAGAAATGACTATTATGTAGTAAAGTCAGCAACTCTTGTACATGGAAAATACATGCTCGTGAAAACAGGCAGAGAGAGGGAGAGTAAAGTAATCCAGAATAATAGACAAACCTATGGCCAAGATATTGCAGGATAAGATTGATAACTCTGTCAGGCAAATAACCTCCAACACGAATCACATTCAACAAATTTAGATGGCATTCCAATATCTTTCCTGCATAATTCTTCTGGAAAATTTGGGCAAAAGCCTTGTTTTCGGGGTTTTGAAGTTTCACATCCCCAAACCTGGGAAAAGGAAGGGAAGATACAGGAAATCAGGTCTAGCCACAGTCAAGGATAGAATGCCACCGGACTAAGAACCTACCGAGTATAAAGGCGGTTTAGTATGTGAACTGTCCACTTCTTTACTTTCCACCATCCCCAAGTTTTTCTTAGCTCAGGATCATCAGGTTGTCCTTCTGTGGGGACAGGCCTCTCCAATATATTTAAAAATAAAATCATCCAAGCATTGAACACATTTGGATCAAATAGCAGCTTTGGAATCTCCAACTGCATAGAGAATACTAACTTAGTGCAGAAATAAGATGTACTAAACATCATGTAACATACAGAAGATGGTTTTGTAATATTTCACAAAAAATACATTTGGTAAAGCTATTACAAAGTTTGAAGAACAATTGAAGGGATGTGGCACAGCTTGTTGGTGTGTTTGTTTTGGGTACTAAATGTAACCGGTTCAAATTATTTTCTATAAATGATACAAGTCATGACAATAAACAAAAAATTCAAGATCTCAGAATCCTGTAAAAAACACGAGAAAAATATCATACACTAGTATAAAATTTAAAAAATTAAAATTAAAATATCTCACATAACAAATGGAACTGAACTGCCTATAACACAATCTTGACAAAACCGGAGGTGAACTTACATAGATAGATGACCAGAATATTTTGCAGATGAGCTTGATCAAATCTGCTACTTCAACCGAAGGGTTAGCAATCTGAACAAGCCGGTTAAATATATTAAGCAGATGAGGAAATGTTTCATCCACAACATGATTAACAGGTAATCTCTCCTCGTCTGACTTGAACCTGCAAATCACAAACAACCATTATTCAACAAAGATATCAATTTATGCATCAATTATTGCAAAACTTGAACACAAAAATATTTCAAATTACAGAAGAAACATATCTACTTCTCTTCATATTACAATTGTTGTTTCAAGTTTATAACAGAGACTTCGTGCATCAATACATTTCACCACAATCAGCTATTTCAAATTGTTTTAGCACAAAATAAACAGGTTACAAATGGTACAATACGTAAGGTTTCAAATGGTACAACAAGTAATAGACATTACACCAATTCTCCTATAGAATTTCTAATTGAAGGCCAGCATAGAAGATAAGCAAGAAAAGAGCTTGTATTCCAACTAGTTGGCCCATGTAATATGCAAAGTTGAGGAATTAGCGGAAAAAATCATGCAAAGTGCAAGAGACAAAAGAAAATACATATGTAGTACTACTCATAATCAAGAGCATCAAGAGAGCAATAAAACTCCCTCAAGAGTGATAATTGTATTATATTAATAAATTATCTCCAGTAAGACTTGAGAAGTCCAGTCCTTCCGAAAACTGTGCACATCCTTGAAGTTCAAAAGTTTTTCAAATGTATCAAACACCCAAATTTCCAATAATCCTGTAATCAAATCAATCTACAGCTTACACATTATTCACATGCAATCAAACGATATCTAGACCCTGATAAATTCAGAATATATATGAAAAAATATATCATGCATCTCTTATGCTGACAGCCTGACAAGAGATATTACTTTGAAATAACCACAATGTTGAAAACTAGGCTGCTTGCTTATTCATAAGCAACTATAATGATTGTAATAGAGTCTAGAAAAAGTATAAAAATCTGTAAGAGGACCAGTACACCTCAGATACTTGAATGAATCATAAGAGAAAAAGGTAGAACAATGTAATAGACCCAATAACCAGTAATCCCATCCAAATTCAGCAAAACATGACTCGCATGTGGCATATTCACCAGCAAGCACATAAAAAAGAGGAACTTCCTGATTCTCATGACGAGTTAATATCGGATATTAATATGACTTGTGAGAAAAGTGAAGATAATATATTTAGGAGAGAACAGTTCATATGAACTCACTCATATTTCCTGGAGAGAATCCTAAGCACAAATAAAGCGCCATAGACTTGCTGATCCTGCAAGTTATGCTTTACCCAGTGCAGGAGAGCTGGCCATTGTTCCGGATAATCTGCATGTATGATTGTTTTCAAGCATTCACCCAGCTGTGCCCTGTTTAAAATAGATGTTGAATTCAAAAGTTAGTAATCTGAACGACCATTCTGCACCAAATTAAATCAAGTGTCATTGGCTGCTTCAACACCAATGCAATGATAACCACTTTATATCACCCAAAGGCACAGATTCGTGGAGACAGTACACATAGACATAGTTACATATGAGTGCTTGTGAGTATGCATGTACTAAATATGTGCCACTCGGAGACGATCATTTGAACACAGTGTAAATATCAGGACAAAAAAAAGTCCATGATACCTCAAAATTGGAGGAAGCTGGGCAATAAAATTCAGTATGTTCTGTCTCACCACTTCTTTGTCCTCAGGCAAGATCCTTGATTGCTCGCCTACAACAACGTGAAACAAGAATGCTTTGAGCATCAAAACGTAAAAACTTCAGTTAGTAGCATAGCACAGTCAGATTTGATTTCCAGGTATATATCTTCGTCATTAGCATGACCCAAGCCAGCTTCTTAGGAATCCTGTTTATTTAGTATTATGGATTCTCTAACAGGTGGCAAATAGTTTTCCATGTATCCGTTTTTCACGATTTCAATTATCTACAAATATCTAGAGCCAGAAATTATGCTCCAAACATGACTGATGCAAAGCAAGCACGAATTCCCAGACTTGCCTACTTCATGAGGCGCCCAATTTTTGGCAATGAAATTCTTGAAAGTAATGCTGGCAACTTGTCTAACTGCCAAATCACAATTTGCTTCCACTATAATCTGCAGAAGCCTCACCAAATGCTGGGGCGCAAATTGAATCTGCAAAAGTACACCAACAAGAAACAAAGTCAATTCCAATTAACTCGGATTCCGCCAACACTCAAAAAGAAGCTAAAGCATCAATCTTGATAACTGATAAACAAAACTCCGATCAAACTAATTAAAATTCTTACAATTTCCGTGAAAAATACAGCAAAAAATTGGAAAAAGAAATAATAATAATAATAAACAAGGCTCAACAGAATCAGCGAAAAACAGCAGTACCTGATTGAGACTCTCTTCAGCTGCTCTCCGTTGGTCGGGATTGGTGCTGAGCGCCCCCTGCAAGATCACAGCCAAGCTCGGGAGATCCATCTCGCAATTCTATTAATCCTATAACCAGAAAATAAGCACAGAAAACGAATGATGGATGAATCTAAACCCTCAGAGAAAGAAGAAGATTGCGTGATGAAATTATTCGTACTGATTCCTCTCTCTAGGGTTTAGAGAGAGAAGCGGAGAGACACCGGGAGAGAGAGAGAGAGAGAGAGAAAGACAGCGAGGAATGTGTGCGCGAATGTGCGCAAACTATTTAAATGATTAGGGTTTAGTTAGAGTTGCTTATCTAACAGTATCTTTAATAATATTATTTTTATTTTTATTAAAAATCGACTTTTCAATAGTAGTGGGTTGTTTTTTGCATATAATAAATTTGTGACTGTTTATCTTTTATTATTTACAGATAAATTATTCTGTTATTGTTGGACCAGGTTTCGCATTGGTCAAATAAGGAAAAGTTTCTTATCTGAATTGGATTATTACATTGTTATTCAAATATGTGGGTAATTCCAACTTGCATTTTTTACATTATTATATACATTTAAATTTCCAATATATATGGGTAATTTCAACTTGCATTTTTACATTAAATTATGTATTCAAATTTCCAGTATATATTATTTGAATATGTGGGTAATTTCAAGTTGCATTTTTTACATTATATGGCAATTCGTGCGGATCGGATTGTTATCGTATCGATTTGTATCAATTCGATCAGTTAAGGCCTAATCTGTATTCAGTCCGTTAAGAAAAATTTAAATATGTATATGTATCCGATCCATTAAGCTAAAATACGTATCCGCACGAATTCGATCCGTGCCCGTTAAGAATCCGATATGTATCCGATTCGATAAGAATCCGATAAGGATCCAATTCAATTGATATAATAAGAATCTGTTTCAATAAATATAATAATAATTCAATAAAAATGCGATGAAGTAATATAAAATATTCATATTTGGTTGTTCTAGTATTGTGGTAGATAAATAAATAAAACTACAACTTTGTTTAAAATTAAAATCCTCAATCAAACATCCCAAAATATATAACAAGTCAACAGAGATAAATCTTAAATTCAAATACTAGATGACAAACCCTTTTGATTTCTAAATACCCAACAATTCTTCACTTTAGTTGTTGTAAAGGATTGTTCCACGCGATCATGCAAAGCACACACGAAATAAACGCAGGAAGAAGAAGATGATGCGCAGTTTACGTGGTTCACCATAAATGGCTCCGTCCACGGCAGGTTGTGAGTGAGTATTATTGAGAATGCTTGAGAGGAGTACAATACAATCACTGAAAAACATAGAAAACTGAAAAACCAGCTAACCCTAATATGCTGCCTTGCTCGAGCTGATAAAAGAGATGATATATCTCTTCATAACCTCCTCCAACAACTTAACTAACTTCCATCCACTAACACGCTACCATGTGTCACTGTTAGTTAGCCAAGAATAGTAGCACTTCTTCAAGTCAACTGCGACTTCATCACCAAACAACCAACGTACCAATTCTCCTTTCAGAAGCAGCGGATTAGCAAGTAGAATACAAGTGTGTTGTCACCTGATAGCCGCGTGAAGCACACACAATTAACACGTTAAATTTATCAATCCGGTCTCTTTTCTAATTCGCTCAAGTGGATATCATCTACTCAATTGAAGGGTACCAATAGCTAGGTTACTCAAAAGTCGTTGATTTTCGTTCTATCTAGGCAATTAAATGTAAACAAATCTTTAAATGTAACAATCAACAATAAAGCAATATGCAAACTTCTCCAATCAAACAATTCAATCAATTGTATAAGTAGATTAAGATATCAAATCCAACAATAAGAAGATAGTGAGTGTTGATCGAATTTCCATTGATCCGAGTTAAGCCAAACTATGTTGTAAACCAAGTTTAATTCCTAGGAGGTTGAGCAATCGACCCTACATTCGTTAGTCACTTGCTACGGATAACTAACGGTAGATGAAACTAGGAATTGCAAACAGCTACGTTATTAATCCCTAGATCACTCCCAATCGATCGTCAATTATCGCCCTACGACCTAGCACCGCACATGGATTGGAACTAGAATCGTAAGATTATACACTTATCACGACGATTTTGCCCGCGTGTTGGCTGCAGCGTTCACGTCAACTACCTTAAAGATTGGCTATTACCTACATCTAAAAGGTAAGGAACAAGCTCAAGTGCAAATCAATCCCTCAAAGGAAAGTAAACAATCATATTCAACATCAACTCCTCACAATTTCAAATCTACAACACTCACAATGAAATTAGTTCTCCATACCTTGAATTAAGTACAAAGCAAATAGGAAATTGAAAGAATTCATTACAAAACTCAAGGTCAACGATTGATCTTCCTTAGTTGCCTTCTTTGAATCCAATTTACCTCCCTTCCTTCTTCAATCTTCACCAAATGGATGTAATGTGGCTTGATTCACCTTGATTTTGGTTGGGGAGAGGTTTGGAGATGAATCTAGGGAGAAATATCGTGACGGTTATTCTACTTTTGGCAAAAAGCTCTTGAATTAACTGATTTTCCCCCTTTTATAGGCGAGCAAACAGGGCCTCGGATCGCCCGAGCCAACTATGGCTCGCCCGAGCCTTCCTGGAAACCATGGAGAACCTGGGAAACCCGTTCTGGCTCGGCCGAGCCAGAACCGCTCGACCGAGCCTGCTCTCTTTCAGCATGGCTCGGTCAAGCCTGCACTGCTCAGCCGAGCGAGCCCTCTGTCTGACTCAGCTCGGCCGAGCCTGCTTTGCTCGGTCGGGCGACTCCTCCAAGCCTCCGAAACTCTCCTTTCACTCTGCTCGGACGAACCTAACCTCCTCGGACTTCAACTCGGATGATTTTCCTCCAAAACTCCACCAAATATGCCATATTATGCTCAAAACACGTCCTACAATATTTCAAACACGAAAACAAGATAAAAGAACAACAAAAACATATGATATGAGGGTAAAATGGCCACAAACATGCACGCTCATACATCGAAAAATAGGTCATTTTACACACATATCATAATCCCCCAAACTTGAACCTTTGATTGTCCTCAATCAAAACAAAGTAAAGCAATCAATAAACCTCATCAAACAACCTCATAGCTCATCATAGTCATCTTGGCATGCTCTTATCGAACGAGATTATCACCTAACTTTATGATACGGTTAATGCTAATGACTTAAACCACTCATCAACATTGGATAAAGAAATGAAAGCACTCCCTTACGTGTTTAGGGTTTGATGAATTTCACTCATTCACAAGATATCGAGCACAATTTCCATAGGCTTGAAACAATTCTCACCACTATACTACAATGAGTTGACTCCTAAAATAAAAAAGGTCTTTGTTTTTGGTTATAACGTGGCTTAATAAAAGGTAGGTGGTTTTGGGCTAAAGTGACGAACTTCTCCATATCCCAAAACCCCCAAACTTATTCTCTTCAATCCACTTCTAACCTTGAGGCTTTTTCATCAAATAACTCTCATAATTTTTTTTTTCTTTTCTCATTTTTCTTTAGCACCATCATTTTTTCTTTCCTTTCATGGTGCCTTACTTTTTTTCTTTTTCTCTTTTTCTCTTTTCTTTTTCTAAGTACCCAAATTTTTGTTGGTACCCATTTTTCTAGGATTCAAATCAATCCTACACTCAATACTTTTATTGCCTCAACAATCACAACTCAAAGATACCAAATGATTCTCATCCCAACTCTCATCTCCGTATTCACCCTCACACACTCATTCCCCCCAAATTTTGTCCTAATAATTTCAAAGAAAATTCTCCATTTAAGCACAATCACGGGAAACAAGGGTATGAAGGGAAAAATTATGATATCAACAACCTTATACTCCCGAAGTGAAAGGAAGGACTAAGAATCGATGGCCTAAGATCATCTTTTAGTTACCAAACTCATGCCAAATAGATAGAGAATATATTCAAGTTCTAGATTTTTTGCTCTCAACCTTGCCACTCACAACCGATCAAAGTATGACAATATCAAGGCTAAAAAACTCTCGGCTTTTGTCAAGTCCTATGCATTAACCTCTCACAAAACTCGGCAATTCAAAAGTTCAATTCGAGCACGCCTTAACAACTAGATTATGCCCTATCAATGGTCAAAGTAAATCTCAAGCCTTACAAAGTAAATCATGATTCAAATCTCCAATTCTCGTTTGGGTTCATCACACAAACACAACACAAGCACACAACATCCTAATTAACAATCTACATGCCAAGAACAATTGAATTGAAACTAAATGGTAGGAGAAACGATAGAAGGTGTTACCCATCGGTAGACATGATCAAACCGCTCTCCATTCCTTATTTGCACCTACAACACATCAATACAACACCACCAAGTAATTGAGCATAATAAAGACAATAAAGCTCTCATATCCATCAAACTTACCACAAACCAATATTTCAAGAAAACTATAACATTTATCCACTAGCACCACCATTCATACCAAACCATTAGACATATCCACATACCAAAACCAAATAGAAAGAATTCAACTCATGCAAGCTCGCAAAATGATTCATCAACAACCATTCAATAGAATTAAAACTAAATCAAATCATCATCCACAATCCACTATCAAATCAAGGTAGATCAATATCATTATACAACCAAATCGAAAGATCCAATTATTCAAATTCAAACTAACTAACTAGACTAAGATAAAGATAAGGATAGAGAGAGAGAAGAGTGAACCAAAGTAGAGCACCGAATACCGACTATTCCCCCCAAACTTAGTCAAGTTAGACTAAGTTTGTAAAAAGGTATACAGTGCAATCTCACTCCTCCTCATCCATCAAATATTCCTTCAAAGAAAATCAAAATAAACTAAATCACTAAAGAAGATAAGGAGGTAAGAGAGAAGAAAAGTAAACCAAAACCGGCAACCGATACATTCCCCCAAACTTAGTCAAGTTAGACTAAGCTTAAAAAATAGTCGACAGTAATCAATCACTCCTCATACTCCAAACGCTCCCCCTAGCACATGTAATTCAAGTGATTAACAAAAAACAAACAAGAAACATTATTAACACTATATAGGCAAGGATTTAAAACGAATGAAAGAAAAACGATTGGGTTGCCTCCCAACAAGCGCTTCCTTAACGTCGGTAGCTAGACGAACTTACTGAATCATCCATTATCAAAAATCTTGTGGGTTTTTAATACACCTTTCTCCTTTAATTTGCATTTACTTGGGAGCAATTTGTCCAAGGCGATCTTTCTTTCACCCCTTTCATCTCTCCAAGGAAGATTTACTCTCTTGACGAACTTGTAAGTCAAAGGTGGTAATTCCTTCTTCGATTTGATCTCTAAGGCATCTTCCAATTGAATCCAAAGTATATAATTCTCAACTTGTCCCTCATTTGGATTAATCATCAACTTCTCATCACCTCCTTTTATGATCAAATCATATGATTCATGCACTATCTCTCCTAGGATCACCTCATTTTCCTTCTTATCTATCACTAATGAAGGAAAGACAAGCACCATATCACCACTTGGACCCCCCGACATATTTTCCTCATCATCTTTCTCTTCCTCATCTTGTTGTACCAAGGCCGGGACTTTTTGCAACTCCTCAAGTGAGAGTATCTCAAGAGCACCATTCTTTTCACTTTCAATGACTAGTATCTCTTCCTTGGCGTCTTTATCTTCTTCATCTTCTTGGAGTAAGGCTTCCCTTTCCTTCTTTGGTTCCTTTCCTTGAACCTTCACTATTTCCACATCTTGAAATCTTACTTCCTTAAGCACCATTACCGCATCCTCACATTCATCTTCCTCAATTCTATGCATCTCATCACAACTTCCTTCGAGACCTATTTCCATGTCAAGTGGTTGCTCTTGCACATGAGGCTTCTCACTCACGTTCTTCAAGATATCGGATAGTTGCATTCTTAACTCCAAAAGCCTTTCCTCGAGCTTATCCGGTTTCCTCTCCAAAGCTTCCCGTGATGATCTTGCTTCTCTAACTCTTTCATGATCACGGCTACCCCATTTATCACTATGAACTCTTGTTATGGATGGATTCCAAGTACGGTTCTCATAACGTCTACATGGAGAGTAGCCATTAGATGGGGAATAGTTCATGTTGTTCCGGAGGTCACAATTCCCCCATTTATCTCTATAACTTTCATTACTACACTCCTCTTCTTCATTTCCCCAACTTGACGTCATAATGCGATCTTGTCTAATCTCTTCCATCCATGGGTAGCTACTATTCGACATTTATTCAAATACCGTCTGAAGTGGCCTCCGTGGTCTTTGTCTCTCCAACATTTTGGCTTTCATTTCTTGATGGATTTATATACTGAAAGCATTATGATTGGTGTATTATGTACAAGGTCGATTGGTTAATATACTGGGAATCATAAATGTTGTATGTTCATCTCCTGTCTGAATTAACAAACATGTGTCGCAAACACAATTATCCTCTTATCTCGTCGATAGGAAGATCATACAGTGTGTAGTAGATCACGGAAGATCGTATGGATCGTTTGACCTAGCGAGATATAAATAGTTATCACAGCTGAGACAGTTCCAGGATAAATTGTCGGTGTAGGCTGCAGCATACGCAGTAATAAGCATCTTATCTTGGATGGCTTGGTATGCTGATGTGGGACACACATTGATAAGGACCTAAGTCGGGATCGATTCTTTTATCTGACATTAAAAGAATCTAGATCTCTATGGCTTGACGAGATCCTAAGCCTAAATGAAGGTACATAAGTAGATTTTCAGATCGAGTTGGGATACAGATCAGAAGATCAAATCAGGAGGATTTTTCTTCTTCTCTCTCTCCTTGATTTTGGAAAATAACTGTTTTATTTTCTTAAGATTTATTTCCTCAATCTGTTAGGAATTAAATCTTTGTGCGTGTGAAAGATCAAAGGGAATCTCCGCGCACTCGTTCTTCAGAGTTCATCAATCCAGGTATTCCGCATAAACCTTCTTATGCATAATAATATAGGAGCATGCTAGGATCATTCATTGGCATAGCAACTTATTTTTGATATTCCAATTAACGATCCTTGGCAAAAGGACTTCGTGATTCAGTTCACGAATCCCTTCATTTCCTCCATTTGCCTTTGTAGCTTAATAAGCCTTTCCGAGTGAACTCCTCGATGATTCTCCATTTGACACCTACACAAGTCCAACCCTCTCAAAGTACCAACGAATAAATCAACTAACAACTAATCCAACAAAAGTTAGTACTCACCTACCAATTACAAGACAAACAATTCAACAAAACAAACAAGAACAATTAACAAACAAATGTTAGTAACAATATTCACACAGGAATTTCCTCAAACACCTAGCATACCATACTTCAACTTTCAATAATTCCACAAGACCTACTAAAAGATTCCCCGGCAACGGCGCCAAAAACGTGATAGCCGCGTGAAGCACACACAATTAACACGTTAAATTTATCAATCCGATCTCTTTTCTAATTCGCTCAAGTGGATATCATCTACTCAATTGAAGGGTACCAATAGTAAGGTTACTCAAAAGTCGTTGATTTTCGTTCTATCTAGGCAATTAAATGTAAACAAATCTTTAAATGTAACAATCAACAATAAAGCAATATGCAAACTTCTCCAATCAAGCAATTCAATCAATTGTGTAGGTAGATTACGATATCAAATCCAACAATAAGAAGATAGTGAGTGTTGATCGAATTTCCATTGATCCGAGTTAAGCCAAACTATGTTGTAAACCAAGTTTAATTCCTAGGAGGTTGAGCAATCGACCCTACATTCGTTAGTCACTTGCTACGGATAACTATCGGTAGATGAAACTAGGAATTGTAAACAGCTACGTTATTAATCCCTAGATCACTCCCAATCGATCGTCAATTATCACCTTACGACCTAGCACCGCACATGGATTGGAACTAGAATCGTAAGATTATACACTTATCACGACGATTCCGCCCGCGTGTTGGCTGCAGCGTTCACGTCAACTACCTTAAAGATTGGCTATTACCTACATCTAAAAGGTAAGGAACAAGCTCAAGTGCAAATCAATCCCTCAAAGGAAAGTAAACAAGCATATTCAACATCAACTCCTCACAATTTCAAATCTATAACACTCACAATGAAATTAGTTCTCCATACCTTGAATTAAGTACAAAGCAAATAGGAAATTGAAAGAATTCATTACAAAACTCAAGGTCAACGATTGATCTTCCTTAAACTGCCTTCTTTGAATCCAATCTACCTCCCTTCCTTCTTCAATCTTCACCAAATGGATGGAATGTGGCTTGATTCACCTTGATTTTGGTTGGGGAGAGGTTTGGAGATGAATCTAGTGAGAAGTATCGTGACGGTTATTCTACTTTTGGCAAAAAGCTCTTGAATTAACTGATTTTCCCCCTTTTATAGGCGAGCAAATAGGGCATCGGATTGCCCGAGCCAACCATGGCTCGCCCGAGCCTTCCTGGAAACCATGGAGAACCTGGGAAACCGGTTCTGGCTCGGCCGAGCTAGAACCGCTCGACCGAGCCTGCTCTCTGTCAGCATGGATCGGTCAAGCCTGCACTGCTCGGCCGAGCGAGCCCTCTGTCCGGCTTAGCTCGGCCGAGCCTGCTTCGCTCGGCCGGGCGACTCCTCCAAGCCTCCGAAACTCTCCTTTCGCTCCGCTCGAACGAACCTAACCTCCTCGGTCTTCAACTCGGATGATTTTCCTCCAAAACTCCACCAAATATGCCATATTATGCTGAAAACACGTCCTACAATATTTCAAACACGAAAACACGAAAACAAGATAAAAGAACAACAAAAACATATGATATGAGGGTAAAATGGCCACAAACATGCACGCTCACACATCAAAAAATAGGTAATTTTACACACATATCATAATCCCCCAAACTTGAACCTTTGATTGTCCTCAATCAAAACAAAGTAAAGCAATCAATAAACCTCATCAAACAACCTCATAGCTCATCATAGTCATCTTGGCATGCTCTTATCGAATGAGATTATCACCTAACTTTGTGACACAGTTAATGCTAACGACTTAAACCACTCATCAACATTGGATAAAGAAATGAAAGCACTCCCTTACGTATTTAGGGTTTGATGAATTTCACTCATTCACAAGATATCGAGCACAATTTCCATAGGCTTGAAACAATTCTCACCACTATACTACAATGAGTTGGCTCCTAAAATAAAAAGGTCTTTGTTTTTTGTTATAACGTGGCTTAATAAAAGGTAGGTGGTTTTGGCCAAACTTATTCTCTTCAATCCACTTCTAACCTTGAGGCTTTTTCATCAAATAACTCTCATAATTTTTTTTTCTTTTCCCATTTTTCTTTAGCACCATCATTTTTTCTTTCCTTTCATGGTGCCTTACTTTTTTTCTTTTTCTCTTTTTCCCTTTTCTTTTTCTAAGTACCCAAATTTTTGTTGGTACCCATTTTTCTAGGATTCAAATCAATCCTACACTCATAGGGATGGAATGTGGCTTGATTCACCTTGATTTTGGTTGGGGAGAGGTTTGGAGATGAATCTAGGGAGAAGTATCGTGACGGTTATTCTACTTTTGGCAAAAAGCTCTTGAATTAACTGAATTTCCCCCTCTTCAGCCATAAAGCTTCCTTTATAGCCTCAGTTATCCCCATAAACTCTGCTTCAGTAGTTGAAAGTGTTACAGCATTTTGCAACTTTGACTTCCAGCTCAAAGCAGTTCCAAACATATTGAAAACAAACTGAAACTGTGACTTCCTGGCGTCTATACTTGTTGTAAAGTCTGAATCGACATACCCTATTAATACTTCATCAAGGTTCTCCTTTTTTCCTGAAGATCAGACCATGATCAGTTGTACCCTTCAAGTATATCATAATTCTCAACAAAGCAACCCAATATTGTTGTCCTAGATTAGCCATGAATCTACTAGTCAGGCTTATTGCAAAAGCTACATCCGGCCTAGTGCAGATCATAAGATACATTATACTTCCAACAACACTTGCATAAGGTATGTGACTCATCTTTTGCTTCTCTTCATGATTCCTAGGACTCATAGATTCAGACAACTTAGCATCATATCCAAGAGGTAATGACAAAGGCCTGACTGCACTCATTTCAAACTTGTGCAGCATTGTCTTTACATAACCGTGTTGAACCAATTTCAGTTGTCCAGCCTCCTTATTTCTCAGGATTTCCATCCCTAGGATTCTGCATGCCTCACCCAGATCTTTCATCTCAAATTCACTCTTCAAGTTAGACTTCACTTGATCAATATCTACCATATGTTTTGCTGCTAAAAGCATATCATCTACATATAAGAGAAGATACACCATACTGGAATCTCTTCCCTTTTTTAGATAAGCACACTTGTCAAACTGAGACCTTTCAAACCCAATCTTCAATATATGAGAGTCAAATCTCTTATTCCATTGTCTAGGGCTTTGTTTTAAGCCATAGAGAGATTTATGCAGTCTGCATACTATGTGCTCAGCTCCCTTATCCACAAAGCCCGGAGGTTGATCCATGTACAATATCTCTTCCAACTACTCATGCAAGAATGTTGTTTTAACATCCAACTGGTGTAATTCAATATCAAACTGAACTGTAATGGCCAGCATGATCCTGATTGAACAGTGCTTAACAACTGGTGAAAAGACCTCAATAAAATCAATGTCTTCCCGTTGGGTGTATCTTGTTGCAACCAACCTAGCCTTGTATCTAAGCTGAGGTGGGTTGGCATTCTCTATCTTCCTTTTGAATAGCCATCTTTGATGGATTTATATACTGAAAGCATTATGATTGGTATATTATGTACAAGGTTTATTGGTTAATATACTGGGAATCATAATTGTTGTATGTTCGTCTCCTGTCTGAATTAACACACATGTGTCGCAAACACAATTATCCTCTTATCTCGTCGATAGGGAGATCATACGGTGTGTAGAAGATCACGGAAGATCGTATGGATCGTTTGACCTAGCGAGATATAAATAGTCATCACAGCTGAGACAGTTCCAGGATAAACTGTCGGTATAGGCTGCAGCATATGCGGATAAGCATCTTATCTTGGATGTCTTGGTATGCTGGTGTGGGGCACACATTGATGAGGACCTAAGTCAAGATCGATTCTTTTATCTGACATTAAAAGAATCTAGATCTTTATGACTCGATGGAATCTTAAACCTATATGAGGATACAGAAGTATACATATATTGTATATCACTTTGAGTTGTAGAGAGGGTTCTAGTTGAACCTGTACTTCTGCAGTCTTGGGTGATATGAATCTGTGTATGACTGTCTGGTATCTGAACTAGGTAACCACATCCAGTATAGGATGGTGACATTCCCTGAACAGCTCAAAAGGTTCGTTATGCTAAAGTCCTGCAGGCTGATTAAGTTCAAGCATAAGTGAAAAGGTTTTGAGTGGATTGATTCAGGAATTAAAGATGTTAATTAATTAAATAGCTTGTCAGAGCTTAAATTAATTAACGAATGTCTGTAACCTTAAATGTGGGGATAAACCAAGTCCAATGCAACCCGTTCCTAAAAACGTGGTAGCAAATAGGTAGGACAATATTGATTCTCTGGTGGCATGAATCAATATTAATTAATTAATTATATTCTGGGTTGAATATGGGAATTAATTAATTGATAGGCCTTATTTGCTATTTGCATTCTGGTCCCTGGTCTGGCCCATGATAACTCAAGCCCAATAGAAGCCAAGAATTTCCTATAAATAGGCCTCAGTATCTCAGACCTCAATACACCTTCAACTCATAAGATCACAAGTTGCACACAGCAAACCAGAGCATTGGGAGCTGTGGTGATCGATTGAGTTTGAGATACGAGGAGAAAATTCTGCTTCTCAACCGGGCAAAGGATCTGATAGATAATCTTCACCAAATTTTCAGATCGAGTTGGGATACAGATCAGAAGATCAGATCAGGAGGATTCTTCTTCTTCTCTCTCCTCTTATTTTCGAAAATATCTTATTTATTTTCATAGTTTAATTTCCTCAATCTGTTAGGAAATTAAATCTTGGTGCGTGGGAAAGATCAAAGGGCATCTCCGCGCATGCGTTCTTCATCGTTCATCAATCCAGGTATTCCGCATAACCTTCTCATTCATAATAATATAGGAGCATGCTAGGATTGTTCATAGGCATAGCAATTTATTTTGATATTCCAATTAACAATCCTTGGCAAACGGACTTCGTGATTCAGTTCACGAATCCCTTGAATCTTCACCCTATGCACTTCTGATTTGGTGGTCTCTCCACTAGAGACCAAGTGTTGTTCTTCTTGAGGGAAGCAATCTCCTCCTTCATAGCCTGCAACCATTCACCTTTCTCATTGTTGCAGCATGCTTCCTCATAGTTTCTTGGCTCATTTCCGTCTAGTTTTTATGCAATATTGAGGCTTAGAAAGAAAACATCTGCCTGACTAAACCTTCTTGGAGGGTGTATCTCCCTTCTCACCTATCTCTAGCCAGCCAGTAGTTGTTCAAGGGCTGGCTCTCTTGCTTACCACCATTCTGAGGATGTTCAGTAGATGATTCAGTTTTATCTTCAGATTTCACTCCTTGTTGGCATCTTTCTGTACTTTAATTTTCCTTTTCATTTTCTGGGGAGAAGACCTTATTTTGATCTTCCTTTAGGGGCAGTCTTGCTTCATTAAATGTAACATCCCTACTTATCACAATCTTGTGATTACTAGGCTCAATGCACCAAAGCCTATATCCTTCTGAGCTCGAGCTTCCAATTTATCATGTTTGATATGAGAGTAAGTGTTGGTCACAGATCAGAGTATGTATGACGTGCAACGGAAGTATAATGACAGTTATTTGCACTCTTAATATGCAGGCAGTTCAGTTTTCAACTTCACTCAGTTTTTAAGTGACAATTTTATAAACACAGTTTTGATTAGCCAACAAGTTAAGTCACCGAATTACAGTTATGAATAGTCAACAATTATACACTTCAACACTTTCAGACAAGTGTTGAAGGTTTCAAAGTACGATTGAGAACTGTATGATGCGTGATATAAGTAAAACTATAAATGATGCAGGATATTTATAGTGGTTCGGAGCCTTAAGTCCTACGTCCACTCTTCGGAAATTAATCCGATAATTCACTCAACAATGAAGATACAATCCTCACGATTTATAGCCAAATGCTGTAGAAGCCACCGTCCACAGCAGAATGGATCACTCGCCCAGGCTGTTGTTCTTCACTCCTTCAGTTCCTCGAAGCCA
Organism: Plectranthus barbatus; assembly: GCA_026898455.1. Taxonomy (NCBI): domain Eukaryota; kingdom Viridiplantae; phylum Streptophyta; class Magnoliopsida; order Lamiales; family Lamiaceae; genus Plectranthus; species Plectranthus barbatus. Next base: position 237,604 of record JAPKLW010000316.1, read on the forward strand.
GGTATCACCTCAAAGTCTCCTCAAAATTGGTAGTCATCGGAAATGGATTGAGGACAAACCTCCCTTCTCCTTCTCCGGTGGGTGGATGGTTCAGTTCTTCCAAGAACGTACGCTGGTTGGAAGTTGCCCATAATAACCTTCTTTTCCTCAGAAAATCAGGTTGTTGTGTTCTCACTTGAAAAGTAAGAACACCAAGAAAGTAGATTAAGTCAAAGGACTTAACCCTCGTGTACACAAGGTCACACGGTGAATCTCAAAAGATTCCTTAAGCAATAATGCCTTGTGTTTAATAAATGAACCACAGAAATAATGCCATTCAGTTGAGAGCTTTCAATGTGTTAGTGTTTTCAATTCGGTAGAGTAACGACAAGCTTTTAATGTGTTCGAAGTTCGTATGTTTGTCTCTGAACCTTCTGTTATTTATAATTGGAAATTTGAAAATAGCCGGTAGAGATATTTCAAAGGATGTCCAATCAGAGTCCATCCTTCTCTGTAAAGTAGACCTGCTCCTCTACATTTTCTGAACCACTGCCATGCTTTTTGCAGGGCAGTTTGTACTTGATGTGTCAGACGCCGAACAACGTTGTACGCTAGTCATAACTGAGTGTTTTCACGTCTCTTGTCATAGACTTCTTTTATGTTCTTTTATGACTGATCGACATCTTTGCTTTTCACTTATTCCTTTGATGTGAAGCTGTCCTGATCAGAAACTGTGAGCGCCTCTCAACAGTTTTTTTATAAAAATTGTATTCACAGTTTTTAATATACAATCCTTGACAGTTGGAATACTGTCTGCACATTTTTCTGCGTTTGTTACTCTGCTCAAATTTTCTCGTCAGGACGACTTCTACTTCAAAAACTGTTCCACAGTTTTTGACAGTTCTCTTCTCCTAGACTATTACGACTCGATCATCCTATACAAGGATTACATGAGGTAATAACTCTAAGGCCTAGACTTTGGTACACAGTTCTGACACATCAAAACATCAATTTTAAAGGTGGGATTTCTACATCAACTCCTAACAATTTCCCCCTTTTTGATGTTGTCAAAATCATACCTCTAAGTCTATCTAAGTCGGCAAGAAGATGCAGTTGATCTGAGTTTACAAATTTTGTCAACCTAACACTACTCAGAATTGTGCTTCTTCTATGCTTGACCTACTCTAATTGATCATCCCCCTGAATGGGAGAGAACATTCTCGATTAATATAAATCAAATTAGAGCAATAAGAAAACAGATTGCTGATCACACTAGAACATGTGAATTCAGCCAGTCAAGAATCAAGGTAAGAGACAATGAGTAGTTGTCTTCAAACCAACAGTTTTTCACTTTTCACTATATATGATCGATTACAAGTACATGAAAAGTTTTAAAACTGCGATAACAAAAGAATACACAAAATAAAAAACAATTCAGATTAGCAGAACTACTCATTTTGCTTGTCTTGATCCTTGTCCTCTTGTTTTGAGAAATCTGTGTCTTTTGGCTTTGAGGAAGTTGCGGCAGAAGTGGAGGATCCTGCTTGCACATTAAGACTTGTGGCCACTCCATGAAGAGTTTCAACTCTTGTTCTCTAGAAGCCTTTAGTGCTTCTAATTGTATTTTCATATCTTCGTCCCGCAGTCTTTGCGCCTCTTCTCGCATTTCAATCATTTTCAACTGCAGCTTCATAGCTTCATCTCTTCTCTCTTCCCCCTTTTTGACAAAATTAAAAATAGTAAGGAACCGCTGATCTATTTCCTTTCTTAGAACATGAAGGGGTAGATGAGGTGCAGCCACATAGATAGGGTCAGGAGACAATGTTCTTTCAAGTGTAGTCAATGCTCTAGAGTCTCCGCCAGTTTGACTTCGAGATGTAGCAGTAGAGGTCTCTGGTTGAGGATGGGCTTTGCTGTTTGCTTCCTCTTCCTCTTTTTGCTTGGCTACTGCTGCTGCTGCAGTTCTTTCCTGTTCGGTAGCGACTTCTTGTTCCTTTCTAGTTGCTTCAGCAGCTGCTGCTTCTTCCTCTTGCTTTCTCTTTAGTTCAGCAGCTTCTTCTTCTTTCCTTCTCAGTTCAGCAGCTTATTCTTCTTCTTCTTTTTTGAGCCTTTCTTCCTCTTCTTTTCTCAACCTCTCAAGCTCTAGTTCTTCTTCCTTTTCTAGCTGAGAGAGGCGTATCCTGAACATTTTCTCATTTTTGTCGTTGTTCATTCAGTTGCTCAAGGGAAGCGTGATATTCAATGATCTTTCTCCTAATGGTTTCCAAATTTGATGTTTCTCTATTTGTAGCAGTCTCTTGTTGAAAGACATTTTGATCGGTTCCCCCTGAAATTCAAGAAGGGGATGTTCTCTTGTTCTGCTCCCTTAGTGGATTCTTCTTCATCTTCAGAATCGTCAGAAGCAGTCTTGTCATCCTCTGGCTGTTCTGATCTTTGAGACGTTGTTTTCTCAGAGTTAGTTGATGAGGTGCATGTCATCTCTTCAAAATCTCTGTGTTTGTCTGCTGTGTAGATTCCAAGTCCCTCATATTGTAGACGTTCAATGTTGTGAGCATACATGTGCTCCGGGTTCAGAGCACTCTCTGATAGGTTGGAGGATTGACCAGCTCCTTCAAGTGTAGCATCGAATTTCAATTTCTTGGTGATTCTCCTGATTGATTTTTCATGATCCGTCTTTTTCTTCTTCTTACACTGGGGATGTTCACGAACAGTTTCTTTGCCTTTCGCAGTTTGATGTGAACCTTCTCCAGAGTTTATCTCTTTTTGTTTCCTCTTCACCCCTTTTTGTCTATGTTCATGTTTTTGAGCTGAGGTGCTAGTTTTTGTAGTTTTCTTGGGATCCTCGATAATTTAAACTGACGGAATGGTAGCAAGGCTCTCAGACGTCTCAACATCTACTTCATTGTCGTCAAAACTATCACGCCCTTCATCATCACCATCGTATTCGCTGTCATCTCCTTTATTTCGTTGAATCAAACGGTAGACTGGATCTTTTGGTGGAATGAAATCGGACGGTATGAGGTCTTCCCCCTCATTTTGTTTTCCTAGAATGCTCTCAAGAAGGTAGCTAACCTTCAAACCAAAACCAACACTTGACGAAAACTTGTCATCCTTTTGGATGCCCTTGTTTTTCTTTGAATTTTCCAACAATCGTCCAAAGATATATTCTGCCCAATTTCCTCCAGGGCAGTCATCAAGAGCCATCATCAAGGCATATTTGAGACTGCTTAATTTAGATAAAGATCCAATGCCACAATAGATCATCCTTAGAGCTATCTCACTGAGTGTCTTATAGCATGAGTTCAATGCAGATACCTTAGTGGCAGGTCTGAATTTTTCATAAATTTTGGACTTCTTCCACTTCAACCAATGAGTCTTCTGAACCTCCTTATCATCATGGTGATAGCTGGCGATGTTGACTCCTGTCTTGGGTAGATGAAGATGTTGAGCGACGAGATCAGGATCAACTCTATATCCTTTAATGCAACATTCGTCTGGAAGAACCAATTATCTTAATCAAATATTGCATTTTTGTATAACTCAGCTACACGATTTGGGTTGAATTTGTGGGGACTAGAAGTCAGGAACCGCGTTAGATTTTCTTTTATGAGCTTTGCAGCGATCTCTGTAGCAATCGCCGTATCTGTCGTGATAGAGGTGAAATCCTTCCAATTTAATATTTTCTCCTTTACGACTTGCGATACCCGGAACTGATGGTTGACGAGGCCAGCTTTGTCAACTATTTAAAATAGTTAGTCGTGTGAGGTTTCCTCAGTGACTATGAACGGTTCCGGATTATCGGAGGTGCTGGTATCCCTGATTTGAGTCTTTTCTTTTGACATGATTGGGATATGGAATGTGGATTAGTTAGAAGACTTGGAGTAGAAACCTTAGATTTCCTTGAAGGATTGACTTCCAGAGATTAGGGTGTTCAGGAGTGAATGTTGGAGACAACGACAAAAAGGGTTTAAGGGATTTTGGTGATCGATCGTCTAAAAAATCATAGGCTGAGATTGAATCTCCTTTTTGCATTGAGCGACTGAGATAGATGCTAACGTAGGTGGCTTTTCACATCGTCTGGCATGCTGTTCAGTAGCGCATGGGAAGGTTGACGTGGCTCCGAGTGATACGCCGTTGAGTTGTCCACATTTAATGCGACATGCAGCCGAAACCTTCGACGAATTCAAAAATTTGCGCCTTTGACTAATGCAGTTTTCTCTATCCCATGTCTGCAAAAACTGCTTAAAGTGGTTCAAAACTATCTTTATAACCGGGAATTGAGCTGTTGTACCCTTTAGTTGCCAGTTAGAAACTGTCTTTTCTTTTGATAGATAACACTGTAACCTCAACAGATTCTTCATGTAGTCTCCAGTCAGTTATTGAATCTGTTCTTGGACTCTAATGTGACGTCTGGGAATCGATATGATTGTGATTTTGACCCCTTTACAAACTCTTAGTTCATAGCCTTCGGATCTAATACTCATATCCTCATTCTGTATGGCTCCAAGCGGTTGGTGGATATTGAATGCTGATTCATCTGACTCTGAACTGTGAGAAGTCGTATCCGACATTTAAGTGATTTGCCATTTTTTTATTAACGCACACAAGAGCCTTTAAATGTCCCTTTTTCGAGGTCGAAAATCCACACAATCTATCTCCTTTAAAAAATCCAAAATATATTCGATCTTCTAGAAGATGTCTACCTCATCTTCTTTTTCCCCTTTTAATCTTTCAAGGGAAATGAGGAAGATTTCCATCCAGAGGAACAGGATTCTAGATGAGAAGAGCCTTGTTGCACGGTACTGGAGAATTCCAGAGGTTCATTACGGAGTGATGGAGAACTTGAGGGCACATGATCTTGAGCACTTTGTAACAATAACCCCTAATTCCTTCCATGCAGATGTGCTCAAGTTGGTGACTTACCATGCCAAGGTCTCCGATGAGGAGAGATGAATTTTTATAGTCGGCAGATCATTTTGCTGATGTGTTCGGACTTCCCCGTGGTGGAACGTCGATTTTGCATTATCGATGGAATGAGACGGCACCAGAATGGTCAGCTTGGCAGGATTGGAGAGTGTGGGACATTGCATTTCTTCCAACTGTGTCGAGTGGATTTCTCAAGTCACGTTACAGAGTATCCTACGATGTCATCAACCAGATGATTGTCTGCAATCCTCCTGATGAAATTAACTTTATGCTATCTGTCTGGAAGGCAGTGTTGGCGTTTGAGGACCAAGCTTCGGTGGATTGGGCAGGATTAATCTTCGATCGTCTACAGAGTGCCCTACTGAAACTGCCTGAAGTCCCTATCCCCTATGGCATGCAGTTGAGCTGGCTCCTTGAGAAATAGATTCCATACTTGAAGGAGGGTTCGTCAAATCTAATTGGATCGGACTACTACCCCACTTAGATGGATATCCACCCCTTGACTGCCTCCAGAAAAATTGAACTTATGTATTTTCCTCCTTTTCTTTTGTATATGTACTCAGTACCATCTTTTGCATCAATGAATGATTTGCCCCGAGTCTTTATGATTTTCTGCGCAGGCTATAATTTCATATCTTTATTTTCTGACAACTTGATGACATACGTCTGTTACCTTTGAACTGTCGAACACATGTCTAGTTTTGACTCGCACACAACAGTTGTCAAGTATTCATTGTTGACGTTTTGGATTTCGACTATACATCGTGAATCGTTATGTCTTCCTAGAATGTGAGTGCATACTTTTAAATGAAAAGACATCATCTCGAAAATTGCACGATTATCCCATAAATACTTCTTCTTCAAGACGCTGATAAGCACACAACCAACCATCTCCTAGATCTTTAAAGAATAATCTTCAGTTTGCTCATCGAACAATATGATTTCTGTTGGTGATATCACCATCGATCGTAACAAGATCCTTAACAAGGTTGGATTGGAGGTCCAATATTGGACTAATCATCGAGTGTTCAGCGTTGTGATGGAGAGTTTGGATGCAAATGGCCTTGAGAAGTTTGTGACCCGGAAACCTTTCAAATTCCAGGAGGACATGTTGAAGATGTTTGCCCTTAACAGCTATATTTCAGAGGAAAACGAGATCTTTGGCAACATTAATGGTCATCAACTTCGCTGGTCTCCTGAGTCCTTCCACATCAGCTTTGGGCTTCCTCGAGGGAATGTGCTAGTCATGGACTGCTTCAATTATCAAACGGCGCCCGAATGGTCTGCTTGGCAGAGAAGGAGGGATGTTGATGTCGACTTCCACCCAAAAGTGTCATCAATTTGGCTGAAGCCCTGATATCACCTGTCGTTCGACATTATAAATCACATGATCGTTGCCTATCCTTTGTCGGACACAGATTTTTCTCCTCCTGTTTGGAAGGCTATGATAGCCTTTGTTGAAGAGGAGGAGGTCGACTGGGCCTCCTATGTATTCAACCAGGTGCGGGAAGCCGTCCAATTCCTCCCTGACATCCCGATTCCCTATGGGATGCAGCTGAGCTGGCTTCTGGAGCAGGAGATTCCATCTCTTGTTCAAGGTTGGACCAACATCAAGGACTCAGACTTCTATCCTCCAAGGCGTCGTCTCCCTCGCTGATCGAAATTCATCCTTTCCTAGAGACTACTTTTGTACATTTTTTATTTTCTGTTGATGTAATGTACTTGCTCTTATGAATCAAATAGAAATGTTCCTTCGTTTCAATCTTGAGTGAATTTGTGATAACTTCACTTTCTTAACTGAACATATCACACAATTTATTGTGACTTGCTTTGTGAACTCGCAGTGTCTGAACTTCTTCCCAAGGAATTAATCATTAGATCTGGGAGATTGTGATCATATCTCCATGATTTAACTATGCACTGAAGCTATACTCTTATTCTTTTGTCTTCTTTGTATTCATGTCCATTTAGAAGTGATGCAACGCAGTGGTTGGCATTTAATTCTGACTCATCGATTGTCGCATAGAGATCTCCAATAAATACCTTTGACAAGAAGTAATATTTGTCACCCCTTATCAGAACATGCTTCTTTGCTCCATGTAATATCTTTAGAGAAAATGGATCCTTCTCCTAGCATTGTGAACGATCTTGCGAGAATCTCTATCCAAAGGAACAGTATCCTGGATTTAGTTGGGTTTTGGCGGCATAACTAGAAAACTCCCGACGTCTTCAATGAGGTGATGGAGAAACTGCTGGCCAATGGTCTTGAAACCTTTGTGACCAAAGAGCCTCATTCCTTCCACAAGGATTTACTGAAGGTGGTCGCCTACAATTCCACTGTCATAGTCACAGAGAAAGAGATCTACTTCAATCTTAATGGGGAGGAGTTCTTTCTATCGGCTGACTATCTAGCCGATCAAGGACTATCTTAAGGATGACATATCGCCCGAGTGGTCAGCGTGGCAGCGATGGGGGGTAGCGGAGATTGGGTTCCATCCAACTGTGACTAGCAATTTCCTCAAGCCGCGCTATAGAGCGACTTTTGACATAATTAGACAGATGGTACTTGGTAACACCCTTCTGGATACAGACTTTTCACCACTGGTATGGAAAGCAATGATGGCTTTTGAGGACCAGGCTAAAGTAAACTGGGTTGCTTTCATCTTTGACCGCCTGATAACGACCTTTCGTAATCTTCCTGAGATCGCCATCCCATACGGCATGCAACTGGGCTGGCTCATTGAAAAGAGGATCCCTCTCTTTACTGAAGATGGGTCCAAACTGGTTGCCATCGATTACTACCCACCAAGAAGTATATCCACCTGTTTTCTGTAAATATAGATTTCTTGTGTATTGCTTGAACATTGTATCCTCTTTCTTACTTAATGAATGAAGTAGTCTTTTTCCATTCGACTTTAACATATAGTAAACAATCTCATAAATGGAGTGTATGACTTAAATAATAAACCACACATTTATGCATCTGACCATTTTTCATCTCCTTCTCTTGAGATTTCATCAAACTCTAGAAGACCTAGTTTGATGCATAACTCTTTGAATCGAGCCTCAGGTAGCGGTTTGATGAAGATGTCCGCCAACTGGTCCTCAGTTCTAATATATTCCACCAAGATATCCTCCTTTTCAACATGATCTCGAATGAAATGATGATGAATATCAATATGCTTCGTCCTCGAATGTAGAACTGGATTCTTCGAGATAGAAACTGCACTGTTGTCGCAGTAAATAGGAACACATCCAATGTCTATTCCATAATCCTTAAGCTGCTGCTGTATCCATAGCACTTGAGCACAACAGCTGGCTACTGCCACATATTCAGCTTCAGTGGTTGACGTAGCCACGAAATGTTGCTTCTTGCTGAACCAGCTAATCAGTTTATGACCTAAAAACTGACAAGTTCCACTTGTGCTCTTTCTGTCAATTCTGCACCCTCCAAAATCTGAATCAGAGAATCCATTCAGCATGATTCCATCAGTTTTGGGATACTAGATACCTAAATACTCAGTCTTCTTGAGGTATCTCACGATTCTTTTTGTCGCTTCCATGTGGGACTTCTTAGGATTCGCCTGGAATCTTGCACATACTCCCACAACATAAGATATATCGGGTCGACTAACAGTTAGATACAGTAGAGACCCAATAATTCCTCTATAAGCAGTTGGATCAATAGGTTCTCCTTCTTCATCGAGAGTGATCTGAGAACTGGTGCTCATAGGAATCCTTAGAGACTTCGTCTTCTTCTGACATGATTTGTTGATTAAGTCTTGAGTATACTTATTCTGATTAATAAAGATCCCTTCGTCAGACTGATCAACTTGCTGACCAAGAAAATATGTCATCTTGCCCATCATACTCATTTGAAATTTATTATGCATCATCTGGGCAAACTTCTTACATAACTTGGTGTTTTTACTACCGAAGATGATGTCATCTACATAGATCTAAACAAGCAGGATGTCCTCTCCATCCTTTATCTTGAACAAGGTTCGGTCGATCGCACCTTTTTCAAATCCATTTTTTAGCAGAAACTGAGAGAGAGTTTCATACTCTGCTCTAGGTGCTTGCTTCAATCCACACAAAGATTTCTTTAGCTTGTAGACTTGGTTTCCTTGCTCGAAACCCGGGGGCTGTTCGACGTAGACCTCTTCCTTTAATTCGCCATTAAGGAAGGCACTCTTCACATCCATTTGAAGAACTGTGAAGTTGTAATAAGCCGCATATGCCAAGAACAGACGAATGGCTTCCGGTCTGGCAATTGGTGCGAAAGTTTCATCGAAGTCTATTCCTTCGCACTATGCGTACCCTTTAGCAACTAATCTTGCTTTGTTTCGAACTATGGTACCAGTCTCATCTCTTTTATTCTTGAAGACCCACTTGGTACCAATCACGGACTGATGTGTAGGTCGATCCACCAAATACCACACATTGTTGCGAGTGAACTCATTTAACTCTTCTTGCATCGCATTTATCCAATCTGTTGCCTTGTCTGGTTCGAACATGATTTCCAATATCATCCAAGATAGCTTCAGTGGGATGATCTTTTAACCAACTAGACTTCATCACAGGTACAGATACAGTAGGAGCAGCTGGATTTACAGAAGTTGCAGGATGTTCCTCATGATATGATTCACTTCTAAGTTCTGGAACTGCTTTGCCTCTTTGCTCTAGAACTGTTATATCTTCTTGTTTAGAAACTGCTTCATCACCTTGTTCTGGAACAACTTTCTGATCAGATGAGCATCTGGATTCTGAACTGTAATTGTTTCTTCAGTTTGAGCTGCTTCCTCAGTTGTCTCAAGGTTGACCTCCTTGGTATCAGCTTGCTCCGATTACAGGGGGCTTCTTTTCACCTTGATCTTCGGTGTTAATGAACTTTAAGGCCTTAGTGATCGCTAAATTATTTACTAGTGACTTAGCAGAGCTAATAACATAGCGGCAAATAAAATTATCAAATCCCAGAGGAAAGAAATAACAAAAATCCTTAAGTATTAAAACGTAGTTTCATGAAATACTGGTTAGGGAAAATCAAATTTTGGTTTTGGTGGATTTCGAAAATTAAACTAACTTGCACTTTAAAATTAAAACAAAAAAGAAAATAACTTGACAAATTTAGATATGAGAGACAGATTCCAGGGATATCTACCTATCAAGTATTACATGTATAGATAAATCAATCAATCACCAATTTAATTCCTATTCGTAGTGAAACATCAGAAAAGTATTATGAATCTCTTGGTTAGACAATTCACAAAGTTGATTAACTAATTATCTCTTATCATTTTAGTCTAGAGAATAATTAATTATCTCCAAAGCCCTACAAATCTGTTCCTATAATCTATTTCCCTCTTTTCCGACAAGAAATCAGTTTATATTGTGAAAACTCTTTCCATTGAAAACTATTACTTTTAAGTCTCTAATTATCAATTAATTAATCCTAAGATGTGGCCAGCAACTCAATATTACAAATAAGCATATAATTCACAAACTACGATGGGAAAGGAAAATTAATTCAATTAATCAAACATGCATACTTGATAGTTCGAAACCCTAGAATCTGAAAGGAGTTTAGTTACACAAATTCATGGTAGAAATCATCAAAGATAAATAAAACCTGAATTGCATAAGAACTGGGTGTAGAAGTCTTCCCACAAATATCTGTCTTCAATCATAAAACATAATTGCTGCTTGAAATCTCTAAAATCTTGAACTCTGGAATATTACACACCTAAAAATCAAAATTTACATGACTTTATATAGTGGTGATAGATATATCATACAATATCTAGGATTAGATCTATCTAAATCTTCAAATTAGGATCAAATCTGGACTTCTCGGATCCACGTCGATCGACGCGGAACTCACATCGATCGACACACTTAAATGGGCTATATCGATCGGTGCGGGTTGTGCATCGATCGACGTGGACTGGCCTCCGCTGGTCTGCATCGATCCTTTGTGTCAATTGCCCCCTCAAGCAAGCTACGTCGATCGACATGGGTCTGTGTCGATCGACGCAGGTTCCCGATTCTTCACTGTTTCTGACTCAAAAGCCTGCATAATTCATCAACCACGACATTACAAGTACCAAAGCCACTTCAGCATAATAAAACACATAAAACTACTCTAACATCAACCAAATAGTCAAAGAACTAGTGGATAAATTGGTGAAACACGAACTTATCAACTCCCCCAAACTTAAACTATTGATCGTCCTCGATCAAATCACAGATTAGAATTCAAATCTCATGCAGATACAAGTGTGCAATTCCTCACAAGCTTCTTTACTATCCAAGTATCACCTATTCATATAAATCACGCAATCCAAACATAATTCGAATTGTTAAATTGTTGAGGAGGAACCTCAGAGGGAAGTGTTTGCACTCATCGCTCAAAAAGTTATGGTTTTGTGTTTCACTCACTCAAGGTCATAGCTCACCTCACCTTATGTTTGACAAGTTTCTCTTCTCTCCACTGTTTGTTAGTGTAGCTTTTCAGGGAATCAGACAGATCTTTATTTTGGTTGTAATGTGGCTTACCTAAAAGGTGGGATACATTTGGCTAAGTGACTCAAAATATGACAACGAAAACTCACAAACCCAAACATACCACAACCACATAATTCCTCTCTTGTGCACTCACATAGTTCATCCATTGTGCACTCTCTTATTCTTTCTTTCTTTCTTTCCTCACAAAAATTTTTCAGGGCCCCTTAGAACTCATCATAGACCTTTGTGAACTTACAACCATATCAGCATATATTGTCTCTCTCTTTTTTTCTCATGTTCACCTTCTTATTTTACCCACGGGAACCCTTATTTTAACACATGGAACTCATCATTTTTTTTCTTTCAGTTCCCACAAACTTGTATCAACATCCCACAAACCACAGTTTCCAATAAATCAAACCCTCTCATTCATCAACCCTTCTAATCAAAGAAAATTCATTCAAGGCTCAAATGGGCTACAAGTGGAAATCAAAGGTTAGTGTATAGGAGATGGGCTACAAAAGAACATGCCTAAAATCATTCTCACCCTATTACTACACTTAATGCAACCTCAAGAGAGAAACTCGTCAAATTCTAGGAAGTTATTGCTAAAAAACCTTGTCACTCATCAAACGAAAAAGGAGGCTCAAATTCTCACACAGGGTTTAAATTTTTGTTACTCCTCAACAATTACCCAATCTGAACAGTTATCATGCACAATTTATATTTCAAAGATCAACTCATCAAGTAAATAGCTCCTATCATTGGCTAGTCTATCACACAAATTTTCATTCTCAATCATAAATCAACTATTCTCATTCAAGGGAGGATGAGTCACATTCTTCAAAACCAACATAATCAAAATAGTTCCGATTTTCCTATGTTCAAAACTCCTAGAACAATTCTCAAGACTCTACGGATCAGAACTAGTACCATAAATCAAGAATTCAAAATACTAGTTTGAATGAAAAAGCCTTGTAGAGAGAAATTGTTCACATTGAAGCAAAAGAACAAGGATGGTGATGGTGCAAAGATACAAAAACTAAAAATAAACAAAACAAACAAAAAGCAGTAAATAAAATAAAAAATGTTTCCCTTTTCCATCTTCATCCCCCAAACTTGTTTCACTCGAAGGAGTGGACAAGTTTGAAAGTTAGATAGGAAAAGAGAAACGGTACCTCATTCCTCCTCCGGAGGATCCTCCATCTCCACATATGCGGATGTCCAAACTAGGAGTCTCCGGTGCAGCTCCCGACGTTCTCGAAGTCGGTGAGTGTAGACGGACTCAGGCTGGTCATCCAAGAGAAGGCGCTGCAACTGACTGTCGATGGTGTCCAGCCTTGTGGTCACATGCTGGCAAAACTCGGCCTGCTGGGTGCACTCCGCTGCATGCTCGGCAGCTTGCTGCTGCATGAAGTGGTAGATCATCGCCAGATCCACCCCAGAAGAGGAAGACTCTCCTGCAAAGTGACTGAACGAGGCTCCACCGGTCCAGCCTGGAATCTCATCGGCTCTCCCATCGTGCTCCTCCTTCTCGGGGGCCTCTTCCCCTGTGGCGTCTGCTGGGGGTGAATCCTGCGGTGGCTCGACAATCAGACGGCAGTGCTGACACCTCTCCTCTCGTGCCTCCTCATGGGTGCATGGTCGCTGGTCCGGATGAGTCTGCGATCGATGATGGAGGTGGGAGGTGCCAGCTCTCCCCCGGGGCCTAACCATAAGCTGCATGTGGGCGGGGGGTGCTCATCAACCAATTATCACGGAAGTGATAATATGTGACGTGTGTGAGGTTCGACTGAGGAAGTGGAAACTTGTCCCCATTGTACATCCGCAATGACCAACCACCCTCACGGGATGAAAGCATCTGCATCTGCACTAGTTGTGCAGTGCCGAGTCCTCTGTTGTCCTGGAGCATCTCAATGTTGGCCAAGTTGATTCCCACATATTCCGCAATCGGGATGATCAATCCCCCGCTCCAAATGTTCCCCTTTGTGGCCTTCACTTTCCGTCTCATGTGGTCAATGATTAATGCTGTGAAACTGAACTTCTCTCCCATCAGCATGCAGTAGATGGCGTAGAGCTCGCCAAATCTCACCTTTGCACTTTCATGGCGGTCAGTGATCGACACCCCCATGCACCGCTGAAGATATCAGAACACGGGGTTATCAATGGAAGAGGCTTTCATGCCTCCTACATCGAACTCTCGCACGTTCAATTCTACTTCAGCCGCAATCTGTTGCCAAAACTGGACCGTGTTGAAACTCTCGGGGAGAAAGCTATCTCCATCTCTTGGAACTGCCCACAAGCCATCCAACTCATCCCTCGGAAGCTGGTAATGTTGGTTCAGAAGTTGGAAACTGATGGTTGTTGGTTTGGACTCTGGTTGGACTTCGTAAACTTGGACTGAAGCGAAGAGCTCCAGTACAAGCGATGGATACATGGCCCACCATTTTGTCATCCAATTTCCCCATCCGACACTCGCCAGGAGGGCCTCAACATCCCCCCGAATTACAAGCAGGTTCATAGTCTCTGGGCACAGACTCTAAACTTTGAACCACAAAATTTCTGATACAGCTCCTTTGCTTCCGGGTTGGCGAAATGTGGTTGGAAGGGTATAGTTAACTGCAGGGATAGAATGAAAAATATCAACATAGATCATCAAAATAATGCACAAGTTCTTCAAAGATCACAAAATAATTGAAGTGGAAGAGTCTAGGATTAGTACCTCGAGTTGTAGTGGCGAGTTATAGGGAAATTTTTCGAAGGGTGGTATTTTGGGTGAGAAATGGCGTGCGTGCGTATGTTTGTGTTTGGAAAAGAATGAAAAAAACTTGGTTTTAAAACCCCTTACCCGCGCCTCTGAATTGCCTGCGTCGATTGACACAAACCTATTTTCCATTTTTTTATGAATGGAATTTCGCGTCGATCGACGTGGATTTGGTGTCAATCGACGCAGACCTGAACAGACGAAAAACTAACTCTGAAAACTCAAAAATAAATGCAAAAACTCTATTTCCTATTGACTCAACTGGACTAAAAGAAAATAATAAAGAAAGAAAAACAGTAAATCATTGGGTTACCTCCCAACAAGTGCTTGGTTTTATGTCGCTAGCTCGACAATACATGTACTTCATGGGCAATCCAAATAGTACACCTCCACGACACCAATTTGCAGCAGGGTGTAGTACGGCTTCAACCTCTGCCCATTGACTTTGAAGGTCGTGCCATCCTGACCGGCTAGTTCTACCACGCCGTTCGAAAATTGGCAGACTACAGTGTATGGACGAGTCCACCTTGATTGTAGCTTCCCAGGCATGAACCAAAGGCGCGAATTAAAGAGAAGAACTTTGTCATTTGAGTTGAAAACATGCGTGCGAATCCCCCTGTCGTGGAACCTCTTGGCACGCGTCTTATAGATGACATTGTTCTCGTATGCGTCATCCCTGAAGTCCACCTATTCGCAGTGCCATAGCTCGATCTGTTGCGGCTGTCTTCCAGTCCAGATTCAGCTCTTTCACCGCTCTCCAAGCCTTATGCTCCATTTCCACAGGGAGATGATAGGATTTCCCAAAAACCAGCTGGTATGGGGATGTCCCAATGGGCGTCTTGTAGGCAGTGCGGTATGCCCATAGCGCATCATCGAGCTTCACAGCCCAATCCCTTATTTGCTTCACCGTCTTCTCCAATATTTGCTTGATTTTGCGATTGGACAGCTCCGTCAGGCCATTCCCTTGAGGGTGATAGGGGGTAGTAACTCGATGCTTGACTCTGTACCTAGCAAGAAGAGAAGCAAGCCATTTGTTACAAAAATGAGACCCCCATCACTTACCAAGGCTCTTGGCGTCCCAAATCTGGTCACGAGCTTCTGCAAGAAGTTGATGACGACTTTTGAATCATTGATGGTTGTTGGAATGGCTTCAATCCATCGCGACACATAATCCACTGAGAGTAGAATATACCAGAACCCATGGGATGGCGGAAAAGGCCCCATGAAGTCAATCCCCCACACATCAAAGATTTCAACTTCAATCACCGGGGTCTGTGACATCTCATCCCTCTGCGAGATGTTGTCAATCCCTTGTGTCGATCGCCCCCTCAAGCAAGCTGCATCGATTGACACGGGTCTGTGTCGATCGACGCAGGTCTGGAATCCGAACATTTCCCAATTCTTCACTATTTTCGACTCAGAAACCTGCATAATTCATCAACCACTACATTACAAGTACCAAAGCCACTTCATGCACAATAAAACACATAAAACTACTCTAACATCAACCGAATAGTCAAAGAACTAATGGATAAGTTGGTTAAAACACGAACTTATCACTCAACAATGACATTGGCATCATTGGCCCTCTCGATTGCTTGGTGTTCAGCCGAGGCTATTGGAGTCTCGAAATTATCATTCATAGATCTAGTCAAAGAAATTGCTTGATTATGATCAAGATCAGTTCTAGGTTCCTCATTGACATCCTTGATCTCATGATTTTCCAGACCCAGTTCTTGAAGTGTCCTGCGCACTAGAGTAGCTTCATAAAAAACAACATGATATGTTATATCCACAAGCTGGGTTGTCTTATTGAATACCCTATATCCCTTATATGAAGGGTATCCATACCCAAGGAACACTCCTTCATCAGCTTTAGGGCTGAAAGTATTCAATTTAGACTTCCCATTATTGTGAATATAACATGGAGAACTGAAAGCACGAAGATGAGCTATAGAAGGCTTACGACCATTGTAGATCTCGTAGGGAGTCTTGTGCAGCCGCGTGTTAAATGCACTTCGATTCTGCGTGTAGCAAGCTGTCATCAAGGCTTCTCCCCAAAATCCTTTTCCAAGGTCGGTCTCGGCCATCATGGTCCTTACTGCTTCTTTGAGTGTTCTGTTCCTTGATTGCAGTATTTTTTATCAAGTAAAAATTTATCGAACACGAAGACTCAATTCGCCCGCTGTTTAAGTAAAAGTCTGATTTTGAAACCTAATATCTAGACGTGATAAAATAACTTTGAATATCAAATTCCAATTATCTAACATGCAATTACCAATTAAATAAAGAATGAAACAAAAGTCAATTCTACTAAGTAAATCCCAAGAGAAAGCAGTTGAGGAATGTCGGATGGATTGGGGTAGAAAATGAATATGTTTGGACTTGTTACTCTACACCCCGATTTCAACAGTTAGATTTGGTCGGTTCAGCAAATTATAGTTAAGCCCTTAGTACCGGTGCAATAACCGTGGATTAATTCCAATCTCGACCTAGGTCTAGGTATATTGATTTTAATTAACTCCCAAAAGCGCATGAACTCATTGATCTAGACATTAATTCACCTATCTTCTAAGTGGACTAACACCTAATTATTATTGCAATCCCCTCTAATGCAAAAACCTATCAAGTTAATTCATTGAGGCATACTTTCCAACATATGGTGATCAATCATGAAAGGAACACAAATAAATCTCACAATAATAATCAAACCCAAGAAACTTCAATAAATCAAATCCCAACAATATTCAAATTCAATCCCAATCACATCCTAATCCTCAACAATGAGTTTAGCTACTCATAATTACAATGGACATCGTCAACAACTCAAAACAAGACATGAAGAGAAAGGAGAATAAGAAAGCTTAGGAAAAATATGATGAATCTTCAACACTAGCTTCAACTCCTTCCTTCAACCTTCAATTCCCAGCCTTGAGAAGTGAAATTCGCAGTAAATTCGTGCCTTAATCTCTCTAGGGTTTGCAAAGTTCGAACCCCTTCTCTGTCACAGCTCTTGGCCTTTTATAGGTGGAAATCTCGCAGCCCAGTCAGACCCATCCCGAACGGGATGCTCAAGAACGAAATCTCATCCCGCTCGGGATGGATCGGGGTCAGAACACGAAGATCCAGACCCGTCCCGAACGGGACCATATGGTTCCGAACGGGACCGCCCACGGTGTCTCGCTTCTCGTCTTCATTTTCACGTCACTTTGACGTATCCCGGAAGGGAGGTTGCGTCCCTAGCATCGGTCCCGAATGGGACAGACCCATCCCGCTCGGGATAGGCTACGGCGATTCGACACTTAGCCCTTTTTTAAGCTTTTTCTGTCCCAAACGGGACCTAGTCGTCCCGAGCGAGATTAGTCACGGCCCATGCTTCCTTTTTAGCTCTAAAAATCGCATTTTTTCACCTTTTTCACATCCTGCACACACATAACAACTCCAAAACACCAAGTGAAGGAAAACCAAGAAAAGAAGAGATATGTGTGTGATTTGTGTACCAAATTCTCACCAATTCATTCAATTCACATCCCAAAAATCATGCAAATTACACACATATCATTCCTCCGCTCAGCAAGACCGTTTTGTTGAGGAGTTCTTGGAGTCAACTTCTCATGCTCAATTCCAATTTCAGCGTAGAAATCCATAAGGGGTTCATTGCAAAACTCTGTTTCATTATCTGACCTTATCCTCTTAATTTTCACCCCTTTGTCATTCTGAAGACGAGTAATCAGTTCTGGTAGCTGAGTTTTGACTTCATCTTTGAATTTGAGCAGAACCACCCACGTATATCTTGAGTAGTCATCAACAACTACCAACATGTACTTTCTTTTTCCAATTGTGGAGGAGTTACAAGACCAAAAAAATCCATGTGGAGCAGTTCTAAGATCCTTTCTGTGCTTGCTGTAACTGGCCTATTTTTGAAAGAGGCTCTTGTCTGTTTCCCGAGCTGACAAGCTTTACAGATTCCTTCTTTCTGGAACTTCTTATGTGGCAGTCCTACAACTAAATTATGTTTCTCCAGATGTTTGATTGAGTTGAAATTTAAATGACTCAATCTTTTGTGCCACAACCAGTTTACTCCTTCTGAGGAACTGTGCGCCAGAAGACATGTTCCCTCTACTCCATTGGACCAATCAACAATGTAAAGACCTCCTTTCCTGATTCCTCTGATTATGGTCTTGTGAGTCACCTTGTCTATGATGTGACATTCTGATTTTTAAATTCTGACAATATAACCACTCTCACTTAGTTGGCTTATACTTAGAAGATTGTGTTTCAGATTGGTGACTAAGGACAAGTTGTGAATGATGATTCCATTGTGCTCCACGCATTCTTTTCCAATTACTTGTCCTGTGGCCTTGTTCCCAAAAGTGACTGATTCTCCTTTGTATGTCACAAGGTTCTTGACTAAATCATTTTCTCCTGTCATGTGAGTTGAGCATCCGCTGTCTAATATCCATAATTTTTCTTTCTTTTGAGAACTCGGTACCTGCAAGACAGAAAGAGTTATTTAGGTCCTCGTATCCTTTCGGGTCCTGCAAAGTCAGTCTTCTGGATCCAACCTTTTGGTATCCAGACCTGTTTCACTTTTACAGTTCATGAAACTAGATCACTCTTTGGTGAATTACCAACCTTTCTTCTAAAGCAATGTATGTTGTTTGAATGCATGTTACGAAATGTTGTGGTGTGTGAACTCTTTCTGAAATAGTGGTTCTGGAAAGAGTCTCGAGAAACTGTTCTCGGTGAGTAGCCATCATAGTCTTTTGAGAGTAAAACTGTCTCGACTCAGGCCTCGAATAGGTGTTCCTCCTATTCAGATAAATGTTATAATAGAACTGTGGTCTATCATAACTTCTCGGATTTCTATCCGGTTGTCGACCTGACTTCCTTGCAACATTTATATGTTGCTTAGTCGTTCTTGTTGGTAAAACTGGATTCCTTGCATATGAAACATTACACTCGTCCAATTTTGAGGGAAAGTCATTTCTTCTCTCGACAATTGGTTTAGACAGTTTTCGAACTGTGTTGGTATACTGTCGAGGTGCCAATTTCGGGTCAGTTTTTACCAACATTTGGTCCTGACATTTTGCTTAACTGGCTCTCTGGGATTGACATTTCCTTTCTCCAACATATGACATGGGCTAGCATTGGCTTTGACAGAGTGCAAGGGTGTTTTCTTAGTCCTAGAAGTGAATGCATGTTTGTTCAAAACCTTTTCATGTTAATGCTCAAAAAAATCCAATTCCGTGTTTATCGGACGACTGTTTTTGAGCATTCAAAATCTCATCTAATTTTCTTGAGCTCTTTTTGAAAGTACATTCACATTTAACTGGCTCAACTTTCTTCAAGGAATCACATTCTTTTGAAATAATTTCAAAATCTTCAAGAAGTCTTGAATGCTCTTCCTTGAGTTTTTCAAAATCCTCACTGATCGACCTTGTCTTTGCGACTTCATCGATCAAAACTGAAATTTCTAATGTCAGTGATGTATTTTCACTGACTAATTCATCTTTAATCTCATTAAACTTTTCTACCTCTTTAATGATGTTTTTAAGTAAAACATCATCTGAATCTGAGCGACGACACTCAGAGTTTTCTTCAAAACATGTAGATGCAAGAGATGAGGGTAGATGAGTAGTTGCCACTATTTTGCAGTTCGAAGCATTGTCTTCTTCGTCGGTAGCATCTCCATCGATTGCCGCCATAAAAGCAAGAAGTGCTTACTCATCATTCTCATCCTCAGACGTGTAGTATCCGTCATCATTCTCGGGTACGTCTGGCACTTCAGTTCTTGTGAGCATTGCTTGGGCCACAGCTTTAGATGTTCTCCTTTCAAACACCTTCTTCAGTCTGTCTCTCTCCTCCTAAGAAACTAGAGGGCATTTGTACTTCAGATGATCTGGAGAGTTGCATTCATAGTATGTGTGTAGCTCTCTCTTTGTGAATCTTTCCTCGCTGGACTGAGTATCCTTTGCTTTTTCTTTTGCCTTCTCGAGAAGTACGACCAGGTTCTTCATCTGTTCCTCCAGTTTGGCAACTGACAGTTCAGTTTCCTTCTTCGGAACTGAGGTGGAGGCATCCTTCGCTGGTGAGGATTGATGGATAGTTTTCTCGAAGTGAACTGGCCTCTTTGGTCGCCTTTGAATGTCTCTCTTTACGAAGAATGTTGCGTCACCATCAGCTGCTGAAATTGGGGTTCTAACAGCTTCATTCTTGTTCACCATCTGAAAGTCCCACTCATGGGCTTGGAGTTCGGCGAACAGTTCTTTGGTTGACATTTCCGAGAGATCCATGGTCTTTAAGCTTGTGGTTTTGACGAACCAGTCTTCCTTCGGAAGTCTTGACAGAATTTTTGCATTCATGTCAGCCACTTTTTCTTCTCTTCCAAGATTTTTCATTTCACTGACGATGGCGTTAAACCTTGATTCCATCGATTTGATTGTTTTGCCAGGCAACATCTGGAAGGATTCATATTTTTCAACAACGACTTGCTTCTTATTGCGTTTCATCGCTTCTGTTTCTCTTGTGAGCTCGTTGATCCAATCCCAAAGTTCTTTGGCAACGTTGTTCTCTAAGGCTGCATCCATGAGATATTCTGGAAGGGATTGTTGGTCTCAGATCAGAGTACGTGTAATATGCAGCGGAAGTATAAAATATTTAAAATTGCACTCTAACTTAGACAATTTAGCTAATTGATGACACAGTTTTACTTAGCAGTTTTTATCAACACTATTCACGTTAGCCAACAGTTTGTTTTAACAGTTTTTGCAGTTGTGAACAGTTAGCAGTTTCTGCACTTAAACACTTAAGATGTAAGTGTTGAAGGTTCCTAGATAGGCTAGAAGACAGTAAAGTGCGTAAGGAAATGAAACTGTAAATGACACAGGATATTTATAGTGGTTCGGAGCCTTAAGTCCTACGTCCACTCTTTGGATATCAGATCCAGTAATTCACTAAGTAATGAAAGTACACTCCTCACGATCTATAGCCAGTTGCTGTAGAGACCTCCGTTTGCAGCACAAAGGATCACTCACCCAGGCAGCTGTACTTCACTCCTTCTTCAGTCCGTCGAAGGCTCTGCGTCTTCTCTGTGGACCGGCTCGAAGTTGGACTGAGGACAAACCTCCCTTTTCCCTCTTCGGTAGGTTGGATGGTTGAGTTCTTCCCAGAACTTTAGCAGTTTGGCAGTTGCCTGTGATAACCTACTCTCCCTTTGTTAGAGCAGGCTGCTGCGTTCTTATTCGAAGAATAAGAACACCAAACAGGTAGATTAAGTCAGCTGACTTAATCCTCGTGTTCCCAGGGTAACACGGTGAATCTCTGAAGATTCTATAAGCACTGAATGCTTCGTGTTCAACAAATGAACCACGATATAAATGCCTTCTCTCTAAATAGTGTTTAATACCTAGAGCTTTAACTTCTGTGGAGAGGCTTGTCTGTCGGAGATTTGAATGTGCGAGATAGTTAAGCGGTTTAGCACTGGATTTTGGCAAAGGTTTTTATGTCTCTATAGTTCATGCTATTTATAGGTGGAGACCCAAAAAATAGCCGGTAGAGACATAGAGAAGAATGTCCAATCATCGTTCATTCTTCTCTGTGCAAAGTCGCTTTCTCCTCTGATATCTCTGCTGCGTCGACCTACTTTTTCAGAGCAACTTGTACTTGACGTGTCAGACATTCAAACAACATTGTACACCAGTCGCAACTGAGTAGTTTCTGTCTTCTCTTGTTGACTTCCTCAACGGTCTTCTGCGACTGCTCGACACAAGCCTCGAACTCATTCTTGGATGAGAGAACTGTCTTAATCTGAAAACTGTAGGCACCTCTCAATTAATTTTCTTCGAGTGTTCAGATGTTGGCATGGAAGAAACTACCTGTGCAGTTTTTGTGACTTGATCTGCTCTGCTTGTCTTCGCCTTGTTTTCTTTGACAGTTATTTCATCAGAATGGTGTCTTCTTCAAAACTGTTCCACAATTTTGATGATATCTTCCTTCCTAGACTATTACAACTCGATTATCCTATACAAGGATTACATGAGGTAATACTCTAAAACCTAGACTTTGGTATATAGTTTTGACACATCAAAATATCGAATTAAGGTGGGATTACACAGTAATACTCAACAATTTCCTCCTTTTTGATGTTGTCAAAACCATACCTCTAAGTCTATCTATGTCGACGAGAAGATGTAGTTGGTCAGAGTTTTACCAGATTTATCTATCTAACACTGCTCAGAACCATGCTTCTTCTACACTCGACCTACTCTAAATAATCTTCCCCCTTAATGGGATAATAGAGAATTTTGAGGGAGAATACGGATGTTGTGAGGTTGGAGACTATGAAAATGTACAAATAAGGATCACGAGAGTATGCATGAAAAGAAAAAAAACATGAGAAAAAGAAGGTTGTGTGGATGAGAATATACAAAAAAAAGAATATAAGTGCAAATCTAAGGAAAAGAGGCCTTTCCAAAAAAATGAAAGAAAGAGGGTTCAAATAAATGCAAAATGCATTGTCAAAGAGGAAAAAGAGAAAAGAAAAAGGAAAACAGAAATGCCTCGAGGGATTGGTTGATTGAGGTTATACATCGGGAGAGTGGGCAATGGAAGGATGTGAATAAATAAAGACCTTTCTGATTCTAGGATAAAGTTCGTTGCAAACAAGTTGACATAGGATGCAAGCCTATTGGAGTGGAACTTGAGATCTTATGAGTGAGTGCTTAGTCCTTATAAACATAAGGGAGTGATGCTTTATTGTCTATCCACTTGTTGAGAGGTTCTAGTCTCTTGCATTAACCATTACACAAATAAAGGTGATAATCTCGTTTGATTGAAACATGCAAGGACGATGTGATGAGTTGTGAGGCATTGCACCAAGTTAAGTGAAATCTATCTTCACTACAAGAAAAATAGTGAACAACAATAGTGAAAAGACAATAATTTTCGTTGAAAAGTGTTGTCGTAGACCTAAAAAGTGTTGTTATAAATAAAAGGGTAGTCTTTTAGCACAAAAATACGCTAAAAGACAACACTTTTATTGTAGCGTTGTTATTTATGTGTTGTCTGATTATGAAAAAGACAACACTTACATTTATATGTTGTTATTTTATTATTTTTATTTTTTGATATTTTAATATATTGTAAATTAATTTTGTCCATTTAATTAATTAGTTGATCTCTGAAATTCCCTCCCGTAACCCTCTCCAGCCGTGCATCCCCAAATTCTCCCATGCACCACCTTGTTGTCGTCGCCCCGAATCGCCGCACCTGCGCTTGCGCCACCGTTGTGTTTGTGCCATGCGCCACCACCGCACATGTGCCACCGCGGCATTTGTGCATCCTTCGCCCCTGCAGAACCGCCTCGCCTGTGCCATCGCGGTATGCACCACCATCACCCCTGCAGAATCGCTGCACTTGTGCCACCGTCGCTCGTGCACCACCATCGCGCCTAATTACTGCGCAGAACGACCTAATTGCAATCTCTGCGATTTGAACAACTTCGTTGTTGGATATCCAGATGTTGAAAGCAATCCAGAATCTTAAGAGAAATGGAGACAGGGGGAGATCAAGATGTTGAAGATAGAAGTGAGGAAGTTAAAAGAGTTGACTGACGGAAAAGACTACTTGTTGTAAAGCTATAGGGAGCAGAAGTTTGAGCTTTCGTTGAAGATCAAGGGGTTGCAGCAGAGATTGGATTCTTAGCTTCCAAATATTTATTGGTGAGTTTAGATTTTTTGTGAATTCTGGCATGGCTTCCGTTGTCTCTCTTTTATCTTATTCCATTTGAAGCTCTCAATTTTGGAATGGTTTTTTGCTTTATTTCTTGTTTCTTTCTCATTCTTCTTCCTTGTGCAATAAGTGGAAAGGAGAGTGAGATGTTCATAAATTTAGAGCTCGACGTCGTGGATCACGATTTTGAGCGTGGTAGTTTTCCCTATCTATTTTGGACAAATTAAACTTGCAATTTGCAAATGGTTATTTGTTCATTGCAGGATGCAACACTTTAAATGTAAGTGTTATTGTTATTCAACCGTTTTTCTTAGTTATTAATTTGAAGTTTTTTTATATATAAATTTCTAGCTTCCAAACAACTGTAGATTGAGTTGAAAATTGATATTATACGAGTTTTTAGAGGATTGGGATTATAAAATTAGGAGAATATGAAATATTACAACATTCAGCATCAAGTTTCTTATGAATTTTTTTTAAAGTAATGGTTTTGGATGATTTGGTAGATTTTAGTTTATGCATCTTCTATACATGAAGCTGTTATTTCTCCAACTAAATATTGTTTGATCCTTGTGATTGGTTACGTTAAAAGTTACTTTCATCTTCATTTGGCTTGCATTGGTTTTAGCTTTTTGTGGGTAGTACTTGAGATTTATAGCTGCAAATTACCACTTTTCAAAAATTTATGTTGAAACTTGTGGGGAAGTGGGTTTGGATTCATTAGTTTTTAAAGAAGAAAAATAGAAACCATTTTTTCATCTGAATCATGATATTTATTTGACTTTGCCACTTTATTTTGGTCATAAATTGCAACATAAAATTTATTAAGGATTATACTTTACAACTTGAATGGTTGTTTGGTATAAATATGCCATACATTGAGGAACTAGAAGTCTAGAAGGTTGTAATAATGTTGCACTCTGCATCAGAAATCAGATTTTACTACTATTAATTACTTGTGTTTTTTATTTAACTAAGTTATGATCATCATACAATTTGTTGTTTCACTACCTACTTGATGATTTATAGGAGGTGTTGGGTGATCGCAAAATTATTTTACTAGCGACTTAGCAAAGCTAATAATAAAGCGGCAAATAAATTATCGAATCCCATGGGGAAGAAATTACGAAAAATCTTAAATACTAAAACATAGGTGCTCAAAATACTGGTTAGGAAAGAAAATAAACTTTGGGTTTTGTTTCAACTGATTTCGCAAATTAAAATTAAATAGGAAAATAAAAGACTTTTGATGAAGCAGATATGAGAAGTACAGATTCCAGGAATATCTACCTATCAAGTATGACATGTATGAATGCATTGATTAATTCCCAATTTAATTCCTCTTCGTAGTGAAACATCACAAAGGTATTATGAACTTCTTTGTTGGACAATTCATAAAGTAGATTAGTCAATTACCTATCTCCGCTCGGTCTCAAGATGAATTAACTAACTCCAAAAATCAACAGATTTATTCCTATAATCTATCTCCTTCTGCTCAGACAAGAAAACAAATTATATTGTGAAAACTCTTTCCATTGAAAACTATTACAGTTACGTCTCAAGTTCTCAACTAATTAATCCTAAGATATGGCCAGCAAACTCAAGATTATGAATAAGCACAGATTTCACAAACTACGATGGGAAAGGGAAAATAATTCAATTAATCAAACATGCATACATTGATAGTTCGAAACCCTAGAATCTGATAAGGGATTTAGTTATACATATTCATGAATAGAATCATCAGAGATAAAGAAAAACATGAATTGCATAAAACTTGGGCATAGATGTCTTCCCATAAAAACCTGTCTATAATCATAAAACCTAAAAAGCTCTTGGAAATCTCTAAAATCTTCAACTCTAAATTCTCCTAAATTCTCCACTGATTTCCACACTAATTTTCGAATTTTACATGGCCTTTTATAGTAGTGATAGATGTATCAAACAATATCTAGGATTAGATATGTCTCTATCTTCAAATCAGGAGCAGATTAGGAATTCCCGACGCCGCGTCGATCGACGGCCTTAAAGGACTCGCGTCGATCGACGCACATCCTACGTCGATCAACGTGGACCTCGTCTTCGCACCTTGCGTCGATCTCCCTTCAATCCTCTTCGTCGATCATCCTCTCGAACACCTACGTCGATCGACTTGCCCTGGGCGTCGATCGACGTGGACCTGGAACTTCTAGCAATTCCTGATTCTTCCCTGTTTCCGACTAAAAACCTGCATAATTCACCAATCACGACATTACGAGCACAAAAGTCAATCCATGCACAAAAAGACACGTAAAACAATCTAAACATCACCCAATTAGTAAAAGAACAAAGAGATAAGTTGGTAAAAATACTAACTTATCAACTCCCCCAAACTTAAACCATTGATCGTCCTCGATCAATTCGTAGACAAGAAATCAAATCAAATGCAGATACAAGTGTGCAATGCCTCACAAGCTTCTTTTGCAATCTAAGTATCACTTATTCATATAGATCATGCAATCCAAACAAATTCTCATTGTTAAATTATTGAGGATGAACCTTACCGGGCAGTGTTTGCACTCATCGCTCAAGAAGTAAAGGGCTTGTGTTTCACTCACTCAAGGTTTTAGTTTACCTCACCATAAGTTTGAAAATTTTCTCATCTCTCCACTGCTTGTTAGTGTGGCTTTTCAGGGAATCAGAAAGGTCTTATTTTGGTTGTAATGTGGCTTACCTAAAAAGTGGGATATATTTGGTTAAGTGACTCAAAATATTGCAATTAAACTCATAGACCCAAGCATATCATAACCACATAATTTTTCTCTTCCTATGCACAATCTTGTTCTTTCTCTTTTCCTTATAATTTTCAGGCTCCCTTAGAACTTGTTTCAAACTTTCGTGAACTAACAAACATATGAATTCTTTTCTCGTTCTTCTCTTTTTTTTTTCTTTCACAAATTTTCACCCCTCTCTTTTTTTCTTAATTTACCCATGGAAACCCTTATTTTTGCACATGGCTTCACATCACAATCCCAAAATTCACACCTTCCAATAAATCAAAATCCTTTTATTCATCAACCCTTCTAATCAAAGAAAATTTATTTAAGGCTCAAAGGGGCTGCAAGTGGAAATTAAAGGTTAGTGTATGGGAGATGGGCTCCGAAAGAACATGCCTAAAATCATTTTCACCCTATTACCACACTTAATGCAACCTCAAGAGAGAAATTCGTCAAATTCTAGGAAGTAAGTCTAAAAACCTTGTCACTCATCAAACGAAAAGAAAGGCTCAAATTTTTACACAGGGTTAAAATTTTGTTACTCCTCAATAATTACCCAACTTTGAACAGTTATCATGCAAGGATTTAAATTTCAAAGATCAACTCATCAAGCAAAACAACTCCTATCATCGGCTACTCTATCACACAGATTTTCATTCTCAATCAACAAATATCTCAATTATTAACCAACAATTCTCATTCAAGGAAAGACAAGTCATATTTTCCAACACCAACATAATCAAAAATAGTTCCGACTGCCCTATGTTCAAAAGCTTCTAAAACAATTCCCAAGACTATCCAATTCAAAACTAGTACCACATATCAAGATATCAAAATACTAATTTGAATGAAAAGCCTAGCAGAGAGCAATTGTTCACATTGAAGCAAAAGAACAAGGATGGTGATTGTTCAGAAAAAACAAAAAAAAAAAAGAAAAAGAAAAAATAAAATAAAGTAGTAAATAAATAAAAATAAAACAAATGTTTCCCTTTTCCAATCCTCATCCCCCCAAACTTGTTTCACTCTAAGGAGTGGACAAGTTTGCAAGTTAGATGGGAAAAAGAGAAACAATACCTCATTCCTCCTCCGGAGGATCCTCCATAACCACATTGGTGGATGGACAGACGGGAAATCTCCGACGACGGTCCTGGCGCTCACGCTGGCGGCGGAGGTAGACGGAGTCAGGCTGGGTGTTCAGAAGGAGGCGCTGCATCTGACTGTCGAGGGTGTTGAGCCTCGTGGTCACATGTTGGCGAAACTCGGCCTGCCGGGTGTGTTCTGCCGCATTCAAAGCAGCCTGCTGCTGCATGAACTGGTAGATCGTTGCCAGATCCATCCCGGAAGAAGAAGACCCTCCCGCAAAGTGGCTGGAGGAGGCTCCACCAGTCCTGCCTAGAATATCCTCTGCGCCCCCATCGTGCTCCTCATCCTCAGGTTCGTCATCCTCTGTTGGAGGGGACCTCGGCTATCTTTGGTCTGGCTGTGTCTGCGGTCGGTGAAGGAGTCTGGAGGTGCCAGCTCCCCCACGGGATCCAACCATCAGCCTCATGTGGGTGGGTGTGCTCATCAGCCAGTTATCACGGAAGTAATAATCGGCGACGTGTGTGAGTGCTCTCTGCGGAAGTAGAAACATGTCCCCATTGGACATCCTCAAGGATGAGCCACCCTCTCGGGGCGAGAGCATCAGCATCCGAACCAGGTGCGAGGTGCTGAGTCCTTGGCTGTCCTCGAGCACCTCAATGTCGGCCAAGTTAATCCCCACATGTTCCGTAATCGGGGTAATCAATCTCCCGCTCCAAATGTTACCCTTTGAGGCCTTGACTTGGTGCCTCCAGTGGTCCATGATCAACGCCGCGAAGCTGAACTCTTCTCCTGTCAGCATGCAGTAGATGGTGTAGAGCTCCCCCACTCTCACTTTGGCGCTTTCATGCCGGCCGGTGATAGACACCCTCATGCACCGCTGAAGGTAACAAAACACGGGGTTTTCGATGGAGGATGTCTTCATGTTTCCCGAATCGAACTCTCGCACATCCTCCTTTGCTTCAGCCGCAATTTGGCTCCAAAACTGGGCCATATCAAAACTCGGAGGAAGACAACCGCGGCCAGTTTTTGGGGACTCCCCAAATATCTTGAAGCTCATTCCTTGGCAGCTCATAGTGCTCGTTCAGAAGTTGGAAAGCAATGGTGGTCGGCTCTTACTCCGGTTGAACATTGTAGACATGGACCGACGCCAAAAATTCCAACACAAGAGATGGGTAAGTCGGCCACCGCTTGGTCATCCATGGTCCCTATTTGGCTCTATTCAACAGGGCCTCCACATCCCGTCTAATACCCAGCATGTTCATCGTTTCTGACCCCTGGTACAGAGTCTGGCGGGACTGTGAATTCTGAACTAGAGAATTTTTTGTAATGCTTTTCTGCTGCCTTGTTGGCGAAGGTTGGTCGGAAGGCCATTTTTTCTGCAAAGGTAGAAGGAAAATTTGTCAATATATATCCAAATTACTTCACCAAAATTTCCAACTTCAACACAAAAATATTTGCAATTATCATCTACATGTATCTACCCAAGCAAAATTGATTCAACCAAAGCGCAATTAACAACCAAATCAAGCCTAATGCATCCATATTCGAAGGAATTTCACCCCAAAATGGCAAGAATAGAAAATCACCCCCAATTGGAATTACCACCAAACAGGCTAGAATCATATTCAACCAATTCTAGTGCTACACATTCACAAATAGTAAGCATATCGACTAGAACTACTACCCATATCGAATAATCATGAAGAGTCGCAACGAAATTGACAAAATAGCAAGAATTTGAAACTAGGGCTCCAAGGTCCAACTTTATCAAAATCATGCTCAAATCATTCAAGACACATGAAATAGTCAAAGAGTAAGGATCGAGGATACGTACCTTTGATTGCGACGAGTTACGGGAGAAATTTTTTGAAGTTGGGTGTTTTTGGGAGGAGAGAGCAACGTGCGTGTGTGTTATGTGGTGAAAATGAGGAAAAACTGGGTTTTAAACCCGTCTGTCCGCGCCTCTAAACACCCCGCGTCGATCGACGCTGGTTCTGCGTTGATCAACGTGGGCCAAAAACTCACGTCGATCAACGTGAGTCTAGCGTTGATCGATGCAAACCTGAACAGAGCACTAAACTCGAAAAATTATTGAAAAAAAATCCTAAGTCCTATTGACTCGACTCGACTGAATTAAAATAACAGAAGTGAGAAAAACAATAAACAGTTGGGTTACCTCCCAACCAGTGCTTGGTTTTATATCGCTAGCTCGACAATACCTGTACTTTTATGGGCGATTCAAGTAGTATTTCTCCACCGCTCCGATTTGAAGTGGGGTGTAGTACGGTTTGAGGTTCTACCCATTGAATTTTAAGTTCTTTCCATCTTGACCAGCCAATTCGACTACACCGTTCAGAAATTGACAGATTACGGTGTATGGTCCAGCCCACTTTGATTGCAACTTTTCAAGCATGAAGCGGAGACGGGATTTGAAGAGGACTTTGTCACCTGAGTGAAAAACATGTGAGCAAATCCCCTTGTCGTGGAATCTCTTTGCTCGCTTCTTGTATATGACGTTGTTCTCGTAGGCTTCATCCCTAAAGTCTTCCAGCTCGTTCAATGCCATGGCGCGCTCTTCTGCAGCCGTCTTCCAATCCAGATTCAGCTCTTTCACTGATCTCCAAGCTTTGTGCTCCATCTCGACGGGGAGGTGACATGACTTTCCAAAAATCAGCTGGTATGAAGACGTCCCAATGGGTGTTTTGTAGGCGGTGCAGTAAGCCCATAGTGCATCGTCAAGTATTGCTGCCCAATCTTTTCTTTGCTTCACCGAAGACTCCAAGATTTGCTTGATTTCTCGGTTGGACAAATCCGTCAGCCCGTTCCCTTGAGGATGATATGGGGTGGTAACGCGGTGCTTGACTCCATACCTAGCTAGAACAGAGGCAAGCCATTTGTTACAAAAGTGTGATCCCCCATCGCTTACCAAGGCTCTTGGCGTTCCAAATCTTGTCATGAGCTTCTGAAGGAACTTGATGACGACTTTGGAATCATTGGTAACTATTGGAACGACTTCAACCCATCGTGACACGTAATCCACAGCCAGTAGAATGTATGAGAACCCTTGGGATGGCGGAAAAGGACCCATGAAGTCGATCCCCCATACGTCAAAGATTTCCACTTCAATCACCGGAGTCTGTGGCATCTCATCCCTCCACAAAATGTTGTCGGTCCTCTGGCAATGATCACAACTCGTAATCCACCCACGGCAGATCTCGTAGATGGATGGCCTATAGAATCCGCTCGCTAGGATTTTGAATGCTGTCCGGTTGGCTGAATGATGATCGCCGCTAGGAGATGAATGACAGGCTTCAAAAATGTGTTGCCACTCGGATTGAGGCACACAACGGCGAATGACGCCGTCAGCGCATCTATGCCAAAGGTAGGGATCCTCCCAATAGTAGAATCTGACATCATGCAGAAACTTCTTCTTTGCATATGGGGAAGAGTCTGGTGGAAGAACGCCGGCCACCAGATAGTTGGAAAAATCCGCATACCATGGTGTTTTTAACTCGTATGCCTCCCTCAAATCCTTAATAGCATAGATCTGCTCGTCGGGGAACGTCTCTCGGATCCTCATCTACTGATCATCCCCTTTGACTGGTGGCTCAAGTCGTGACAAGTGGTCTGCAATCACATTCTCACTCCCTTTTCTGTCATTGATCTCTAAATTAAACTCTTGTAGCAACAGTATCCACCGGGTCAATCTGGGCTTGGCATCTTGCTTCGCGAACAGGTATTTGATGGCTGCATGGTCGGTGTAGACGATCGTCTTCGAACCTATCAGATAGGACCGAAACTTGTCAAATGCATGCACGATCGCAAGCATCTCCTTTTCTGTGGTGGTATAATTGCATTGAGCCGGATTCATGCTCTTGCTGGCGTAATAAATCACATGAAAGAGCCTTCCTTTCAGTTGCCCCAAAGCTGCCCCAACTGCATAGTTGCTGGCGTCGCACATCAGAATGAACGGCTCGCTCCAGTCCGGAGAAGTCAACACCGGTGATGTCATTAACGCCTTTTTAGCTTTTCAAAGTCCTGCAGGCAGTCATCGTCGAAGACAAATGACACATCCTTCTCCAGCAAGTTGCACAAGGGCCGCGATATCTTCGAGAAGACTTTGATGAATCTTCTGTAGAATCCGGCATTCCCAAGAAAACTTCTGACTGCTTTAACACTTGTTGGCGGTGACATCTTTTCAATGGCTGTCACTTTGGCTCGGTCCCCTTCTAGTCCTTCAGCTGATACTCGATGTCCCAGCACGATTCCTTCTCGCACCATGAAGTGGCATTTCTCCCAATTGATGCATAGATTTGTCTCGGTGCATCTCTCAAGTACGGTAGCCAGATTCTGCAAAAAAACATCAAATGACATAAATACCTCCATGATGTCTTCGATCAAGTCGTGGAAAATTGCCATCATGCATCTTTGGAAGCTTGTCGGTGTATTGCATAATCCGAACGGCATCTGTCGGTAGGCGAACACTCCGTAAGGACAGGTGAATGCAGTTTTGTGCTGATCTTCCGGCGCCACAGCTATCTGGTTATACCCTGAGTAACCATCAAGAAAACAATAGAAAGGGTAACCGGATAATCTATCAAGCATTTGATCAATGAAAGGAAGAGGAAAATGATCCTTGCACGTGGCGGTGTTCAAGGCTCGATAGTCTATGCAAAATCGCCATCCCTTGACAGGTCTAGTCGCAACTTCCTCTCCATCATCATTCTTTACTATCTGCATCCCCCCTTTCTTGGCTACTACTTGAGTAGGGCTTACCCATTTGCTGTCGGAAATCGGATATATCATGCCATGATCTAGGAGTTTGAGAACCTCCTTCTTTACGGCTTCTTGCATGATAGGGTTCAGTCATCGTTGTACTTGTCTCTTTGGTGTGGCATCCTCTTCAAGGATGATTTTGTGCATGCAAAGCGAAGGACTGATCCCTTTGATATCCCCCAAAGTCCATCCAATGGCGGACTTGTATTTCCGTAGAACCCGTACTAATTTCTCCAACTCCCCCTGTGTAAGATAGGCAGATATAATAACAGGGTAAGTGTCATTAGAACCCAGAAAAGCGTACCTGAGGTGTGCCGGGAGCATCTTGAGTTCCAGAGTTGGCGGATTAGAGTTGGATGACTGCTTTTCCAGGTCTGCATCGATCGATGTGCTTTGGGCGTCAATCGATGTGGGCGAAACTGCAGCAATCCCTTTTCTACGTCGCGCTGTTTCTGTCGATGAAAACTCTGCATCTATCTTCCTTCGTACGTCGATCGATGTGAACTTCGAGATGGCGTTGATCGACGAGCTAATGGCGTCGATCGACGTGGTCCTTCTCCCACCTTTTTTTGGTTTGTTCTGGCTGCACCGGCTTGGTAGTTTCTCCCTCTTGTTCTTCTTTTCCCGAGTTATCTCCTCGAACACATCCAAATCCATGACCAGATCCAAAATCTCCTCGTTTGCTTCTTCTAGATTTGTCGATGAGAACAGCGAGTGTTGTAGGCAGTTTTCCAGAAAATCCGGCTCACCTTTGAGAGAGGCGAAGGGAGAAGACATCACAGGGTTGAAGCAGTTTATCATGTGGCATTCTTCCTGGTAGCTCCCTTCGTTGTGCTTCTGCATTACCTTATAGATTGAGAATGTGACTGACTCATTGTTGACCCAGAATGTCAGTTTGTCGTCTCGAATGTTGATCAACGCCCCTTCGGTCTTCAAGAATGGTCTTCCCAGGATCAGGGGAATGTTCCGATCTTCTTCCATATCAAGCACGATGAAATCGGCTGGGATAATGAAATCCTTTACCTTCACCAGCACATCTTCCACGATGCCTCTTAGGTAGGACACTGAACGATCGGCCATCTGAAGTGATATGGTTGTTGGCTTAAATTCCCAATCTCTAACCGCTTGAAGATTGACAGCGGCATCAGATTAATCGATGCTCCGGAATCACAGAGGACTTTTCCGAAGTTCTCCCCTCCGATTACGCAAGAGATCGTGAAGGAGCCCGGATCCTCTCTTTTGATCGGCATCTTCTTTTGAATTATGGCGCTACATTCTTCAAAGAGGTTAACTGTCTCGTGCTCCAGGAATGGTCTTTTCTGAGAGACCATGTCTTTCAGAAATTTGATGTATCCGGGCATCTCTAGCAGGGCTTCAACCAATGGAATATTGATCTGCACCTTCTTCATATTTTCCAAGAAGCGTGCATACCTCTCGTTCATCTTTGTCTTGGCAAACCGCTGAGGAAATGGCAGAGGAGGTCTTTTCGGAGGAAGACTGGGAACTGGCGTGGATCAGCATCGATGGACGGGGCCTTTGGAACTGCATCGATCGACATAAATCCTGCATCGATCGACGGGGCTGCATCTGCAACGGCTTTTTCGTCCTCCCGGGCATCTTTCCCCGCCTTCTTTGGCCCTTCATACGATTTTCCCCCTCTCAGAGTTATGCATTCACTTGGTTCCTCTGATTTTAATTCTTGGGGTTAACATGAGTGTTGCTCGGGAGTTATCCCGACTTGTGTTGAGCTCCGAGGGCATCGACAATCTGGCTGACCTGGTTTTCTATAATCTGCACATGCTTTTGCACCTGATCAACTTTAGTGTTTAAGCCTGAGATTTCTTACTCCAATTTGGTCACTTTGTCAGTGGACCTTTGCACGAACTTAGCTAAAATCTCCTCGAGATTTGGCTTCTTCTTCTCCACCACTACTCCGTCTTGCACCGCAAATCTAGGCGGTGGCTGCTCTGCAGCTTGAGGGTTAGCATAAGAAAATCTCGGATGATTCCTAGCATGATTGTAGTTGTAGGGCTGATTATGCTGCTGATATCCTCCACGGTAATTGTTTTGATAACCGCCCCTTTGAACAAAATTTACATCGGCACAATCTCCTTCCAGTGGAGCTTGCACCGACTCTATTACAGCAACTGCCTTTTCTAATTTCAGTGCAGCGAAGTTCTCTCGCAACTTCTTCACCTCGGCTGCCCAATCACGTTCTTCAACGGCCTTTTTCTCCACTACTTTCTTCACAGCCTTCACAGGACGAGTTCGACTCGAGGACCAACGTTGATTGTTGTTGGACATCTTTTAGAAAAATTCCATGGCCTTCTTCCCACTTTTCGTCATGATGGTGTCACCAAGTGTGGTATCCACCAACTCTACGGTCCTCTCATTGAGCCCTTCATAGAATGCTTTTGCTTGCTCACCCGGAGGTAGGCCATGTCCTGGGCAAGATCTCAGTAACTCCTTGTAGCGCTCCCACACTTCATAGAAGCTTTCATCTGGTTTTTGAGCAAACTGGATGATCTCCTTCCTTCTCTGTCTGATCACGTTCGGAGGAAAGAAGTTCTCCATAAATTCATTCCGTAATTCCGTTCATGTTCGGATGCTTTCTTTGTCCAGTGCAGTAAACCATGATTGTGCCTTATCCCGCAGAGAGAATGCGAACAGACGCATTCGGATGGCACTCTTGCTGACCCCTCCGATTTTGACAGTGTTGCAGAGCATCATAAATTTGTCGAGGTGTGCATATGGATCCTCAGTCGCTCTTTTGCCGAATTGATTTTGTTGCACCATTTGCACCAACCCGGTTTTCAGCTCAAAGTTGTTGGCGTTGATGCCAATTCTGAAGTCTTTCTCTTTGAACTGAGGTCGATACCGCGCTTGCATAGCTTCTTCTTCCTCATCCTCATCTGATTCCTCGGGTGGATCCTGATCTTCTTCATCTTCGTCCCATGGAATTTCTTCAAAGAGTGGGTTGCGGCGAAGATGTCGGTTATTCCAATTATTCCTTTCAAGATTCAGCTGTTGGAGTTGTGCCCTCATGGCTTGGACTTCTTGAAACAGTGTTGTTTCCTCCTCCAGGGTCAGCATCTGTGGAGGTGGCTGTTGGTCGATCGGCTCTGGTTGGACGACCGGTTGTGGCACATGGTCTGGGGGTGGTACGTTGTCTGCAATTGTTTGATCAGTCGAACTTTCTTGGGTGCACTTATTCCTTCGGATCTTTCTACACGTGGCTTCAATGTCCGGGTAATAGTAGAGCGGGTCCTTTCCTTTAGCTCTTGTACTCATGCACTACCTGTACAGCAAAGGAAGTATTGAAATAAAATTGGAAATAAACCGAAACAAACTAAGAATAAAAACTGAAATTCTGAGAAAAAATGAAGGCGTCGATCGACGGTGAATTGGCGTCGATCGACGCAGACACAATTACTGCGTTGATTGACGCAAAACTTACGTTGATCGATGTAAACAACGAAAACTCACAAAAATTCAAATAAAAGTACGAAAATTACAACCTAAATCAGTATTTCAATCACAGAATTAATAGTAAGATTATTTCTATTCCTTCCCCGACAACGGCGCCAAAATTTGATCACAAAATTATTTTACTAGCGACTTAGCAAAGCTAATAATAAAGCGGCAAATAAATTATCGAATCCTATGGGGAAGAAATAACGAAAATCTTAAATACTAAAACATAGGTGCTCAAAATACTGGTTAGGAAATAAAATAAACTTTGGGTTTTGTTTCAACTGATTTCGCAAATTAAAATTAAACAGGAAAATAAAAGACTTTTGATGAAGCAGATATGAGAAGTACAGATTCCAGGGATATTTACCTATCAAGTATGACATGTATAAATGCATTGATTAATTCCCAATTTAATTCCTCTTCGTATTGAAACATCACAAAGGTATTATGAACTTCTTTGTTGGACAATTCATAAAGTAGATTAGTCAATTACCTATCTCCGCTCGGTCTCAAGATGAATTAACTAACACCAGAAATCAACAGATTTATTCCTATAATCTATCTCCTTCTGCTCAGACAAGAAATTAAATTATATTGTGAATACTTTTTCCATTGAAAACTATTACAGTTGTAGGAACTGAGTCTACAATAGGCGACATGAATCGCTATTTATTAAAACTCCGGATTCGATTTATGGATATCAAAATAAATATCATGACAAACAGTAAATGCCCTATGCATGCTCCTATTTAATTTAATTCGTAGATTCAAAGGAATACCTGAGACTCCAACGACTGATCTACAGATCTAGATCGATGATGGCAATGAAGATGGTGCAGATCTGGATCTGGAATCGATCAAAGCGATGGTGTTCCTACAGATCTGATCTTTCTGATATGTTCCCTTGCTCGATACGGAAATCTGGTGAGGATACGCTACCGGATCTACAGCCGCCCACTCTCTGACAATCTCTTTAGGGTTTTTGATTTGAAACTTCAAACTTATGTGGGAAAATGAGAGATTCATCTATTTATATAGATCTGAGAATGGGCTATTAGGGTTTAATAAACCCTAATGGGCTCTGAGCAGTGTTGGGCCAGACCAGGGATCAAATGCAAATAATAAAGTGGGCCTCCTATTAATTAATTCCATGTTCAACCCAGAACATAATTAATTAATAAACATTAATTCATGTCACCAGAGAATTAATGCTGACCTACCCCTTTATTACCACGTTATTAGGAACGGGTTGCATTGACTTGGTTAATCCCCATATTTAAGGTTTTAGATATTAATTAATTAATTCAGCGTATGACAATTAGCTGTAATTAATTAATCTCTTATT
The DNA here is from genome assembly GCA_026898455.1 of Plectranthus barbatus. NCBI lineage: Eukaryota > Viridiplantae > Streptophyta > Magnoliopsida > Lamiales > Lamiaceae > Plectranthus > Plectranthus barbatus. The sequence continues at coordinate 274,943 of JAPKLW010000316.1, forward strand.
ATTCCTGAGTAGTACCACTCAACCCTTATCGCTTATGCTTGAATCAATGATTCAGCCTGCAGGACTTAGCATTACGAACCTCGTGAGCTTCCCAGGGAATGTCACCATCCTGAAATGGATATGGTTATCTAAATCCAGCCTGAGGAAACCCCACACAAGCTGCCATCACCCAAGATGCAGATATACGAGTACATGTAAGACTCTCCACCATAGCAAGTCAAAGTGACAGTCAACCCATGTGTGCCCCTCAGCTTTCAATAGACTTTAGATCCGACCAAGTTACCGAGATCTTTACTCATTCATATGTCAAGTAGAATGGTTCATCTCACTATTGATCGTATCAATACATTGAGATGTACCGGTCACACAAAGCAGTCAAGATAAACCACTTATGGACTTGTGTGCCGCAGCCTAAACCGACAGCCAAACCACAAACTGTCTCAGCTGTGATAATTGTTTATATCTCGCTAGGTCGAACGATCTATACGATCTTCTGTGATCTCTTACACACCGTATGATCTCCCTATCGACGAGATAACTGGATGTGTTTGTTCGCATCGTATGATTGTTAATTCAGACAGGAGTTGTTTATTGCAAGTCATTAATGATTACCAGTATATCAAACATAATGTTTCCTAATTTACCAATCATAATGCTTTTATGTATACAATTCCAACAATCTCCCACTTATACTCAAAGCATTATACCATTACTTTCCAGAGTATAACATGTGTCTAATCTAATCTAGCTATTACATTTGGTCACCAGGTGGCCGGCATCTACCTCAGTCCTAGGCTACGAACGTGACCTTTGTATGCCTTCTGAGGTAAGCCCTTTGTAAATGAATCTACTAGATTATCCTCAATGCTTATCTTATCTATTAGCACATCGCCCCTCGCTACGATTTCTCGTATGATGTGATACTTTCTCTCTATGTGTTTAGACGCCTTATGAGTTCTTTGTTCCTTAGAGTTTGCTACTGCACCAGCATTATCACAGTATACTGTGATAGTCTTGGGCAAACTCAAAACAACATCTAACTCTTGGAGGTAGTTCCGGAGCCATATTGCTTCTATAGAAGCCTCTGAAGCTGCCACATACTCAGCTTCCATGATGGAGTCCGCGATACATTTCTGTCTCGCACTCCTCCATGATACAGCTCCACCTCCCAAGGTGAACACATAGCCCGAGATCGATCTCTTCTCATCCTGATCCGCCTGGAAATCCAAATCCTTTCTTAGCATTTTGCATGCTAAGACGGACAATCACAGTATTAATATAAGCGGCCTGAGACAAGCTTAACATCCTTTTCTTGCGATCACGCAAGACTTTAATCCCAAGGGTGTATCCAGCGTCTCCTAGGTCCTTCATTTGAAACTATTCGGATAACCATCTCTTTATGTCTGACAACACCTTCAAATCGTTGCCGAATAGAAGAATGTCATCTACATAAAGTGCAAGGAATACCACGCTTCCGCTGACGTATAATCGGTACACGCAACTTTCGGTTTCGCACTGTGAAAATCCATAGGATCTAATCACATCATCGAAACGTTTGTTTCATGACCGTGAAGCTTGTTTAAGTCCATACAAGGACTTCATTAGCTTCCAGACAAGATGCTCCTCACCATCCTTCACATAACCCTCTGGCTGCTGCATATAGATGTCACGACCTTCCTCAAGGTACCCGTTTAAAAATGCGGTTTTGACATCCATCTGCCAGATCTCTATGTCCATGTGTGCTGCTATGGATAGAAGAATTCGAATGGATTTGAGCATGGCTACCGGTGAGAAGGTCTCGTCATAGTCAATGCTCTCCTTTTGACTATAACCCTTCGCCACCAACCTGGCTTTAAAAGCCGTTATTTCTCCTTTCGAACATTTCTTCCGTTTGTATACCCATTTGCAACCTATGGCCCGAAAGCCATCAGGTAGCGCAGACTTCTGGTATACATCCATAGAGGTAATTGATTCAATTTATTAATTCATGGCTTTATGCCATTTTTCCGCATCTTTGTCATTTACTGCTTCGTCGTATGTCCATGGGTCGGTATCATCTAGTCCGTCTTCCGGGATCAAGTCCGAAGACTCTCCCACGAACATATACTGCTCGGGTTGGTGAGGTACCCTCCCACTACGACAGAGCACTGACTTGCTTGAGACTGACTTGCCTTGAAAGGCCTGGTCATCATCTTTCCCTCTATACAGGATTCACAAACTCGATGTGGAACTACATGGATTGAATCCAACGTTCCATCATCCACGAGTCTCTTGATCCTCTTTAGATTGATGTGACCTAGTCTCAGATGCCATAGATATGTAAGATCCTCATCAAAAGATGAAAACCTTCTCTTCTTATGATTAAATGAGTTATATGCAGCATTCACGGAAGATTTATGCAAACAAGTTATGATATGAAGAGAGTCTTTCTGTATCCCACGACAGATAAAACCGTTATTGCCATTGATAGTAACATGACTATCAAAAATAACTGAAAATCCATCATTTATTAAACAGGAAACAGAAATAAGGTTCCGCCGAAAATCCGGCACATACAAAACATCTCTTAAAATCAAAACATTGTCTTGAAAGCATAATGTAACATCTCCATACCCATGGAGATCGTCACCTCGTCATCATTCAGCTGCCTTGTCGGCCTGAATCCCTGGTCCAACCCGCTTGGTCAGACAATCCTTCTTCCAGTGACCAGTTTTGCCACAACGGAAACACTTGCCCTTCTTCCCCGGTGTCACAGTCTTCTTTTTCCCAGAACTTTTGCTTCCAAAGGCTGTCTTCTTGAATTTCTTTCCAATCACCCCTTTAGCACCTTTCGATGAAGCAGGGCGACTACCGGAAGAAACCAAGACTGCCTTTTTAGATTGCATGACTGATTCAGCCGCCATGAGATCACTAAGTAACTCATTGAGAGTATACTCCTTTTTACTCATGACAACATTCAGCCTAAAGTTCTCAAAAGACTTCGGAAGTGAGTTGAGTATGATATCGACCTGGGCTTCCCCGTTAATACCTCCTCCATGCAACGTCAGTTCATCCATGAGATGAGTCATGGAAACAACGTGCTCCCTCACTGAGCTACCATCAGTCATTTTACAACTCACGATATGCCTCATGAGTTTAAATCTGACAGCTCTATCCGATTCCCCATAAGTAACTGTGAGACTATCCATAATCTCAGCTGCTTTGTCATAGTGCTGATGTTGTTGCTGGAGCACCTTAGACATGGTGGTCATCATGTAGCACTTGACTACATTATTAGACTTGACCCACTTGTCATAGAGGTTCCGCTCCACATCAGTTGACTCAGCAGTAGGGACAGGTGGACACGGAGTGTTAAGAACATATTTATGTTCCTCTGCAACTAGGATATAATCCAAGTTGCGCATCCATTCCAGGAAATTCGGACCAGTTAATTGATTTTGTGCCAAGATATTTATGACATTATTCATAGACATATCTGAAAACAATAATTGATTAAAGTAAGTACATACATGCAGAACATTGAAACAAATATGCATTGTAACCTTTTGATAAACCAATACAATTGTCTCCCCCAATTGCCTAGGCGCATCTACTGCAAGCTCCTTTCGAAGACGTTTACAGCAGACCACCTAACCAGACTGCTCTTTGAAGTTCCAGTCTTTAATTTCAATCTATGCCAGGTATTCGCCGGCAAATGAAATTAATAATCGGAGATAAAACTAAGACCATGTTCAACCTATCTGAGCAGGCACATCATTCATGAGTTAGTACTCAGGCAACATCTAAGCATTTGACCACAATTCTAACTCCGGAAGTTAAAAGGACGATTTGTCATACGTACTAGACCCATGACGCATGCCTCTTACAACCTTTGTTATCTCATTTAAAACAATTCTAGAGAACTTATGAACAAATAAAGTAAGCAGGCTACGGTCGTGTAGACGTCTACTCACCTCACTGTCCACTTCTCACATGTTTAAATGTTTTATTTAGAAATCTCATCTATTAGAACTTATGAACAAATAAAGCAAGCAGGCTACGGTCGTGTAGACGTCTACTCACTTCACTGCCCACTTCTAATAAGAGACCGCATTGTGGAGGTCTTGTTGATTTTAATTAAAAAATCTTGCTTAGTCTTTTTCTTTCAAAAGGTTCTTATGCGCACAGATTATTTTATGATCCATAAATTATGTCACATCTAAAATTCCATCATATTTCCCAACATGATTCTGGAATTTATAGACATAATTTAATACATAAAATAAATCACATAAAGCATGCTTTGAACAGTAAATAATAAAGCAGTAACATGCTTCCCTATTATCTACAACATGCTTTAAAAATAAATAATAAAAGCAGTAGCATGCTTTCCTATTATTTACTAGTGCGCACATAATAAATCACATCATACGAGAAATTAAATAAATAAATAAATAAATTTATCGTGGCCCCTTGACGCAATTACATGGGAAATAAAATTAAACCTATCTATTACAAGGCTTTAATTTAATACAGATCTTCAAATTTGGGCTCCCACTGTTTAACTTGAAATCTGCAACTTCGGGCTGAAAAAATACAGCAGTTTGGGCCAGGAATTAGGGTTTCAGGCCCATAGGGTTGCAAAAACCCTAATTTTCAGAAAACCCTAGTTTCAGCAAATCGGGCCGCCTCCGGGCTGCCGGGCCTGCGCCCAGCCCAGATCTGAACCCTAGCAGCAAACCCTAGCTCACAGCTAGGGTTTCCAACCGCCACCTTCTTCACCAGCAACCGCCGCCGCCGGAGAAAAGCCCCACGGCCGCTGCCGCTCGCCAACACCGTCAGTCGCGCCACCAGCCAGTTCAACTCAGCCGCCGCCGCCGGAGTTCATGCACAGTACAGCTGCGCGACACCACCTGCTGGAGAGTCACCGCCGATCGCTGTTGTACACGCCTACCCTGCTGCTGTCGCGATTCGCGACTTCTGCTGCAGTCGCAGGTCACCGCAAATCCTCCGGCCAACAGCACCACTCGAACGTTGCCTCCCACCGTCGTGCTCACGAGCGCGCGGCCCTCGCCCTACCGCAATGACCCGTCAGCCGGAGCCGACATCATCGGAAGCACGAGAGGAGAGAAGTTACGAGCTGCCGCACCGGCTGTGACCACCGCGAGCGGCTGCTGCTTACAAGGATCTGCCGCGCGCTACCTGCGCGTGGCCCTCTACTTCGCCTGCCAACGGTTGCTGCCGCCGTCCACCACCGCGCGCTGCCTGCATGCGGCTGCTGCCGGATTCCAGCCCACCGGAACCACCAGAAACCACCATCTTTGTCGTTGTTCTTGTTCTCTTTGTTCTTTGGTCTTGTTTCTCAATTTTTTATAGATTGAAAAAAAAAATACAACAAATCTAGTCTATTACATAATTTTTCTATCAATCTAATCGCGAATTTTCTCGCGATTTAAAACAAAACCAAAATAGAGAGGGGCCACGAGAACAAAAACATCCACGACAAAAATAAATCCATCCACGATAAATTAAATAACATGCATAAACTGAATGTCAAATTTATTTTCCGACAGAGCCATAAAATACGAACCTCGCTCTGATACCAATTGTAGGAACTGAGTCTACAAAAGTCGACATGAATCGCCATTTATTAAAACTCCGGATTCGATTTATGGATATCAAAATAAATATCATGACAAACAATAAATGCCCTATGCATGCTCCTATTTAATTTAATTCGTAGATTCAAAGGAATACCTTAGACTCCAACGACTGATCTACAGATCTAGATCGATGATGGCAATGAAGATGGTGCAGATCTGGATCTGGAATAGATCAAAGCGATGGTGTTCCTACAGATCTGATCTTTCTGATCTGTTCCCTTGCTCTATCCGGAAATCTGGTGAGGATACGCTACCGGGTCTACAGCCGCCCACTCTCTCACAATCTCTCTAGGGTTTCTGATTTGAAACTTCAAACTTATGTGGGAAATTGAGAGATTCATCTATTTATATAGATCTGAGAATGGGCTATTAGGGTTTAATAAACCCTAATGGGCTCTGAGCAGTGTTGGGCCAGACCAGGGATCAAATGCAAATAATAAAGTGGCCTCCTATTAATTAATTCCATGTTCAACCCAGAACATAATTAATTAATAAACATTAATTCATGCCACCAGAGAATTAATGCTGACCTACCCCTTTATTACCACGTTATTAGGAACGGGTTGCATTGACTTGGTTAATCCTCATATTTAAGGTTTCAGACATTTATTAATTAATTCAGCGTATGACAATTAGCTGTAACTAATTAATCTCTTATTATTCCTGAGTAGTACCACTCAACCCTTATCGCTTATGCTTGAATCAATGATTCAGCCTGCAGGACTTAGCATAACGAACCTCGTGAGTTTCCCAGGGAATGTCACCATCCTGAAACGGATATGGTTATCTAAATCCAGCCTGAGGAAACCCCACACAAGCTGCCATCACCCAAGATGCAGATATACGAGTATATGTAAGACTCTCCACCATAACAAGTCAAAGTGACAGTTAACCTATGTGTGCCCCTCAGCTTTCAATAGACTTTAGATCCGACCAAATTACCGAGATCTTTACTCATTCATATGTCAAGTAGGATGGTTCATCTCACTGTTGATTCTATCAATACATTGAGATGTACCGGTCACACAAAGCAGTCAAGATAAACCACTTATGGACTTGTGTGCCGCAGCCTAAACCGACAGCCAAACCAGAAACTGTCTCAGCTGTGATAACTGTTTATATCTCGCTAGGTCGAACGATCTATACGATCTTCTGTGATCTCTTACACACCGTATGATCTCCCTATCGACGAGATAACTGGATGTGTTTGTTCGCATCGTATGATTGTTAATTCAGACAGGAGTTGTTTATTGCAAGTCATTAATGATTACCAGTATATCAAATATAGTGTTTCCTAATATACCAATCATAATGCTTTTATGTATACAATTCCAACAACAGTTACGTCTCAAGTTCTCAACTAATTAATCCTAAGATGTGGCCAGCAAACTCAAGATTATGAATAAGCACAGATTTCGCAAACTACGATGGGAAAGGGAAAATAATTCAATTAATCAAACATGCATATATTGATAGTTCGAAACCCTAGAATCTGAGAAGGGATTTAGTTACACATATTCATGAATAGAATCATCAGAGATAAAGAAAAACATGAATTGCATAAAACTTGGGTGTAGATGTCTTCCCACAAAAACCTGTCTTCAATCATAAAACCTAAAAAGCTCTTGGAAATCTCTAAAATCTTCAACTCTAAATTCTCCACTGATTTCCACACTAATTTTTGAATTTTACATGGCCTTTTATAGTAGTGATACATGTATCAAACAATATCTAGGATTAGATATGTCTCTATCTTCAAATTAGGAGCAGATTAGGAATTCCCGACGCTGCATCGATCGATGGAGAATTGGCATCGATCGATGGCCTTGAAGGACTCGCGTTGATCGACGCACATCCTGTGTTGATCGATGTGGACCTGGTCTTCGTGCCTTGCGTCGATCTCCTTTCAATCCTCTTCGTCGATCATCCTCTCGAATACCTGTGTCGATCGACGTGCCCTGGGCATCGATTGACGTGGACCTGGAACTTCAAGCAATTCGTGATTCTTACTTATTTCCGACTAAAAGCCTGCATAATTCACCAATCACAATATTACGAGCACAAAAGCCAAAGACACGTAAAACAATCTAAACATCACCCAATTAGTCAAAGAACAAAGAGATAAGTTGGTAAAAATACTAACTTATCATTGGGGTCTGCCAATCACTTGATCGATGAATTGCCTCAAAGGGTACTAAATTGTTGTTTTACTCGGTGGACCTTATGAATATGTTGTTGAATTTTTGTTTGCTTGGTTATTCTACTGATCCGCTGCCGGTGACCTCGACTCCGGTAGTTTGGTGTTATTTTGTTGATCTTATCTCGCTTGTGACTTCTGTTGGCATGACTGCGGTGCAGTTGGTGAGGTGTGCTTTTCATCCTTTAAGTTGATCTCTTTGTAGTTGGTCGGGCTTTTAGGTGAGGATTGCAGTGCAACTTACCGAAGGAGCAGGTATTCCCATTGTGTTTGGAATTTTTTTTATCTTTATTATAGCAGATAAGCGGGCAAAGGTGCAAGGTTGGGAAGTGGTTTTCGCAGGAAGAAATGCAGATAAGATATTCAACAGAATGCCTGTTAATTCGCTGCCTTTGGAACACCTGTATGCTCTTGATTGGTAATAATCTTTTTAGTGGGTATGGTAACCAGTTTCCTGTGGCACTTTAATGATAGATTCTTCCCTCTTTTGATTGAAGGGTTTTCTGGTAAACTTCCTACTTTTCGAATAAATTTCAGGGGCCTGGACCAAATTGTTAGGTCATGTACATTGATGGTGCTTTTGATCTTTTTCATGCTGGACGGTGGTGGTATTATAGAACTTTGTAACTTCAGTTCTCTTAACCTTTTTCAGCTATAAGTAGTTTTAGTATTTACCTTATGTTTCTAAATTAAGTCGTAGAATTCACATTCTGATCCCATTGATAGTTGAAAGGAATTCATGAATTAGTAGATTCAAGTGTGATGAGACTATTTGATCTAAATAATGCTTGTTACGTCATAGTATTTTAGTTGGATAGTACTTTGATTTTTTGCTTTGAGCTACCTTATGCATTTGGGCCTTAAGTTTTAGTGAAAAAATATTTCCTAATGTTGCCATATAAATCCTAAACCCTAATATAGGGCTTAAAGATTGACATTGTTCTACATAGCTACCAATTAATTCATTTTGCTTTCTTTACTCTCATTTTTCTTTTGGGATACAGATTTTAAAGAATGCTAGGGCACTTGGGGATTTCCTTCTTATTGGTGTTTATCCTGACCATATTGTGAGGTATGATTTATTTCCTCAGCAATATTCGTGTAACTTCTCTGTTAATTTGATATAGTAATATCAAATTTAAATTATTGACGTTTATTGTTTGTTTATGATGCATTATCTTTTATTTAACCGTCCAACAATAGGAGCTACAATATAATGGATATTGATGATGTTCGTATGGAATGAGCGGCTATAGTATAAGATTACATGTATGCGTAGCGAATTCGAGATATATTAGATGGATTATTTTTTAATTGTGATTTTTGGATTTTGTATTGATTTGGAATATTTTTTAGTATTGTTGAAAATGAGATGTTGGATAATTTTTTTCGAGGATTAATATTAAAATGTTCGATATTTGGGAATATTGTTTTCGTATATTTGTGAGTTGAATGTGATGATGCTGATTTTGAATATTATAATCTTTGTACTCGAGTAAAATTAATTATAAAAAATATACAGATTCATTGTAATAGCTTATGACAATGGTTTAAAATCGTTGTCTTTTTTCAAAATAAACAACTATTTAAAACAGTTGTTATTTAGGAGAAAAGACAACAATTTTTGTAGAGATGGAAACAGTTATAAACTGTTGTCTTCTTTTCAAGAAAAGACAACGGTTTATAACTGTTGTCTAAACGTAGAAAAGACAACACTTTTTTATCGAAAAGACAACAGTTTTAAGTTGTTGTCTTTTCTAGAAAAGACAACAGTTGTAAAACCGTTGTCTTTTAGTGTATACTTTTAACAACAACACTTCTGAATACCTTTTGACAACACTTTTTAACCGTTGTTGTTCACTGTTTTTCTTGTAGTGCTTTGTTTTTTGATTGAGGACAATCAAATGTGTAAGTTGGGGGATGTTGATATGTGTGCGAAATGTCCATGTGTTGCGTGTCTAATTGCTTGATTTTAGCTTAATTCACATTCATTTCACCCTCATATCATGTCTTTTATGATTTCAATTGATTTGGTGTAGTGTTTGATATGCATAGGTGTGAAAAGAAGGAAAAAACTTCAATTTTGAGTGAAAACAGATGAGGATTTTGACCGAAATCAAGTTGAAGAGAAGTGATTGAGGACAAAGCCAAATTTCAATCGACTATTCCTTAAATTTCTGCTGAAATCCTTCCTGGCGAGAAGATCATGCAGTTCAAAGATAGATTTCGACCAAAATCCCTTGGATTTCGGCCAAAATCGTGCGGGATTTTCTTGCAGTTCAAGGGTTGATTTTGGGTGAAATAACAGAAGAGCATATGAGGATTTCAGGCAAAATGTGGAGTCTGTAAGCTGATATAAAATGGCGGAAAAAGAGGGAAGAGCAGTTTTTCCAAACTTTTGAAGGCTTAGACTTGGATAAGCCACAACTGTGAGATGAGGCGATTTTGGGGCAAGTTCATCACAATTGGAGGAAAATATGAGCCAATTGAAGATCTAAGCTTGTAGATTCTCGATAGAGAGCTTCTCCACATATTTCCTCTACTTTGTAATAGCTTTTACATTCAATTTTATAATGTTGCTGAACAAAGGTATGAGTGGCTAATACTTTGAGCAATTTAGGGCAACTGAGTGTTTTGGAGTACTTTGTTGATGATATTGAACTCTACATACTTCTTGTAGCATTTGCATCGATTTTGCTTTGAATTTTAATTGATCATTTTGGTTGAGTGCCAAGTGTTTAATACAATGACAATTGAGTAGTAGTTTTGAGACATGCTTGATTGTTGTGTAAAGATCATGCATACGTGTTGGATTTGACTATAGGGAGAAGAATTTGCATGTAGGTTAATAATTAAAGGGCTATTAAGAGTTACTTAGGCTAAAAGATCCTAGAGATCAACTATCACTACAACAAATAAGGTTATAGACAACGTGTAGTCTATTAATCCATTTCGCGTTGTCTATAGAAGTGTAGTCTACTGAAAACAGAGATAGACAATGCGAAAATCCACATTGTCTATAAGGGGATAGCCAACGCGGATTTTTGCTTGTCTATAAGGGGATAGAAAACGTTGATTTTCGCATTGTCTATACATTTTAAGTTTTTAATTTATTATTTTTATTTTTTTTCAATTTAAATTGATATTACACCATCAGGACCAATTTTCTCAGCAGCTTCAGCAATTAAGTTTCCAATGCAAAGATACAATCAGCATAATTAACAACAAATTAATTGAGCAATGTTGTAACTATCACTAGGGACTTTTGGAGAGACTATTTTCGAGCAGTAAGCTTAGGGATAGCAACCCTTATTTCTCTATCTCTGTCAGCAGCATCGAACTTCTATGTATAAATTGGAGTAGAATGATTGCGTGCTCGATGTCGTTGGCTAAGTAATTGATCGTCTTGGTTTTTTCCCTGGCTAGTTTGCATATTGGAGCATCTAACTGAATATTCCATGAAATAGATGATAGATTTATATACTGAAAGCATTATGATTGGTATATTATGTACAAGGTCGATTGGTTAATATACTAGGAATCATAAATGTTGTATGTTCATCTCCTGTCTGAATTAACAAACATGTGTCGCAAACACAATTATCCTCTTATCTCGTCGATAGGAAGATCATACAGTGTGTAGTAGATCACGGAAGATCGTATGGATCGTTTGACCTAGCGAGATATAAATAGTTATCACAGCTGAGACAGTTCCAGGATAAATTGTCGGTGTAGGCTGCAGCATACGAAGTAATAAGCATCTTATCTTGGATGGCTTGGTATGCTGATGTGGGACACACATTGATAAGGACCTAAGTCGGGATCGATTCTTTTATCTGACATTAAAAAAATCTAGATCTCTATGGCTTGATGAGATCCTAAGCCTATATGAAGGTACAAAAGTATATGCAAATTGTGTATTACTTTGAGTTGTAGTGAAAGGCTCTGGTTGAGCTTGTATATCTGTATCTTGGGTAATAGCAGTTTGTGTATGACTGTCTGGAACTGGAACTAGGTAACCACATCCAGTATAGGATGGTGACATTCCCTGAGCAGCTCAAAAGGTTCGTTATTCTAAAGTCCTGCAGGCTGATTAAGTTCAAGCATAAGTGAAAAGGTTTGAGTGGATTGACTCAGGAATATAAGATGTTAATTAATTAAATAGCTTGTCAGAGCTTAAATTAATTAACGAATGTCTGTAACCTTAAATGTGGGGATAAACCGAGCCCATGCAACCCGTACCTCAAAACGTGGTAGCAAATAGGTAGGACAGTATTGATTCTCTGGTGGAATGAATCAATATTAATTAATTAATTATATTCTGGGTTGAATATGGGAATTAATTAATTGATAGGCCTTATTTTCTATTTGCATTCTGGTCCCTGGTCTGGCCCATGAAACTCAGGCCCAATAGAAGTCCAGTATTTTCCTATAAATAGGTCTCAGTTCCTCAGATCTCAACACACCACAAGATCATAAGTTGCACACAACATACCAGAATTTGGGAGTTGTGGTGATCGACTAGATCTGAGAAACGAGGAGGAAATTCTGCTTCTCAACGGGCAAGGAATTTGAAGGGAATCTTCACCATATATTCAGATTGAGTTGGGATACAAATCAGAAGATCAGATCAGGAGGATCTTCTTTCTTCTCTCCCTCTTCTGTTTTTGAAAATATCATTATATTTTCATCAGATTTAATTCCTTTTATCTGTTAGGGAATTAATCTTTGTGCGTGGAAAAGAGATCAAGAGGAATCTCCGCGCACTCGTTCTTCAGGGTTTCGCAATCCAGGTATTCCGCATAAACCTTCTCTATGCATAATCAATAGGAGCATGCTAGGAATAATCATAGACATAGCAATTTATTTTTGATATTCCAATTAACGATCCGGGCAAACGGACTTCGTGATTCAGTTCACGAATCCCTTCAATAGAACCATATTAACTACAAAGTAGAGACATTATATTAGAATATAAATTGAGCTATTGATTATTAAAAATAAAATAGTAGAAAAGGTTGTAACATAAAACGTTTGGTTATCTCAAACAACGACCATAAAGGACATACCTTCATTGAATTCCTCAATGTGCAAGTATTATCTACTTCCTGTTCATTTAGCCTTAAGTCAAAACTTAATGATCTCCATAGTCGTTGCTCACAAAACTGCTACCTTCATAATCATATATGTCTGCCTCATTTAATTTACATAGGTCATAATCAATATGTTGTCTTTCTGCAACATTTTTAATATAGGTTTCAACTGCTTCGAGAGATTGATGTCCTTTCCGGAAAAAACTAAATTGCTTGCAGAAAATAAGTTCAAAATCATGAATAAACTTGAAAGATAATAAAGCTTATCAAACTTAAATCATTGAAACATAAGAGAACCTGTGCTGCTTGTGTTAACAGGCTCGTGCTCTGCCCTTGCTTCAGTGATTCCACATGGAAAATCTAGAGCCTTGCAGCATAATCATATTCATCAGAAATAGAAATGACTTTCAATTGTTACAAGTTAAAAGTTTCCCTTTTTCCATGCTTTGACTTACCATTTTCCTTAATTTGTCCCACCATGTATTCATACATTTCTTTACAAATCACGCAATCAATCATTAATAAAACAATGAGTATGGTCACCTTTGAATCACAAGTTTATGATAATATTCTGACTTTAACTATTATTGCAAACCGATATTCAACTTTTATATAAATTTAGGTACTTTTATAATTAATATCAACACATAATATAGCTTGGTTTTGCAAATCTAACATAACAAAGTCAAGGCAGCAAAACAGCAAGTAACAAATTCAAACACCCAACATACAGCCACCAAATCAAAAACAGCCAAACCGCCTCTCACCCCCAACAACATAGCGAACAAGGCAAGGCCAAGCACCAATTCACAAGAAATAACAACACAACCTAACAATAATCCAAAGCAGCAAGGCAACCACAAAACAACGAAATTGATAGCAACTTGAAGCAGGTAGAGCTAAAATGAATCAGATAGAGGCAATTGACAGCAAAAAGTGAGGAAAAAGAAATGATAGAAACCAACCAAAATAACAAAGTGCAAATAACAGCCTGGGAATCGAAGAGAACAATCCCAAGTAAGAGAAGCACAACAAATAGAGCCAAACCAAACAATCAATCTCAGCTAAGCACCAACACAAAGTCAAAAATTTTGGTCCCTGATCATAGTCGTGATAAGCAGCCGAAAGCTACTTAGCAAATGCAGCGAAATGATAAAGTTATCTTGCACTTAGTTTTCTTTCACAAATGTTTAGCTCGAGGTAGGTGTTAGATTGTTTCAGATATACTCTAGCAACTTGAGGTTGCTAGGTTTCAAAGCAGCAAGCGGAAACAATAAAACAGTAATAAAGAACACAAGGTTTACAGTGGTTCGATCCTTAAAGATCTACGTCCACTCCTCAGTCGAACACTGAGAATTTCACTAAAAAGATATGTTCAAGTACAAGGAATTGCCTATCTCCTGTAGCAGGTGGTGAGCTTTCGAGCCAGCCACTACAAATCTATCCTCCGTTACTCGGATCTTTCAGTCGGCAGTTGCGGCTAAGTCAAGGGCGCACCTTCGTAAAACTTGGCCTTATGGCAATGGAAGCTTTATAGTTCCTTCCGAACTTTCTGGGTTTTGGCTACAGCCCGTCGGAGTCAATCTCTTTTCAGAGATGTGACTGTTGGATGCTTCCTAGGATGGAAGTTATCCCAATGATTGGATTCTTGAGCAAAGTTAAGGAATCTCTTCAATGTAGTGTTAGATATTCAATGAGGGGGACACTACGGTGTTGAGAGCTTTGAATTCTTCTTGTCTCGTGCTCTGAACTGACTACTCTTTTTTGTTCGCTTGGAAAGGTTCTTTTTCACTAAGTGTCTTTGCGAGTGTAAGCAGTAGTCGTGAAGGGGGGTTCTCTCTTGTTTGGACTTCTTTTTTATATCTGGAGATTCAAACTTTGAATCTCCAGACCCGTTAGACACAACGGTCCTCCTTGTCCAAGAGAGCTACTTGTTTTTCGTCCTTTTCGGCGTGTACAGTGCTTTTTTACTTACTTCGGGAAGGCTATTCGTACTTGGTTGTACCTTCTGTCAGAACGGTAGTATTAAGCAAGTATTTGCTGAGTATCTCCTTGCTTAGCATTCTATCGAAGAATGCGGGGAATACTCTGCTAAGTCTTTTGATTGCTGAGCTCTTCTAGCAATCTGCTAAGTACTAGTGAATGCTGACTCCTTCAGCATTCTGTTATCACTTGATATCTTGCTTCATGATTGCTATAGCTTCTAGCAATCTCCTGAGCATTAGCGAATGCTGACTCCTTCAGCATTCTGCTATCTCTTTTCTTCCGATTGCTAAGAAAATACTCCTAGCAGTCAAGTCCTTCAGCATATGACTACTAACGCCTTAGCAGTCATTCTTCTAGCACTTGTTTGCTATCTCCTTAGCATAGCATTTCCGAAGTTGCTTGGAATCTGATTTTATTCGTTCTATTTGTTGAATCCTTCAGCAATCTTCTCAAGCACTTCTAATCTATTACAACTCGATAGATTTCCTAAATAGGACATTACAAAAGAGTTGCTAGACTATGCTAGACTTCAACAATGATCGACCAAACTAACTAAGACTTTGATTCAACAAAACCTTTACAATTTGATCCTAAAGAGGGATTTACAACTTAAATCAGGGAATAATTTCCTAACACAAACGAAATACATGTTAGCAAGAATAAGGGGGACGAGAGCACCTGGAATAGAGTTAGAGGCAGAATCCAAAACAAGGGTTGGCCGGAAATGAGAGTTGAGACTGGCCGAAGGAGAAGGCTACGAAGTAGACAATTAATCAGAGAGTAGGAATGACGGGAGGGTTGGTCAAACCATCCATGATCAAAGCCTTCGATTATTGACGATGATTACTTGCATGACTAGCGTATCAATTTCTCGCGAGACAGAAGAATCACAGAACAACTGGTGCTACTGAAATCACCATCAATTATCTCCGGGAAAGACGAGCCCAGGCCTTGAGAGGTACCGCCGGCGTCGGACCACAGTTCAGAAAACAACTAATGTATCATTAACCCTAATCAATTTGAGGTGAGGAAGAGCGAGGACAATTTTTTGGGTTGCTCGTGTCGTCTATCACCGTCTATTTTAAAAACATAGACGACGTGAGCTTTTGTGTCATCTATGTTGTGTTTTTAGACGACGCAAGCTTTCCCTTCGTCTATATTTATATAGACAACGCGATTATCTCGTGTTATCTATATTAATACTGATAATGTCGTTTTCCACATTGTCTATAACCACCTATTTTTTTAACAATGCAGCTACACTTTCATATTGTATATTACGATATAGACCACACAAATGAGTATTCACATTGTCTATATTGTGTTGTCTATTACCTTTTTTGTTGTAGTGTATCTAGGTAACCTATGACATTTTCATTGGTTTTAAGGGAGATTGCTAGTTTCCTTTGAATTGATCAATGTTATGAGAATAAACTTGGTTAGTAGGGTTGAATGAGTAATTCCATGGATCCTTAGCCTCAATTATCTTAAATCCTCTTTTCTTCTCATTGTTTCTATTTCGATTGTTGATGGATTGGTTGTTTGATTAAGTGTTAATAGATTGTCAATTTACTTGACTTGGTTTATGTTTCATTAATTATGTTCTTGTGGTTGATTGTTGATTGGAACCATTCCATTTGGTTCTTTATGAATGTGTGTGGATTTAAGTTTTCTCTAAGTTTTTTTGCCTAGTTAATTGACAAACCCCAATTTTATATCATGCTCGAGTTCGATAATTTTTACTTGTCCTTACTGTTTAACGATTAAGTGCATATTTTTTGGAAAATAAATGTGTATCAAAGATGAAGAAAGCTCTCTCTTTCTATGATTATCATTAGTTGATTTTTTTTGCAGCATTCACCAAAGGTTTATGTTCACAACTAATGATATAGAGAGCTAATCAGTAATCTACGAGAGATGACACCTTTCTTACCAAAGATAGAAACATCACTATCAAAATAAATGAATATCCATCCATAAATAATTTGGAAACTGAAATTAAGTTCTACCGAAAATTCGGCACATACAAAACATCTTTCAAATCAAAATATTATTTTCAAAACATAGAGTAAAATCTCCAATTGCTGCAGCAGGGACTCATGCAGCATTGCCCATGGAGATGGTAACTTCGTCATTCTTCAACTGTCTTGCCAATGTGAGTACCTACAAAATATAACAAACAAGATTAGTGGATCCAGTATTCACTACCCACGAATGAGTATAAATTGATGTTAAACATGTGTCAGTTGCACATTTATATGACGTACGTTGTATTTGGTGTTAGACACCAAACATCTACATTCTGATGTCTGCTCTTGCCTATAACAGAACACTTTTTCCTCACATAAACATTGTCATAGAATCTTTTCTTCCCTGTAGTTACTTCCATGTCATCATCTTCCTTACCTCTTCTTCTCTTTTCACTTTTTGGCACATATGATGAGGTAGTGGAACTAGACACAATAACTTCCTATGAAGAAATAATTGATTATGCTGCTTCCAGAATTTTGAGTAATCCATCAAATGTGTCCTCTTTAAAGTCAACAGTCAATGTAAAATCTTCAAAAGATTTAGGCAGAGAGTTCATTGGTCATGACAATGTCACGCATATTGCCATCAAATGCAAATATATTTCTCAGATCATCACATGCTCTGTTACAGAGCTACCATCAGTCATTTCTTTGTTCATGATTTGCACCATAGACTCAAATCTGACGGCTAGTTCCGATTTCCCATAAGTCCTTATCAAATCTTTCCAGATCTCAACCGCATCAACATGATGTTGATACTTGAGAATGAGTTGCTTTGAGATGGTAGATCTAATTAGTGACAAAGCCATATCATTTGACCTGACCTATCCATCAAAGAACTCTCACTCAAATTTTGAAGACTTATGAGTAAGGAGAGTTGGGTGTTCCATAATGAGGACAAAAATGTATTGCTTAACAATCAGGATATGTTCCATCAGCTATGTCCACTCAGGAAATTTCGGATCAGCTAGAGGACTTTATGTCAAGTTCTCTTATTTGATCAAAATCTAGCATATCTCATCCTTCATAAGGGGAATCAATTCTTCATATGACTTTTAATCAATTTAGTAGTTGGAATAATTATTTTTATTTGTTTTATAGTTAGAGTTAGTTGTCGCTGCAACCTCATAAGAGAGTAGCATAAACTCTAGCAAGAGGGAAAAAAGCTTACATGAAGAGAGAAAATAAGTGATAAAAATAGTTGTTAGGGCTATAATTTACATACTTACATGTATCTATTCAAGATTATAGATGCAATTATTTCAAACGAAATATGAGTTTTTTCATCCTATGTAGCCGCAGTTTTTGCACCAACAAGATATTTTCTTAACCTAAAGCTCATTTATTTTTACATATAATAGATGCATTTTGTTATCCTAAAGAAGATAAAAATTTTGATCGAATTAATTTATATGAACCCAATGAGTTGATATTCACAAGTATACAAGTTATTGAAAGCTAAAATGGAATTGGTGCAAATACCGTATATCAGTGTAGATAGATTTTGCATTTATTGCAAAAATGGTCAAACCGCTTAACTCAAAAAAGAATTTTAGATATTGAACATAAATAGAGCAAATTATTTCATACAATAAGTTAAATTTTCATAAGAGCATTGAAATATTTTTAGGGCATGAAAAATATCACCCATAAAATGAGTTGATAGACGATTCACCGATTGTGTACTGATCGAATAGTATTGCCACATCAAATTCTATCCAAGGGGATAGAGCTAGATGCCATGCCACCCCTCTCTTCAAACAAGAAACATGCTTGTTGATTAAAGTAAAAAATTTCATGGTGAAGATGAGAGGAAGATGTGGGAAGATATAGAGGTGCAAGTGTGGTTCACCTCTCACCAAAATCCCATCACCCCAATTACCTATAAATACCTATTTTTTCCTATTTTTTTTATCACTTTCATCATTCAACATTAACAAAAAAAAAAGAGAGAGGGTGAGGTAGAGAGAAGAGAATGAGGTAATGAATAAGAAGGAGAAAAAAAGGAGGCAATTTGATAGAGTAAAGATTTAAGATCAAGGCCACTGAGCGAGCTCAAATTACAAACTGTGAGGTATAAGTTTAAACCCTGCTCAAGTTTATTTTAATTAATGCATAACTTTTCTATGTTTTAAAAATTACAAGCATCTTTAAAATTAATTTGGGAAGCTTAGTGTGTGTACTGGTGGCTAAAACCAGAAAAGAATAACAAGCGAGGCGTTGATGCCATCATCGACACAATCACTTATGATCACGTTAGAGAGCCCTTGTACAAAAGAATAATTGTAGTCACGGGCACAATTATGCTCTAGCCAACAATAAACTATATCGCTCGATTTCATTCAAGCCCTATCATCTATTACACTTTGATATATGCATGACGCTACCTTATTACATGATTTAAAATAGATTATTTGGATTTAATAGATCGTTAACGTTAAACTAAATCATATATGAATATTAAACACGCAATTCTAGTATTGTCGAAAGTATAGTGAAATGCGTAACGATAACACTATTTTAAGTTGGTACCATGTAAAAGAAGCTATTATTAGGCTTAATATCTAACCATGATTATTGAATGTTTGTTCATGAATTTTGAAAGTTCTACTAGAACTTATATTTGAATTTATACTAATAAATATTTAAAATTATCTGAAGAAAAAACATAATGAGTTTCTTGAAGGTTCAGAGATTAAATTTAAGGTGAGCTTTCTAACCTCTATATTGTGGATAACTAAAAAAAACGTTTGAGCCAAGAGCTTTTTATTCTAAAAATCATGAAAATATATTTGCTTTTGAAATCGATTGTCAAATATAGGAAAACCTCTATAAAATAATAATGTTGGGACCATGATATTAATTTGGAGAGGTATTAATATATCGATAAATTAATATATTATTAATTAAAAGAGAGACTTTTTAAATTCAGCAAACTCATTAATTATATTCATGCATGAACCAATTCTTTGTAATTAATTAAACTAGTAATACACCCGTGCGTTGAACGAATTTATTTTATTTGAATTATTAAAAAAAACAAAAGTAGGTATTATAATAGTCAATCATGATAATCTTGTATATAAAAATATTCAATAACAAAAATGAAATAGTACATTCATAAATTTCGAAAGACTTCTTTGTACATTACATTTTGAGTGAATATCTCTTCAGCTTCCTTGGACTTACAAATTAAGATCTTTAGACGCTTACGACACGTGGGATTCTTCAAAAATAATCCAACTCATTTCAATGATTGACCTTGAGTTTTATTGTTTGTCATGGCATACGAAACTATTAGTAGAAAATGTCTCCGTTGAAACTTGAAAAATGGTCTAACAATATAATTGCACTGAAATTAACAATTACAGTAAGTTGCTCCAACATTAAGCAATAAAAAAAAACTTGCACAACAATTAACTAAAAAAAAATGCACCCAAAATAAAATTTGCAATACATAGATTTAAAAATGCAGCTCATAGATTCTAAATTGCACAGAAATTAAGCAAGAAAAAAACTTGCACATAAATTAACAAAAAAAAATGCACCAAAATTAAAAATTGTAGTACATAGATTAAAAATTGCAATTCATAGATTCAAAGTCAAAAACATAAAAAACAACAAAATGAACCAAAAAAAAAACATAAAAG
Source organism: Plectranthus barbatus (assembly GCA_026898455.1). NCBI lineage: Eukaryota > Viridiplantae > Streptophyta > Magnoliopsida > Lamiales > Lamiaceae > Plectranthus > Plectranthus barbatus. Next base: position 295,541 of record JAPKLW010000316.1, read on the forward strand.
CATCACTGCAAAATTATTACTCATAAAAAAATTCTTTGACAATAATTTATAAATAAAAAACAACACAAAGATTTGTCAAAAAAATTAAATACCTCTTGATACATATTTGGCTTTCCAATAGCAAAATTATCACATTGTAAGGTTGCTCATTGATTTCAATTGATTGCAAAAATTGATCAACATAGTCGTCCCACAAAGTGCAAATCATTCTTTTCCATGTGAAAAATATTATTAGTTTATATTAGAAAATCAATAATTATTATATTTAGAATTACACTTACTCAATGTCTTGCAAAATAAGAACCATTAATCTTTTTTGCACTCCATAGTTGGTGTTTATAACTCGAGGCACATGTTTATTGAGCAAAACACCAATAATGTCTGTATAAAATAAACATTATTGTTAGAATACAAATATAATTATTTAGAATAGTAATAATAACATGAGATTACTCACCAAATAATTCTCATTTTATCACCTCCAAATTCTACATGTCCTCATAAGGTTTGAACACAAAAATTTCTCTTGGGAAATTCTCTTCCACCATCATTCTCAAATCAGTTTCAAAGTTAAATTTGATCTTGTACTCATATGTAGTAGTCTTATACCTTCCATCATTGTATATCACCACAAAAAAATTTATGCCATAAAGAAATCCCTCTGTTGATTGTCACTTCTTTATGAATACCTTAGGTATTGTAAGTGATACTCTATCACACTCATACAAAAAAAAGAATTGTATTAATCATTAAAAATTATAAATTATATTTTTGTGCATTATAGTGTCAAAAAATTTATGAACTATTTATTTAATCAATTGGAAGCACATATGTAAACATTAGGGAATTGATTTAATTTTTTATATTATTTCTTTTATTATTAAGTAAAATTAAAAAGTTATGGATGGATCAATAAATTTGTGAATTAATATGAAAACCACATTGTATTAGTTATTTATTTTTTCCAGCTCTTGTTAAATTCCCATTGGTTCACTGATTTATTATTTTTTTTCTTGGGCAAGCCATGATTTTAATAAACAATTCACATGATTTTTCCTAAAGCATCATGATCTTAGATGTTGAAAAATCTCACGAAGCCAAAATCCAAAGCAACTAATCAAATCGTGGAAATGACTGACATTACCAAACTTGCAATTTCTATTTAGAATATCGATCGAGCAGTCAAAATTTAAAAGACCAAGCACAACGGCGAAATACAACAAAGAAACTGGAGAAAATGAACAAATACACAACATAATTAAGTCGATTGAAGTAAGATCTCCACTCATTCACTGATATTATCCTCAGGACTTTAATTTCAATTTATTCCGGTGCAGGTTCAGAATTATATGAAATGAGTAATTACTGGATACTTAAAGTGCGTAGATCGATAAAACTAATTACCACAAGAAATAAAAGTCAAATAAAATTAAATATGGATTAAATATTGCAATTGAAATAAATTTTAAATATACTCACCTTTGAGTCATGAGCTATTCCTTCAAGATTTACTGTCTCTTTATTATTCTTCGATGATGTGATCTCGTAAATTCGACAAATTAAAGCTTCATGGCTGCGTGGAACTTCATTTTTGTTTTAGATGGAGATCACTAATATTACACCACATTGACGACAACTTCATTTTTTGACAATCCATAATTTTTAACGTTTTCAATCTGCAAGTATAACACGTGACTTGAACAATAGAGATTCAATTGAGTTTCATTGGTGATTTCACCAAAAATAAAGTTAAATTGATACACTATATGAAAAATGTGAAATGAGGTACCACCTGTTGTAATCATTTAGCATTCAAAAACACATTCTACCATTCAATTCCTTCCCCGAAGTACACAACCAAAATCACCGACATTTCGCAATGCATTTCCCCATCATTATACTTTGAAATAAATTAATCCCAAAATTCTTCTTCATCTCATAAGGAATCCAAAAAACTATAAATTTTCTAACTATCAAGGGTAGTCGATAAATAAAATCATCAATTCACATCCACAAATATAAAATGCAAAAAAATACAATTTTATTTTCTTGTTATACTTTCCAAGAAATACATAAAAACTATTACTTTGCCTCTTCGGATCTTCCTTAATCCCACATATTGATGATTATCTGTTTTATGATTTCATTATGTGGGCCACCTCTTTTGCCTTTTGCTCTAAATCATCTGCTTACTTGGTAACCTAATTACGATAGCTATGTGATAATCTTATTTCGCAATTTCATTATATGATTCTATTTATCAGCTTACAGGTATTCTGTACATTTAACAATAGCAAAAAAAACACAATTTGATTTTATTGTTCTTTTTTCGAAGAAATACGTCAATGCCACATATTAGACAGGCACGCATCACAACCCAAATTAGAATTGAAAAGCACAAGTTTAACTTGAAAAAGGTAAAAGCTTGAAGGAGCGACATTGCAATGTATGAAAAAAAAATTAAATAATTTGTGAAGTTTTGAAAACAGAAAAGAGACGGAAAAGACCAGTTTTCTAAGTTTACCTTGCAGAATTGAAGTTTTGAAAACAGAAAAGAGACAGAAATGGCGAGTTTTGTGAGTTCACCTTGCAGAACCAACTTATTGGCAGTCTGAATCTCTAGAGAATGATCGTCCGTTTCTTTAGATGTAAAGGTATTTTTTCTATAAAACTGCTTTCATCAAATTCAAATTGGAAAAAAAAAATTGTATATCATGATACCCACATTTGACCTAATACCCACATTTGCTAAAAAAAGAATTATAATTTATTGTAAAATAAATAACATGGCGGGAACAATTTTATGAAAGACTGCTTTGTTATAATATATTAAGTAGATATATTCATGTATAATATCAATTCATTGTACTATATACAATTAACTACGAACTAGTACATTGATCAAGCATGTAGCAATTTATTGGAAATGTATACAAGTTAAATAACTATTATAGCCTATTAAATATATTCATGCATGATGAATAAAGCATAAACTATATAAATCTCAATATGGAAATAAAATAATTCAGAACACCCAACCATGTCAACTCATCTAAAAGGAATCACAAAATCTTCCATGAATGATCAAATGCGTAAAACATTATGAGAGTATAAGAGAGACCATCCCACATGCACTCAAAAAGATTTACAAAAGTGGGTTGATAAAAAAATATCATTTGAAAGTTAGTGAAGGTACGATATCAACACTCTCAAGAGATCATCAAAGTACCTTTTAACCAACTTTGAGAAGGGTAGGGATATTAAACGACACAAATCAGCGAAATATCCAAATATGAAGAAGGTTCTTTATGAATGGTTTCTTCAATACGAAGATAGAGACATGACCGAAGAGCTTATTTTGGAGAAAGCAAATGATATAATGAAGATTTTGTATCCTCAACACCCATGAGAACATCAATTTTCTCAAAGTTGGCTTGAAAAATTCAAGGTAATACATGGTATTAAATCATTTTGTCGTTTTGGAGAAAGTGGTTCGGTCGACATGCAAGACATGGAAACGAAATTGGAGGCTATAAGGGAGAAAATAAAAGGATGTTTTTAATTTGGATGAAACAAGTTTGTTTTACAGGTTACAAGCTGATCACTCTCTTGCAACCAAGCAACTTGAAGGAAGAAAACAAGATAAAGAGAGGCTTACGATTGTTCAACCATGTGATGCAAGAATAATTAGAGCTTTCAAGATGCACTATCGTAGAAGATTCTACAAAAATATATTGGAAGGTCATAAGTAAGGACTACCTAATCCTGAAGAGATCCATGCTTTAGATGCCATCAATTTTGCAGTTTCCGCTTGGACAACCAATGTTTCTCAAGGGTCAATATCAAATTGCTTTTGGCACTGCAAAATCCGTTCAAATGAAGAAATATCAAGCGACTCAAGTAAGACAAACTTTTAAGAAAGCCTACATGAGCTTGAGAATATGGTCAAGGATGTTGGCTATCACAATAAAATGGACATCAACGAATTGGTAAAAATGATGAATGTTCGATGGTTCAAAGTTTAGAGGAAATTGTTGTTGATATTATTGAAGATCCTACTAATGATGAAGTTGAAGATGATTCAATACCGTTGGAACCAGTCACGAGAAATGAGTCTTTGAGCATGACAACAACTCTTCACAATTTTTTGTTGCAGCTAGAGAACTCGACACCAAAACTCTTGGCTGCAATTAAAAAAGTTAGGGATGGAATCCAATTAGATTTATATTTGAAGAAAAATCTAGTAAAATAGATTCATATTTTAGCAAATTATCATTATATATAATTGTTATATTTATGAATTATTAATTTAGAGTTTGACTGAGACCTAATATTTATAAAGAGATTTTTCGAAAAATTATTATCTTATTATCTTATCAAATTTAGTGATTTTTTTACAAAGTCCCAAATCAAGATTTTATTATTTTAAAGAGTATATTAATTTATAGAGGTTTTACTATACATTAAAATATTTTTGTACTTGCCCTGCCCATCTGTCATCTGGTTGGAAATCCTAGTCACGGAAGTATCAAAGTTTGGACTAGGGATTTCAGCCACGGGATAATATGATTTAGGTATTCGTCATGAAAAAGGGGTCAAGAATATAGCACTTGCGATGCCAGTCAGAGAGGGTTTATGTTGGTCTTGGTTTATCAGAGTATAGAATATATGCACAACATAAATTTATTTGTAAGTTCGGTAATCTTGCACTTATCCAAGCTGATGGTGATTTGTCAGCTTGGTTTATCAAATCTTGTCAACTTCGCTTAGTGTCAGTGTTCAGTATATACTACAACACTTGAGTGTTGAGTTTTAAAAATATAAGTAAGCTGACAAGCGAAAAGTAAAAAAGTAAATGATACACAGAGTTATAGTATTTTGGACTAAATCGTCCTACGTCCACTCTTCAAACATGTGGTCTGGTAATCCACTAAGCTCATAACTTTTACAGGTGCTCATACGATCTATAGCTTGTCGGTGAATGCCTCGTTCACCAATTTACAAGCGCACTCGCCTGGTCTTTGCTTGATTCTTCACTTCGCAGCTGCTCAAAGTGTGGACGCACCACTCAACCTTCTCATAGCCGGAATGAGATATTTATAGTTCCCCCATGAACTATCTCCTTGATGGTAGGGTGCTCGTAAGAGTCAGAGTACAAGACGTACTTGATTGTTGCATTCTTTCTTGGAGAGAAAGACTACTAGAAGGTAACTCGAGAATGCTGAGATTATGAGTCTCGTGTTCACATACGTGATACACAAAATAGCTTAGAAAAGCCTCGAATGTGAATATTAAGCTTGCAAGATTAGGAGAAAAAGATATTCACGTTGGTATATTAACTATAGAGTTGATAGAAGCTTGTAGTTTGCGTTGAATGTTTGTACTGCGTATTGCGTAGTTTGTGCAATTTTGTCCAACTTCGTAACCTTCTTCAATTGACTTCTCTGGTATTTATATCCGAGATGTTGAAGGTTTGAATTAAAGACCTGTAGAGACAAAATAGAAGTTGTCCAATCAGATGTCTCTATTGGATGTTGCGTTCGGCGGGTAGGTGGTGCTTCTGCAGAAGCTCTGCGTCTGTTTTCACCTTTTTATGACTTTGACAACGACAATTTATCTTTTTGTCAGAATGACAGTATTGCCAGTTTGAGGAATCCTGGACTGGTTGTCCTAGGTATCGAAACTCGGTGTTTCGTGCTTGCTGACTTTACGACTTCTCCAATCCTTAAAGTTTGTACTTCTTCAGTACATTCCTCAGGCAATTTTTCTTGTCTTCATGTGCTGGGAGTCTGGGACCTAGACTAGGAATTCTATACTGATGTTGTCATACTTGCAACTCCATACTGATGATATCATCATTTGAAGTATACTTGGTCCTTTGCTGCTCAGTATGGTTTGAATGAATACACCATACTTGCTGGATTCGTACTTGGCAAAATCCATACTTCCGCTTAGACTCGTGATCCTCCAAGCTTGTAGATTCTTCTATGTACTTTAGCCTGTTGAGTCTTTCACACGTACTATTGGAATAGTCTAGTCTCAGGATTAGTATCAGCTTACAACTCGATAAAGAACCTATATATGACTTCACATTTTTCATCTAAGCTGAAACTAACTAAGATGACTTTTACATTCTTTGATCCACCAAAACATAACATAAAAGGAAGAATATCTCAATCGAATTTCCTAACAGTTTAAGTCCTATCTAGCCATGCACTGAGGCCGAGGTAGGAGGTCTGATCCACTCATAACAAATAGACAGTAGTTTGTATGATCTTATGGACTATGTTTCAAAAAAAATTCGGGAAATATGGTTTGATTTCTGAACTAGAACCCATGTCTTACCACATTGTGTTATAGGCTTGACAATCTCTCTCTTGTATATTTTTTTACAATGTGTGCATTGAGTATTTTTGTAATTAGTCTTGCATATCTTTCTAAATATGTAGGCTAAGTAGTGACAAAGAATGGTGGCGTACTAAGTTATCCTTTCTATTTACTAAATAAAATGGGGACCCCACAATTATATATCTTCATATATGCAATTGAACTACGCTTACACACGCTGTAGAATTTTGAAACTTGATCCCGAATGTAACATCTTGTCTACTTTCACACGGTTGTACTTTCAATAAAGATTTTGTTATCTTTATTATCTTAGGGCTCAATTAGATAAAATTTTGCAAACTGTTATAATTGTTATACCGAACACATGATTGCGACCTGGTCAATTCGGGAGATTGATGTGTAACATGATGAGACTAAAAACGAAACACTCAATATTTACAAACTACATACTAACATGCAAATATTGTTAAAAATTCATCGTAGTTTTAAAAATTACAATACTTTGTAAAATAGTGGATCTTGTAGTTGTAGTATCCAACCTTGATTCACTAAAGAGATGATAGAAATATTGAAGAGAAATAGATGAAGAAAGGTGGAGTGTTTCCGTCTGTATAAATATGAACATGGCCTGCGTAATCTCTCACACCTGTCAGAGAGGTGCGGTTGCACGTACAATATATAAAGCTACTGTGTATGTGTGTGTATCCACTCCTACTCTTCTCGTGCCAACGGCGGGAAATCCATTTTTGGTTCCACCATTGGAAAAACCCTAATAAAAAATTCCCCAGAGAGAAAGGGGTGAAGGTAGAAACACCCAGGAACACAATTCACCTCTTCTCTTTCGCTCTCGGTTTTCCAGCCATGGCTGCTGACGCATTAGCTCCGCCTGCGCGTGAAAACGGTGGCGCGAAGCTGGGCGTGCCGTTCGAAGGCCGCGACGACGATGAATTTCACCGGGGGGGTGCGCCGCTCAAGTACATCCCGCTTTGCGACGTGTACTCTGCTACCTCTCCATGTGTCGCCGCTCCCGGATTGAGAAAGGGCAGGCCTGCCGCCCGGAAACATTCCCAAACGAACGGCCATAATCAATTGAAGAAGAGCCCGATCATTGAGGAGCGTCAGTTCGCTCTAGTTTACTCGAGGCGGCGGAAGAGGGCGCAGATGACCAATTTTCTGGAGGGGCTGCTTCTCGAAGGTTTTGAAGAATCGGAGCAATTGGAGGTTGCTGGAACGGGAGATGGGGATGCCGTTAAGCGGAGGAGGATGGGGAATGAGACTGAGTCCGTCGAAACGGGGGGTGATTCTAAGTTGACGAGAGAATCGGATGATCCAACATCGTTGAGTGATGGTTCTGGCAAAATTAATCGCAAATGTACTAGGGAAAGTAGGATTTCCAGTGACATTGTAAATATTAGGAAGACGAAGAAACGCAAAAACGATAACTTGGAAGCTGATGTAAAAAATTCAGGAGCTTTACGGACAAAGAAATGGGTCTGGTACGCGAGTTTTTCTAGCCTTCAAAACTTTATGGTGCTCAAACCTACAGATTAATGATGCTTTCTTTTGGTGTCTGCTTTGTTGAGTGCAGGCTGAGTTTTGAGGGAGTTGATCCCACCAAATTCATTGGGTTACACTGCAAGGTTAGAACTTTAATAACCACAAACATAAACACATTTGGAATCGTTATTTATCGATATTTGCAAGAATACAATGGCAATAACCATTCATTGTCTGCACTTGAGTTTCTGAATCTGCTGCTGAAATAATTAAACTATCTTCTTGAATTTTCACATGTAATTGATCTCTCACATTTCATGTTCAAACTGTCGCTAAATGTCATTTGGACCTAACTGGGGCAGGTGTACTGGCCTTTGGATGCAAGCTGGTATTGTGGCCATTTAACTGGGTACAATTCTGAGACTGGTCGGCATCATGTAATGCTCTTTTACTTTGCATATAACTATGCATATTATATGACTGTTGAGGGCTCTTTAGTAATATGTGGAGAGCAATGCAGGTAAAGTATGAGGACGGAGAGGAAGAAAACATAGCTTTACCAAAAGAACGAATCAAATTTTATGTCTCCTTAGAAGAGATACATAGCATGGAGTTAAAGATATGCGAGAAGAGCTCCGAAGCTGATGACATAGATGTTAATGAGATGATGGTTTTGGCTGCTAGTTTAGATGATTGCCAAGAGATCGAGACTGGAGATCTAATTTGGGCTAAACTTACTGGTTTGTCTCTATGTGCTTTTAATTCTGCAATAAGTAAAAATGCAGATCTCATGTATGTCATGACCTGATCATATTATTTCTCTATGTGCTCTTAATTTTGCATAGAGTGAATATGCATGGATTTCATTACCTGATCATATTAGTTCAGTCAATTCATAAGCTTTGAGGTCTTGGGCCCAGGTACCATAAATCATAATCTATGATATTTAAATAAATGCTTAGCAATCTTCAGTCTCCATATGCTACTGCAAATCCATAGTTGGTTGTCTTTTCTCTTACCATTGATTCTTTTTTTCTCTGTTAGCTTTGCTGAAAATAATCCTTAATTGCTTGTGGATGAGCCATGAGGGTTGATTTTATGCAACATTCTATTTTCTTTCACATATTCCGGTGAAGTAAGCTGCTGAGTTTGAGCACTTGGGATTCTAATATGATTGCCCTTCATAACATATTTCATTTATGGTTAGGGTCTTGTATGTTTGGTAGAGAAGACATACGAGGTCAGGGGATTCATCTCCATGTTTCCTGTAGCAATCTCTCTCTGAGGCTCTCAGACTGATATGATCCTCTCTATCTTTTATGAGTTCTTAGTTGTCTGTACTTTTGTGATCATCTTTCTAAATTATGAAAGTCTTCTAAACAATCACTGAGCCTTTATTTTTATCTGATGCAGGACATGCTATATGGCCTGCAATTGTCTTAGATGAATCTCATGTGAGTAAACACAAGGGTCTAAACAAAATTTCTGGAGAAAGATTTGTCCTTGTACAATTCTTTGGTACTCATGATTTTGCTAGGTATCATTAATGACTTCATGATGAAGATTTTTGTCCCAGTTTACTGTTTTGCTCTTTGTGGAGAGTTATCATTTTGCTGGAAGTTGGCACTAATCTAGGAAGTGTTCTTCATTTCTATCTGCTAATAATCAGGGTAGCACGGAAACAAGTTATCTCTTTCCTTAAGGGTCTTCTTTCGTCCTTCCATTCGAAGTGCAAGAAACCAACTTTTATTCAAGGACTGGAGGAAGCAAAAATGTGAGTGCTATTTTGTGCTTCAGTATGATATGCACTTATGGATACTGTCACATACTCTTTGAAATAATTTTTGGCAATTATATCTTAGGAAAAATAAAGGTAGAGGGAGACAAAAAGATAAATTATCTTAGGTGATATCAATGTGCTTGTTGTGTATTAATATCTGCTTTGATTGTTCTTTTTTCTTATTTTCTTTGTTTTTCTCTTGTGTTTATTCTGCACAGCCTATTAGAAATCATAGCCAAAGCAAAATTTCCTTGTTTGCTTATTTTCCTAGAAGCAGATAACTTGAGATTAGAAAGTTCTTGCGAACGTTATGGTACGTGACAAGGACTTGCTCATTTGTTTGATGGAGCTTTGTTCCTAATTGACTGCCAAACTAGTTGAATCAGAACAGTTCATAGAAAACCTTACCATTAGCAACCTACAGATTTGAAATTTTAAGCTGTGGTTTGGGGTTTTTGATTGAACCCCCTAAGTACCAGTTGGAGTCTGGATACATGTACTGAAGTGCCACAGTAGCTGTTCCAGTGTGTTGACTGAATTGGGGGCTTGACAGTCAAACACTAATTTAACCCGTAGATGGTGATTTTTACTTCTTTCTAGATTGGCTCTAATATTTTTATGGTTATCATTCACATGTTTACTTACAATGTTTTTCGCTTGAAATAATTATTTAGTTGATTAGTGTGCCAGGTATCAATTTCTTCAGATGTCCCATTGCTGATGTCTTCATGATTATTTTGTCCATGGAGGAGGTTTTTTTTTTGTTTTATTAGGACATAGATTTGGCTGAATAAGTACTGCTTCTGTTTTTATGGCAATCCTGGCATTATGATTTTAGTGATTTTTGTATTAAATCATCCTTGCTTAAAAATTTGACATTAATATGGTTCCAGTTAATATCTTATAGTATTTTTATGGTAATAATATAGGTGAGGAAGGTGGAAAAAGATGCCTCTTCACTTTCATAAGAAATATTGAAAATCTCCTTGATACTTTACTGAATTAGTTTTTGGGATCAGATATCTTAGCGAACAGAGGCTCCCAAAAAGAATGCTGCAGCTACGAGACGGTGTTGATGCTGATGTGAATGATTGTAGTGGAGCTTATGAAGATGGTGCTGACTCGGATGGTGAGTCTATGAGCCAGGCTGAGATAAGCAAGAAAATTGATGATCTCAAAAGCTGTCCATTAGAAGATGGGGAGTTGCAAATAGTGAGCCTTGGTAAGTCTTGGCAAAGTTCTCATGTTGATAAGTAGTATTGCTGCTCTTCTTGCTTTCTTTTATTATATTAGATTTAGTTAGTTACTGTCTGGGCAATCCATTCTGCTACCAAAAAATATGTAGTGAAGAAAGCAAGGATGCAGCATACTGTGGTAGTTCATAGTGCTTTGGACCTTCAATGATTAATTACTCAGACCATTTCGAGGCATCAGTTTGTGCATGTGAATCATTTTGCAGGAAAAATTGTCAAAGACTCCGGTAATTTCCAAAATGAGAAATTCATATGGCCTGAGGGATATACTGCTGTAAGGATGTTTACTTCCTTGACAGGTGAATTAGTAGTCTTAAAGGTGTTTTCTGTTAATTAGTTTTTCACATTATGTTTTACTTTTATTCTCTTAGAACTTCTGTCAATTTTCTTATGACTTTCTGCTTCAGATCCAACTGTGCACTCATTGTATAAGATGGAAGTATTAAGAGATGTTGACTCGAGGAGCAAACCTCTATTTAGAGTAACAGCAGACAATGGAGAAGAGGTATCAGATAAAGCTGTCCTATCAATTTGAAAGAATGCTTCCTCTGCTGCATTCCTTGTGTGGTTAATTTACCAACTGTTTTATCATTCCTTTTAATTTATTTGTTTCCTACATTTTATCTGTGTCCTTGTATTTTTCTTTTCTATTTTACTTCTATGAAGTTATGCCTTCCCTACCTATTGTCCACTGTTTAATATTATAGTTTAATGTTGTGATTATGGTGGAATAGACTTCTAGCTGGCATAGTAGATGTAGAAACTGCATACATTTATTTGATGTTTGTTATTGGTTCCAGGGATGGAACCGGTTAGGATAGTCAAAATTGGTTTACCCAGAGCCAGGGGCAGTCCTTTTAGATTATTGATATGCGGTTATTTTGTTCAGAGTGGAAAAAAAAAAAGTATTCACTTTGTTCCATACCAAGCTCAGTTCCTTTGTCTCCTTTCTTTAGATATTCTCACAAGGTTCATACTTTTGCATTTGTTTATCTTTGTCTATTTTCTTTGTTTGAGTAATGTTCACATTCTCTTTTGTCCCCTTTTTACATCTTATTTGAATATGTCCTTAAGTAAGTTCCTTAGTTATTTATTACCTACTCACGGGTCATCTTAAATCAGCTTTGTTCTGTGTTGATTGTCTTTATTTTACAGTTCAATGGACCAACTCCATCTGCTAGCTGGAATAAAATTTACAAAAAAATTAAGATGGTGCAAATCAGGAATAAAGATTATAAAGCTGATCAGAGTTTTGGTTCTGGTTCTTATATGTTTGGTCTTTCCCACCCGAAAGTCTCCAAACTCATAAAGGTACTTATTTGCTATCGTAATGTGTATTATTATTACTCGAAAATCATATTCGTGTTTTCATAGTCAACTATGTTATACTATTTTTTACCAGTCCATTACTGGATCTTTTCTAATTTCCATGTCTGTACATTATTATAAACCTGTGTATGTCCAAATATCCTTGTTACCCATCAGACTAGGATTCTGAAGTATGGATATTAGGATACGTGTAAACCTAAATAATGAGTTTCCGGAAGACTGCACAATCACATCCACTGGTGTCGGTAGAAAGATATGATGGAGTTGCGATTTTTATGGACATTTTGTGTACAATAGGTATATATTCGCCTCGTGTTATCTTAAGCATCCAAAACCAGAATTCTTGAAACAAACCAAAAATATATAGTGCACAATCTCAATTTTATATTGCATATTCTGCGTATTAGAAAAAATGTGAACTGCATATAATCAAACAATACATAATCTCCGTACTCATTTGCACACTTGTATATATGCATTAATGCATCATAGTTTACAATTGACTACAGTTTTGTAATGAAAACATTTAACATATGTGTAAATTAATGGTCATAAAGCAAAATCCATTTGTCCTAAATTTTGTGCAAATCACAAATTCCAGAATTTTATGTCGATTTTAAAAAATTGAAAATACAAAATATAAAAAATGCAGCATTAACCGAACAATTACTATTGGACCCAACAAAGATTCACAAAACAAACAATCCATTATATATGGTATGATTTAAATGATTAATTATGAAAATAACTTAAAACACCAATCAACAATTTAAAAGAACATTGTGGTAAACTCACTCGAATTAGTTGGGTGTTTGGTCGTGATGCATTTACATCCCATTTTATGATTGGAGAAGGTGGACCGTCTGCTTGGAAAGCAAGAAGTTGCTTGGAATAGTTGGAAAGTTTGGAGGGGAGATCATTGTTGTTCAAATAACATAACCGAGATGTTAGAGTTGGGAAATCTATTGCTTATCACTTAATAGTGGAGTTAATCGCCAATCCCTCTATTTACACGCCTACCAAATCCTGCACTTGTGGATTCTCTGGTTTGACCATTTTTCCGTTATAATGCATGAAATGCTGACCAATAATGTACTAAATACTTAAATAACAACAGTCGATCTAGTCTTTGAAAGCCCAACTTGTTCTTATTTAACACACTGGGGATGTGTTAACATAAGATTACACCCCTACATATCTGTTTGTTGCAAGCTTGCAGCGATTTGTTTAGCATGGCTGCATAATCTTTAGGCAGTCCTGCTATTCCAAGGATTCTCATGCCTTTTGAGTTTATATGATCACCACTGTTGTAGAACAGTTTCTCTAAATTTATCCATAATAAACATTGTTTATTTAATTTCCATATATTCAGATATGACACGTGGATGTTGTTTCTGTGTTCTAGTTCTGGCTGAAAACTCCCTTAATTAAGCTTCTGCCTAGTGAGTTATCAAACTTGGAATATCACTTTTCTAAGAGAATTAAATCTTCTAAAAACATTTCGGAAAATTACGGCCCATTTCCTCTTACCTTTTCAGCCAACTTTTAATGGGCTAACACACTGCATTAAAAGCTTTTCTACCAAAAATGTTTGTGTTAGCATTGATTTCAAAACCCTATTTCTTGAAACTATCCTATTTAGCCAAACGGCGGTGGTCATTGGAGAATCTCATCTATACCATCTTTTTAAATCCATTTGAGACCAGCCGTTGAACTTTTTGACTTGATTCCCTGCTTTATCTCCATCTTTTCATAAGCTCCTGCTGCTTTGGCTTCTTGACTTTCTGCTTTCCTAATGACGCTTCAAGCTTTTGTTATCCCTTGTTTCCCTTACTGGTTCTTCCTTTTTATTTGTGCATCTTCCCCCATTCCTTACCATCTTTTCTTTGTTCTCCTTTCCTGCTAATCGTCCACATTCGCCTTCTTTTGTCTTCCCTTCTTTGCACCAGCATTTGCTACTCTCTCTACACCGTCTTAAAAGTTTCACTGCCTTTCTCATCTTATTCCTGTCAACATTGCAAAAACATAACTTATCCATCAGATCTAGACATCCATCGTTAGCAAGCTACCATGGTGAGTCACAAGATTAACAAGAAAACGGAGGGTAATGGCAAGCAAGCTACCAAGGCGAGGCAGAATATCTACAAGCAAAGAGAGGGAAATGGCACGATGTCTCACCAAGGGACGAGTGGCCACTGCCATGGGTCAGTCAGGAGGACTGAAGAGGTAAGGAAGAGAAGGCATGCTGAGACAAGAAGATGGATACACAATCACATACTTCCAATTACGTTTCAAATGATAAACAAGAATGCAATTCTGTTGAAACAGATTTTCATGTGTCAAATGATTATTGCAATAATGCAATTGCTGCCACCACTAAATCTTATTCTCAAAATCTCTGCAACATAGAGTATTATAATTTTTTTTAGTTTCGGGAACCCTACCAAGGAGGTCCTTAATTAAGTATGCAATTAAGCAATCAGCATCTAATAATTGTAGTATACTTTCCTGGCCATTCGGATTTAACCTTCTATATCAGTACTAATTAAATGTCATGCTTGCCCATCTGGAAGCTTTTATTACATGATGCTTCATGCAAACTACTTAGTCATTGAGTATTAATATATATCCAATGCTTGCGGGTGAAATGCCTGCAGATTTGATACACGTAGCTGTGATATTATCATAACATGAATGCCAGAGTACATGCTGCCTGTCATTTTCAGTTAAATTGATATTTCATACCACGGGGACTGTTTTAATGAAGATTGTATAGTGTCTAAGTAAATGCTCATTTATGCCATTGTTTATTGTTATTCTAGTCTTACCTTACTTTTGAGCGTCATTAGTGCATGGTTCATTAAATTTGTTGCGGTGGAACTTGAAAGGCCTCGCAAATTCCTTTCCTAGCCCTCATATAATATCCTTATATTTTACAGGAGATGTCCAATTCCCGATCAGCAGCGAAATCTTCCCAGTTGGCTAATAAGAAAATGAAAAACTCTTCTATTGGTTACCGACCAGTTACAGTTACATGGATAGATCTTGATAAGTGCAATGTTTGCCATATGGATGAGGTAGTAACTCCTAACTCAGGTTTCGACTGGCCACTTCCATTTCATTTATGCCTTTTATCTATTATGTTTTTACCACATTGCATTACCAACAAAAATTATTACGGTTTTTGGTACGCTGATTTCAAATATTGGTTCAGGAGTATGAGAACAACTTATTTCTCCAGTGTGACAAATGCAGGATGATGGTGAGTTCTGTATTTTGTGGCATTTATTTATTTTGTACTTTGGTCCTCCTGCTGGCTAGGAATCATTACTTGAAATGGCTTTCCTGTTATATGTTTTGAAATGTGTGCCATGTTATCGTAGTAGAGAGACTTGCTTATTTGATTGATTTCTTTGAACTGATTAAAATTTTTCATAAGTTCGCAATGAGATCTGCAAATTCATGTTGCTTTGCTTGCAGTAGGACTCATGTTTACAGAACAAATTTTTTGATTGATTGATCTTAATCGTCTGCTAAATGAGGACTGTCAATGGTACTTCTACGATCATATGTTCCTTTCTAATACCTAATTCTAAGATATTTGAAGTTGCTTGTACTTTGTGAGTTGCAACTTTTCCCCTTTCCCTTTATCCTTACTAATCTATATTATCTAAACTGAAATACAAAACAAATGATTGCTGCAAATTTGAAATCAAAATATATTTCTATAAACTGGTCTACCAGCGGACTCTTTACTGACATCTTCCTATTAGTATGCTGTGTTACAAATTCTTTCTACTCCATATTTTCACTTGCTTTGATGTTTCACCATGGGATTTGAATTTCTTTTGTTGTTGCAAATTATCCTTGATTGTTTTTTTTTTTTACTAAAAGCTGCCAGTCACTTTCCTGTTATTTACTTTATGTTGAGATTATCTTCACGTTTTACGTTCTGCATACCTGCTCAGGTTCATGCCAGATGCTACGGAGAACTGGAGCCTACTGGTGGAGTGCTTTGGTTATGCAACTTATGCCGTCCAGGAGCCCCTGAATCTCCTCTATGCTGCCTTTGTCCTGTCGTAGGTACTTCCAAAATCAATACCACTTTTTATCTTTCAACTTTTGTTGAATACATTGACTCCATTTGCTGGAATAAATAAAACACAGAATGATGGTCTGAGTGAATTTGATTTCAGGAGGTGCTATGAAACCCACTACAGATGGGCGTTGGGCTCATCTGGCTTGCGCCATATGGATTCCAGGTTTCAATGGTTTCTCTTCATATCTGTATATGAATGCGCAGATGAGTAGGGTTTCAGCTCAATCATATATATTTGTGCAGAAACATGTCTATCAGATATTAAAAAAATGGAACCCATTGATGGTCTTAGTCGAATCAATAAGGTAACTCCTCCCTTTTTAGGTTTTCCTCTCACATCTTAAATGATTTTTGTTGGTACTGAATGATTGCCATTCATGGAGAAGTATATGTGCGTGTGATCTTATTGATTCAATTTACAGCATTTTCTCTCATAGGAAAGTGTTATTCTGTATATATTTATATAAGATGTAATCATTAAAGGATACCAACATGATTGAACGTTAACACTTTGTTCCATTTTCTCTTTTTCTGTGCAGGACCGGTGGAAGTTATCATGTAGCATCTGTCATGTTTCTCATGGAGCTTGTATCCAGGTAGATATTTTTAATTCGTCTTTATTGATGTTTCGTTTATATGGCTTATTAACTTTTTCTTTTTGGAAATAAGAACAATGGAATATTTTGCTTTATCTTCTTCAATTTTTTTTGCTTTTGTTGCGGTGGTATGACTCTACTTTTGTAAATTATCCTTGATTTTGTATGGAGAGACATGATACTTGTTCAACTTTAGAACCCAGATTTTCCTAATATGTTTCTGCATTTGCCTATTATCATTCGACACAAATGACTCATTTACATCAAATGCCAGCAATGTCAGTTCTCACATCTTGCAGTGTGTTTTGGGGATCAAAAACCTGGAAATGTTTGTCTTTCAAACAGCTAATTTTATATACATATTCTATTATTCTTTGTTATCCATAAAAAAATGAAAATCGTGTTTCTTTCCAAAGTAAAGTTTTTACTTTTAAACTCATGTAGTATTAGACTGATGAGATAAAATGGTGATTTGATCAATTGACATCAGAAAGTATTTTATGTTAGTCTCCTCTTTATGCTTATTTAGAAACATTACACTCATGCTTCTTTTTCTTCTTCTCGTGAACAAGCTAATGTATGCTTCTATTACATTGTATATATAATGTTTCTGCAGTGCTCCAACCACAATTGTTGTGTGGCATTCCATCCTCTCTGTGCACGTGCTGCTGGCTTTTGCCTTGAGGTACGATATTTGTGCACTTAACTCATGCTTGAACATGCACCGTTAATTGTGGAAACTCTTTACCTTACCCTCGGTTCTTGTATCTCTTATGTAGCCAGAGGACATGGATAGATTACATGTGGTTCCTCCTGATGAGGATGAGGAGTACCAGTCCATTCAGCTCCTTTCTTTTTGTGAGAAACACAGGCCCAAATCAAATGAACATTTGTCCATTGACAAACGAATTGGTGAAAAGACTGGTGAAGATGAACATGCTGAATATGTTCTACCTATAAATCCCAGTGGCTGTGCTCGTACTGGTATATAGTAATTTCTCTCTCTCTCATAAAATTCAGGATTTCATGACTAATTGATGTGTTTTTTTTTTTTTTTTTGATGTTAAATCCTTGACTTGGATGCTGTATAAGTTCAGTACCTAGTTACTATCTTGAGTTAGTGTTACAAGTTCATGTTTTATTATGAGATTTTCAGTTTTATGATTTTGCTTTAATCCTGTAGAGGATATAATACTCTCTAATTGTACAGTATATATTTTTTCTATTTTGTAATTTAGGAAGGGGCACTCTATTTTGCTTGGCAAAATAGGTTGGAGTTTTCTAAATTGTACTGCCTGTCATTATGTTATGCTGTAAAATTTACTACCGTGCTTTTATCTCTGGAATGAATTTATATATAGGATACTTTCTCTTAACTGTGTTAGCATTGTCTTCACGGATATCTGATTTCTCTTTTTCCCTGTCTGTTAGAAATATATGACTGGAAGAGCCAGAGAAAGAATGGACGTAATGTGCCTGGTCCATCATCAAAGCACTTGTATGTGGAGAATGTGCCTCATTTGCCAGGCGGGTTCAGCCGTCATATGTCCTCTGATGAACATAATGGTTCCAAGAACTCATTAGACCTTCAGGGGTTACGTATCTCACATCTCGAGCCGACTCAGGAGATTCTTTCAGTGGCTGATAAGTACAATTACATGAGGGAGACCTTTAAAAGGAAACTCGCATTTGGTAAACTATCTGCGTAACACTTGTTAATTTGTTGCTATTTTGAGTAATACCAGCTACATGGGTATAGTTTTATCCTAAACAGCATACAAGTATCTTCTAATAACTTACACAAATTGTACTCTTTATCTGATGCATCCCCATGTGATTATCTGCATAAAGTGATAACAAGGAATTGCTTCTTATTTAACATTAATTCACTCTTGGTGATGCCACTGAAAGATCTCTTTCTCAAGAGAAACAAGTTTTTGCCATCCATCCACTGCCTGTACACTTTATAATGTTCCTAGTCATCTGCTTTTACATGTTTCAGATTTAAGGATGTTTCGATAACCTTTTCTGAATGTTTGTCAGCTCAATGTGGCATGTGATGACAACCTTTGATAAAGCTTGTGCTCCGATTTCCATTAGCTTTTCAATTTTATCTTCTTAGGATCGATAAAGTTGATGTATATAACCTTAGGGGCCTGATTATAATAACTCTCCAACCCTCTCCCTAACCATGATTTATCCTTGTCATTTGCCTTGTGCTCTTATTATTTTTTCTTCAAAGACCATCATCCTCTAATCTGATTGGTGTGTTAAATAAACAGGCACTCATATAGATGTATATATATTCTCAATCTAGAAGACTTGTATTATAAAGCCTTTTGATATACTACACAGCCTCGCGTTACTCGTGGTTTTTGATTGTCTAGCTATGGCCTTACATACTTTTCAGTGGTCTTTATTTTGAAGATGCATCAAGAGAGCATGTCTTCCATTGATGTCGTGGAACAAAAAAGTTATCGTGCTTGCATCGTGCTTATGCATCTTTTATTTTTCCTCTTTGTAAGCTTTGATCTTTATTAGCATCTCTTATTTGTGGCCCAGGCTTGTTAAGATTTACCTTTCCTAGCCATAAATTTCATAATCTAGCCTTTCATGCAATGCAGTATACACAATTAGACTGTTTTAAATTATTATTAGAAAAATTTACCACATGTGATTGGCCATTTGTTATATAATGTGAATGTGTGAATTATATTAATTACATACATAAGCATGGAAACAAATAGTTGAGACAAAAAATTGTTTTTTTGGATCATAACCTTCTCTTTAAAGGATGGACAAAAGAATTTTTTTATGTTCCACCGGAGAAGTTACTTACCTTGTGAAATATTTTGGTCTCAGGGAAGTCTCGTATACACGGTTATGGTATCTTCACTAAACTGCCATATAGAGCAGGAGACATGGTAAATTTCAATAAATACCTTCTCTAATCTAATTTCGAGGTTCAACATGTTGAGTTAACGTTTGTCACCCTTTAGGTGATTGAGTATGTTGGGGAAATAATTCGAGCTTCAGTAGCTGACAAGAGAGAGCATTCGACTTACAATAATTTAGTGGTAAGCACCTTCTGAATGATCCTTATAGGATGTCATGGATTGTATTTGGTTTTGTGCTTATTTGCCTTCCATGCGTTGTGTGACATGATTGATAGGGAAAAGTGGTTGAGGGATGTACCCTTGCCTGAAACGCATAGCATATTTCTCAAGAAAAGAGTGCATATTTTCATATCATAATTATAAGTTTTTCTTTTAGAAGCTTAACTTTTTCATTTTAGAAGCATGACATTTGTTGTTAATGTATTTCTGGGGCTAGAGCTGATTTTTTTCATGCTTATTCATACTAACTATTGCCATTGCCCTCCATTCTGAAATATTATCTGCACGTGTTTTCTGATCCCTTTATCTTCCAGAAGATTTCTAACTGGGTGTATATGTATTGTTCTGAAAAGACAATGCAGCTTTCGATTGTAGACATTCAACTAACATCCCTTCCTTTGCACTGCATCTCTTTCATTGCTCTTAAAGATTTGTAGGTTCCAGAACAATCCACTTCTCTTAATATTGAATTGCATCTTAGCTTCATCTTGCAAATAGTTATGTTGTTGGGTGCATCATTATCTGTGTCATATTGTTCTTGCCTCTTTATGGCTTTTTGATGTGTCATTTGTTTGTGATGATTCTTTTCACCCCCTATGTTTGTATTTATTTTACTGTGCCAGATTGAGTGATCTGCTGTAAATGTGCATCATTATTGGACCATCAGACTCCGAGTGTCCATGTGCTATTGTTTCGAAAACTGGGTAGTTGGTATTAATGACTTAACTATTGGTTGATGTTTGTGTGGTCCTTATTGAATGCTTTGAGGTGTGGGAGTTTTTATCTTTATTCCCATGCACAATTTTATATGCAATGCCACTTTATATGGTTGTGATAACTAAAATGAAAGGATGCTCAAATCTCGTTGCTGAAGAATTTGTGCTTTTGGCATTTAATACCCTTTGACTGGTGTGAGCTTTTTCATGAGCGTTGTGTATCTCATTTCACCTCTGCTTATAAAGTTCCAGATATATCTTATTAACATTTCTGTTGTGCAGGGGGCTGGAACTTATATGTTTCGGATAGATGATCAACATGTCATAGATGCCACCAAGGCGGGAGGCATAGCACATTTGATTAACCACTCATGTGAAGTATGTATCCAATTGAGCATCTTTATTGTTTAGATATATGTGTTTACACATTGTCATCTCTCAAATGTTGGCAGAAAAGATCAGAATATCTAGTCTTATACTGCAAAATTTTACCTATTGAATGATTACTAACGTAGATATTATCTTATAGTTTTCTTGAATTCTCACTTCTTGAATGCTAGATTCTATGTCTCTAACTCTCAAGAATGTACCTTCAATTTTCTAGTAAACATGTTTGATTACATAATTTATATTTTTGCTTATTATCCTTTCTCTGTCTTCTTTAGAATATTGGTTCAACTGTTTCCTTAAATTATCTTCTAGGAAGTGGTGAGGATGGATAGATGGTGCTTATTTGGAGCTTGAGCTATAGCTTTGTGTGTGCCTGTAATAGATATTGTACTTGTTTCATTGTGTCATTATGTAGTCTATGCACCAACATAACTGTGGTTTTTCCTTTTAATAATAAAGTGATAATTGAACCTCTGGAGCACTAACAGTTTCTCTCTATCAGCCAAATTGTTATTCTAGAGTCATTACTGTCAATGGCCGTGACCACATAATAATATTCGCTAAGCGAAATATCAAGACTGCCGAAGAACTGACATATGACTACAGGTTTTCCACCTTATCTGGCAATCGCATTTCTTTTGTCTCTGCAAATGTGCTCATTTGTATTCTTGTAATGCAGGTTTTCTTCAGTTGGTGAGCGGCTAGCTTGTCATTGTGGATCTTCTAGATGTCGAGGTATAGTGAATGACGTTGAGTCTGAAGAAAGATCAGCAAAGCTGTATGTACCGCGCAGTGAATTGAAAGACTGGAATGGAGAATAAAAAGGCTAGTTATTTCATAGTTTTTATGGATGAATAATTCTTACATTTTACTCTCCTATGATGCGGTGGTCTTTGAAGAATTCAAGAGACATTGGTCTGAAAGATGTGTGTCACATATTTCTGGGACTGACTGATTTCTGCATATTCTGCAGTAACTCGTTGGAAGATGTATTAACGGTCGAGCTATATTCATCCAGACAGGCAGGATGATATGATTGTATCGTATTTTCTTATGCCAGAGTAACTACATATCTTTAACATTGCTATATAGGTCCATAAGGATCTCATTTTTTTATAGTTGTCATGTGGAGGGAAAAAAAAAGAGAAGGAGAGAGAGAAGGTTCCAGCTTTGATGGAGAAATTCACAATGTTGTGTAATGAGAGGTGATTATTATTTTACTTTTTTCTTTTTATTTAATTGAGAAAATCACAGTTGGTGTTTGCTACCCTTATATTTATTAATGAGAAACCACAGTTAAATGTAATTGTTGATCGTCAATCTATTTTTAATAGTACTTGCGATTCAACGTTGTTGTGAGTAACTTCATTATTCATGAATGTGCTCGATTACTTTAGGTTATATTTGAAGATTAATAATGTGTGAAATATTTTATATCTTTGCATATATTCCGATATTTCCCCTAAGTTTAGAGGTGAAGATTGTGAGGAAAACCTGGAATTTTATTCAAAAAGTTCACTTCTTGGAATTTTATTTGAAATTTCATGTGTGAGAGTTGTCTTAAGTTTTATTTGTTAATATGAGATTTCTTGTTTAAGAATTTTATCTAATTTAACTAACGGTAATTCTTTTAATCATTATTTAAATTTCACATGGAATCAAACTCATTAATAATAATGTGGATGTCAGTTGGGCGTGATGTGAACATTACATGTAATTTAACGGATGATTCATCATAAAAAACTATCGTCAATTGGATTGGATATAATTCCCAAACATAATATTCTTTTGGATAAAATTTCTTACGAATAAAATTTTGTATTTTCCTAGATTGTGAACCCATAATTTAGATTGTTAGACAACTAACTGTAGAAATTAATCAAACCCGGAGAGCCTTCGTAAAATGTTTGCTAGTTATTTAGAAGTTGCATTTTTACATGCTTAACATCTTTAGATTCAACATGTTTTTTAATAAAATAATAATCTATCTTGAAATGTATAGTCTATATTGGATTTTTTGCAATAAGATGTGCAACTTGATTATCACAATAAAGAGGTGTTGACTTTTGTTGTTGAGCTTGTAAATCGATCGGCAGCCAATGGAGCTATGCAATCTTGCTAACTGTATTTGTCATCCTACAATATTGAGCTTCAACTGGGGATTGAGAGGCTACAGTTTGCTTCTTGGTTAGCTAAGATATATGAGCTCCCCCATGTAAAACAAAGTAATTGGTTTGTTAGCTTTGCACCATTGGATATCTACCCCATTAAGAGTCACAATATATTTCAAGGAATAAACTTGGTAGAAATATGCCTTAATCAGGCATCCTTTTGATATAATGGATAACCCGTAATGCTGCATTTGTTTATAAGAAAGATCTAAACTGGCTCAAAACATTTGCAGCATATTGAATGTCTTAGTTATGTCATCATAGAGAAGATAGTCAATTAAAGACCATTTTGTAGCGCATTCATTGGAAGACCGATCAAGATCATAACGAATGTTTTGTTCCATTGAAAACGATCTAGGCCTATATTCTTCCATCACACGGTCCTTTAAAATATATAGTGTGTATTTTTGTTGATTCAACACAACACCTTATGTTGATTGTGCAGCTTCAATGCCAAAAAAATACTTTTAAAGATCTAAATCCTAAATACTAAACTCTCGATCATGATATCTCGTGACTTGTTGAATGTTGGTTTACATGCAAGCATCCCATCATTGCATATATTAGAGCAGCAATATATATTTGCCATTGTTTAAAGTTTAAAAGTTCAGAGGGAATAATCTTCACGAGGATGTTTAAAACCGACATCGACAAGAGCTCGTGTGAATTTGTGATACCAATTCATCAATTAAATCTCCATGCAATAATGTATTGTTTACATCTAATTGACGTAGTTTCTAATTTCTCAACTGTAACTGCTAGCAAGCTTTGGATTGTATCAAGTTTTGCAACGGAAGCAAATGTCTCTTTGAAGTCAATTCCATGAATTTGCATAAAACCTTCAGCAACGTGACACACCTTGCACCACTTAATTTATCCCGTGAGCATTATACTTTACTTTGTAAACCCACTTCGAGTCAACACATTTTCTTGAAAATGTACCAAATTTCGCGTGTCATTTGTCTCTAAGGCTTTGATTTATCTCGTGGGCGTTCACTTTACTTTATTTATTTATTAAATTGAATGTGTTAATTTAAAACTCACATCTAAATATCTCCAAATTATATTGACTTTATAATTTTTTTTTTATCATAAATAAGATGTTTTTACCACTGCGTCTTAACTTAGGGACAATGTTTAACTTTCTAAACTCGTTTTGAGTTAATAGCACATTATATTTAAAACTTATCAAATAAAATGTAAAACTAACTTAATTATATTTCTAGTAAGATGAAAAAAGGCAAACTATTTGAATGGGCCGTATTTACTCGGCCCATTTTGTGAAAACATATATATTAAACCTGTGACACCCGTTTACATGATTTGAAGGACTGGAAATTAGGGTTTTGTCGATTTGAGTTCTATCTCCTGAACTGAACTGAACTGCTCAGGCTCCTTGCGCTAAATTTTTCATGGCAAACAGTGCGTACGCTCTACTTCTACTGCTGTATTTAAGCGATTTTTAATTGGTGTTTAATGACTGATAAATTTCGGTGGTTCTATTGCTATGCAGCTGGTACGCGATCGTTTTTGCAAGTGGCGGTGACAGAGGAGGCCACGCCGCCGCTCAGAGTTGTCCAGATCGAAGGATTGGTATGTGCGCTATAGGGAAATCCTAATTCTGTTGGAGGAGTATTGTAAATAGTGCACATTGTTTGCTGTTCAATGCAGGGCTGATTTCAGACATTTAGAAATGAAAAAAGCTATTTTTTTGGGTTATATATTGAGGCTGCGGAAGCCTTTTGTGCGGGTGGAATAGATATTATTCTGTTCATAAATGTTAGAAATAACAATTAATTAAACTGTCAATTATGTACATGATTGAATACTGTATATGATTTCTGTTTTTTTTTTTTTTTTTGAATTGCCTCGTTTTTCATCATGTATCATTGTGAAAGGGCCTCAGCGCCGTAATTGAGTTTTTTTTGGTAATTTTGCTTATAATCCTCGCAATAGGTCATTTTGAAGATAATCAAGCATTGCAAGGAGTTCTCACCAGCTCTGGTTACTGGGCAGCTTCTTGGTTTAGATGTTGGTAGTGTTCTTGAAGTCACCAATTGCTTCCCATTCCCGGTGTGTAAATTACTAGAGCTGTTTTATATTTATTAAACTACAACTTATATTATAAATATGACAATATTTTTATGCTATTTACATAATTACATGTAATTTTGCAGATTCGTGAGGAAGATGAAGAGGTTGAAGCAGAAGGTGCTAATTATCAGCTTGAGATGATGAGATGCCTAAGGGAGGTTAATGTTGACAACAACACTGTTGGTTGGTAAGCATTCTCAAGTCTACAACACCCCCACCATACTCACGGAGTTTTAAGATTTACCTTTTGTGGAATAAATTCTATTTGGTAGTCATCTCATCCTTGCTGCATGGTGCCTTCATTCCTCTCTTAAAATTTCGAATTAATAAATTCATTGCACTCTCAGCTTAGTATCAGCTATAAGTCAAACTGCACCATTTTGATTCTAATAAGATTTACAAACTGGGTATCGATGTTCTTCCTAACCTACTAAGTTAAGTGGAGATCATCTGGTGTTTATTTTTCTCTGCGTCAATGTATAACCTTTTATATCTGGGTACTGGCTCTCTTCCTCTCTGCACACACTGACAGACTCTAAAATAAAATTATAATGTAGTTGATGTAGTTTCATTGTGAACTCCAAAGTATGGAATATAATATGGTTGCTGATGTGCATTTCTTCTGGTTGCTATTGATTTTTAAGATTCATACTTAAAACCAATGTTTTCAAGAATTTGTAAAAAAATAGCCATATTCTATTTTCAATCTTAGTTTAAAAAAGCACGAGGCGGTGCGATGCGATAAGGTCAAAAAATCCGAGGCGGTGATGCGAGATGCGAATGCGAGCGCATCATCGAAATGAGGCGACCATTTCTAAAAAAAAATTTATAAATTATATATACTTCATATTTTATAATTTAAATGCACAATTTCAATATTATAAATACAAATATCAAATAAAATATATACATATATATATATATATACTCTAGTAATAAATAATTTATGCACCAATAAATAAGAAACATAAATTAGTAAATTGGATAGCAAGAAAAGGTATATAATTATCGCAGGAAACCGAGCAGCGAGGAGGTTAGCAGCAGCAGCGCAGCAAGCAAAGTAAGGAAAGAAAAGGGCGAGCAGCCGAGCAGGTTGGCTGCGTCGCAGCCGAAGGGATGAGCAGGAGCGTGGGCGAGCAGCCGAAGGGATGAGCAGGAGCGTTCGCCGCGAGCAGGAGTGTCTGCCGCCGGCGCCGATTGAGGTGGGCAGCAGCGCAAGTGAAGGAATTGGGCTGCGATTGAGGTGGGCAGCAGCGCAAGTGAAGGAATTGGGCTGCGATTGAGGTGGGCAGCAGCGCAAGTGAAGGACGAAGGTTGGGGGGGTTTCGATTAGGTTTGGGTATTTCAATTTTTTAGGAATTAGGGTTTTAATCTTCCAATTTTTTTTAAACCAACGCCTACCTTCAGAGATGCGGCCGCATCGCACCGCATCGCGCCTGGGTCGCCTCAGCCCGCATCGCACCGCATCGGGTCGCAACAGCCAAACCGCTCGCATCAGAGGGAAAAAGGCGGTGTGGCCTTTTCCGATGCGCCTCGGTCGCCTAGGCGCGCCCCAGGCGCGCCTTTTTAAACTAAGTTTTCAATGAAATACACGTTTAATCATATGTAATCTAAACTTAGTTATATCTAAACTTTTCTGTAATCATCCTTCTCTAGGTACCAATCGACTTTGTTTGGCTCTTTCCAGACTGCAGAATTGATTGAGACTTTTATGAATTACCAGGTATTTCTCATTCATTGCTACATTAAACAGTACTGTTCTTGTTGATTATCTGATATTACCACTTTTGATGATTAAGGAGGTGCAGCTTCTACGATTGTATTTTTTTTCTTTCATGTGTAACCCACTGGAATAGTCTCTTAATACCTTTTTGGAGTTTCTGAGTCTCTGTTACTGAAGTGTTGAAAGAAGTTTTTAACTTCTATCTGCATAAAATTCTGCGATTTAAAAACAAAACTCAAATCTAGCTGAGCTGGTCACCATTACGCACTTACATGTGTGTGGTGTTAAGTTCTTCTAAGTAACTTACCATCAAGTAGCAATTGGAGTTGTAGTAAAAGGCTATAAGTTATTAATTTATAGGGGTGTGAATTAATCATTAAAGTATTTTCAAAATTGAATTAATTACTAGTTAGTTTAAAATCTGATGTAAAAAAATTAGAACAGGTACAAATAGCAAATCAAGGTATCCTATTTTATTGCAACTTTCAGTTTTCCCTCTAAAGAAACAAGGTCAAATGAATCAGAAAGAATTAGTCACGAATTTGAATTTATTTCTGCAACATACATCAATATGGGTGGATTTTACCTAACCTTCTACTTCTGATTCCTCTTGATTTATTCAATGAAGGATTAGTTTCTTGATTCAATTGAACATCCCATTTACTAAACAAATGATCATAAAGTTCCACATATTTATGTTTTATCTGACAATCATAACTAGACTATGCATTTGCATTTGTGAAAACAAGTAAATGGTATTAGTAATTTATTACAAAAGATGTACTATCCACTGTAGTATGCAGAAGGCTCAACTCATAGCTTCAACAATTTCTTACCAGTGCTTATTGCAAAGTGAGAATGCAATAATGGATCTTTTTGATGTGATCTTAAAAGTTAGAGATGAAATTCATCAATACCTGTGCTTTTTGCAAGTTAAGAATGCAACACTGGATCTTTTAGATGCAATCTGAAATGAAATTTGGCAGTACATAATGTTAAAGTGAAACCCAACTATAGAATTGTTTTACTTTTTGAAACTTCTTTTATTCATGGTTGCTGCGCAAAAATCTATGATGTTTCTGTATTGTTTTCAATGTCTAACTTGTCTGATTATATTATTTACAGGAAAATATAAGGCGATGTGTCTGCATCATTTATGATCCTTCAAGATCTAACCAAGGTGTCTTGGCTTTGAAGGCTCTGAAGCTTTCAGATGCTTTCATGGAGCTTTACCGCACAAATAACTTTAATGGAGAGAAGTATGATTTATATTTTTTTGCGCCCTTAATAAAATTGTGAAATTAATCCTTTTGATAATATCAAATATACCCAAACTTGCGTCTAATGTCTGCTTTCTCGCAGGTTGAGGGAGAAAAATCTTTCCTGGGTGGATATATTTGAAGAGATTCCTGTAAGCTTTTGAATCTTGATTTCTGTTGGATTTATTCAATTGTTCACTTGAGATGGCTACATTTTTCATTTCATTTTGTTTTTATCCCAGATGTGAAAGAAAAGTTATGAATTTATACTTCTTATATGTGGTTTTGATGAACTAGTTTGGGAGTTCAACAAAGAGAAGCTTAATCTGTGGTTTAGGTGATGAAGGTCTTAGCTTTACTTCAGGTCCCTTAAAAAGTTTTTGGTTCGGCAATGTTAAAAAAGAAGAAACATACCTGTGGATTTAAAGATTCATGTGTTCCAAGTATTTGAAGTCCTTCATCTTTTCCTCCAAAAAAAAAAAAAAGAAGTCCAACATTGAATTGAGTCTTGTATGTGCAAGGTTAAATTAATTTAACTTGTATTTATGCTTAGTTTGTGGAATGGGATCCCCTGGGTGTAAACCTTCAAAAGATGGAAGTCTGAGCAATATGTAAAACTATTTACTGGTTTCAATTCTTTTTTTTTTTGACAGATTAAGGTTTCAAATTCTGCTCTGATCAGTGCTTTTATGACTGAACTGGAGGCTGATACTCCTGTGACGCAGGTAATCAAGTTTCCATATAGTTGTCCTCTTACTTTGCTGCTGTGAATAACAATGGATCTATTTTGTGATAGTGTGATTATGATAGGTTGCAACTATCTACCAGTCCATTTTTAGAGAGAAATATGGAGTTTCTAATTGAGTGCATGGATGACTTGTCAATGGAGCAACAAAAGGTCAGCATTTAGTCATGTTTGCATATAAGTAGCATATAGGTCTCAATGTGTGGACAATAATATGTTACAACCTCTCTCCTTTTTCAGTTTCAATTCTACTACAGGAATCTGTCTCGTCAAGAAGCCCAAAAGCAGGCCTGGCTTCAGAAAAGAAGGTAATGATGCATGCACTGCCTAACTAATTTTTTCATCCGACATTCTCTGGCCTATTAAGATTGAGTTTGTTTTTGTTTGGAACTTGGTTGGGTGGGGTTAAAAAGCAGGCAATCATCTCATTTTGTTTTCTTGTTATAAACTTAATATTTCCTCTCACCAGATTTATCACTTCTTAAGCTCTTTTAACACTCCTTTGTTTTTGTCACTCTATTGCACATTTCTGTCTTGGTTACTGCAATTAGTGTCAATAAATTGTTTTCATTTATCCTTTTAGGGCTGAAAATGCTGCACGAAAGAATGTGGGGGAAGAGCCATTGCCTGAGGAGGATCCTACCAACCCTATCTTCAAGCCTATCCCTGAGCCATCGAGATTGGATAGTTTCCTGATAACAAATCAAATTGCCAACTACTGCAACCAAATCAATGGGTATAGTAAAATTATTGGAATTTTGTTTTAAGTTTGCTCTGTAGCTTTCCCAACTTGCAGTCACATGCTAATATCTTTATCTAGTAAGTATTAAAATCTTCAAGGATTGCATATTGTCATTTCTAGCACTTTTATATTCTATATATTTTTAAATTTCTGTGGCTTTCTTTTGCTTTCATTCTTTGTATAGTTTACATGCATTGGTTTTTTAAATTGAATATCTGCTGGCATGATAGAATCTTTGATCATTCATATGCATTTGGTCTTTTGTGTATGTGCATTCTGAATTTTTCTTGCTTCGATTGAGTTTCTAATTGCCTTGGTCTTCAATTTGTCATTTAACCATTGATCTAAATGTGGCATTTTGGACTAGGCTCGAATTCTGTGAAAGCAAATTAAAACCTGTGCAGTAATATGACTTATTTTAGATCATATTGCATGTTTTGCTTTTTATTACTTAGTCAGCCCTCTTTTTTTTTTTTTTGCCTAAGGTTTTTGGTCTGAAAACCTGTTCTCCTTGGGATCCATTTTTATAGAAAAAACAATCGCATTCTGATTTATTGAATAATCTTTCGTACTTTTTGTTATGAGCATATTCATTTACAACACCTGTTTGTATTATACGAGCTCTCTCCTTACTATTTGGATATTTAGTAGCTTATTTTTTCATAAAGAGACATGCTGCGGCCTTGCATATCTCAGAAGCACCTTTTGCAAAGCTTGATATAGTTCTCAAGACCTTTTCTAACTGAGTGTTAAAAAATCGTCACATTCGTTGATTTTGATGCATTTGTTGCAGAGTGGCTGGGCAAAGCTTTAGTAGACTGTATCTGATGAAGGCTCTTCATGATAAGTGAATGCGGCTGGTAGTTGTCTTCTACATCTGCTCCTGCTGTTTTTTAGCTTGCAACTACTTGTGTCCTTCACAATTTCAATTTTTGTTGGCGCCTAATGGTTATGTCAATGATGAGTTATAGAATAGGCTGCTGCATCTTGTAATGTTAAAGATTTCATCCATCCTCCAATTTATCTGTCATCTGATGTTTTGATCATGGACCTATGTTGCCATTCTGTATGTATTTTGTTTTTACCGATCTCCATCTCAATTTTGTAGTGTGTTTGTTTTCTACAATTCTTCGCTTATTTTCTTAGTTATTGAAATTTATCGAAACAGCATTTCTTTTAGTATCAGGCATAGTAGTAAAATTTGCTAGGGACTACTTGAGTGGGGTAGCTAGACAGGTTAGGTTAGGCGGAGCCTGGGTGTTTTTTAGGTGGTACTTAATATACAAGTTAATTTTTTCTATTTATTATTTATATAATGTATGAAATTAAAATTATATAAGATTTAATAATTCTTTAAAAAATATAGAAGACAGGCTGTTAGAACTGATGCTTAGTCTGCATGGTTGACTATATATATCGCCACCTAGGTGTGTTAGTAGTGTCTAGGTATTAATTACATCGTCAAGTTGTCTAGATGTGGGAATTTGAGGGTTTATGGTTAGATTACCTGTTTAGGTGGAGATTTGAATTTGAGGGTTTAAGGTTAGATTGATTACCTCTTTTAGGTGGAGATTTTTACAATAACTAGTATTGCTTCCCACGTAATGCGTGAGAATATTAATTATCTAAATTAAAATAATATTAATTTAATATTTTATTTAAAGTAAAATAATATTAATTTTAAAAATGTATTAACTATTCATTTCTGATAGTAATTTAAAATATAATATAAAATGATCCATTATTTATATAGCATATATAAAAAGAGATGAATACAGATTCAAAGGATCGTAGAGGTTCGATTATAACTCGTAGATCATGTCTTATAATTTTTTTTAAAAATATAACTAAAAAGAATTTTTTGCTTGTGGGCTGCTGTCCACTAACCATAGGTTGCCTCCGCCCCTGTGAATAAGTGATATTATATTAACACTCATTTTATTTATTTTTATTTATTTATCAAATCTTATTTTATAATTTTGTGATAAGTGACAGTATACGGTATTCATATTTATAATGTGACAAATGATTTAAAATTTAATTATTTTGGCCATGATTAGAAACAAATAATCTCATCAATATTTTAAGAGTTATACTTATATATTTAATTGAAAATTAGGTAAAAAAACTGAGTATGAACATTTTAATTTGCTTGTTTAGTTATAGTATTCAGTATAATTAACCTAATTATTTTTTATCAATTAAAAGTAATAATGAAAAATCTTTTCTATGCTCACTTTTCTAGGAAAAAATGATGTACTATAATCTATATATTTAAACATAATGTATATTAAGATAAGAAAATGAAATATACTTGATTTCATCAAATATGATTTTTAAAATTTAAAGAAATAAGAATAACAATACATATTAGCTGTCTTATCTCCTTGTATTTATTTGAGAATTTTCATATCAAAAGGAATAATATGAAATCGGATCCAATTTTCATATTTTTCAAAATCAAATAGAAACATGCACTCTTATTTCAAGGAATACAAAACCTTTTATCTACATGCTTCGCTTTCATTTTTGGACAGTATAATTTTACAAATTTTAATTTATCAAATTTTTTGTGACCACCTGAATGATATTTTGATTTTTAATCACTTACTTTAATAATACTTATCTATTGTTTAAATTTTAAAGTAAAAAACTCGATGGTATTTATTCATTACTTGATTACGATAAATATACGTAATTTAGATTTATTTCAAAGCAAATTTTTTAATAAACGATTGAATATTTTTTTAATTTTTCTACATGAATATTATTTCTTTAAATAATAAATATAATATCGTAATTGATTTTTACTGAGATTTGATACAATTTAATTGAAAATGATTAAAGAGCAAAAACATTTTGATACATTAATACATAACCCTACCAAATATATTAGATTAGTTAAAATAGAATTTTTTAAATAAATAATTGACATTTACCAAATATATTAGATTAATTAAAATAGAGCTTTTTAAAATAAATAATTGACATTTACGATTAGTATCAACATTTATTTAAAACTCAATCATAATTCAGCTTTTTTCCATGAATATCATAATTTAATTTTGAATTGATACCCATTCAAGAAATAATTACAGACTTATAATAAAATAAATATCATTTACACAAACATAATTATAAGTATGCATTGAAATATGATTTATTCTAAAATACTAAAGCAAAATATTTAATTCGTTGAAAGAGAAAAGTAAGTAATTTGTACAAAAACTATTTGTACACAACTATTCTTTTAACTAATAAATATAATCTACTAATTCATATTTATTGAGATATGATCTATCTTTAATTGAATATTTCACTAATATATAAACTTGTCATATATTAATTATAGATTAAATCATAAATGTTAATGTAAATAAAGAAGTATATAATTATTATTTATAATTATAGAATGTTTCACTTAACTAAGTAAGTAATTAATGAACAATTAATACAACTCAAACTTACCTTATTTTACCTCCGGCCTTACTTTAATATATATATAAATATATATATATATATATATATATATATATATATAGGGACGAGATCATATGATAATAAATAAGTATATTAAAAATAAGAATGAATCTCATCCATTAGATCTAATTAAATCAATGGTTGATATCTAATCAAGCAACACTTAAAACGTAATCAAGCAATAAATAATCAAGCAACAACTGAAATACAATCAAGCAACAACTCAAACACAATCAAGCAACATTGTAAAGGTAATCAAGCGGCTTTATCATTTTATCATGGGGGAATTTTTATCACCGGATCCAATCCCTATATATATATATATATAGAGGAGGGATCATGTAAAAAAAAATCCCCATGTGAGAAAAAAGAATGAACCATGTCCATCAGATCTAAAAAAATCAATAGTTGATATTGAATCAAGCAACAATTAAAATGCAATCAAGCAACAACTAAAGCACAATCCAGCAACATTGCAATCAATCAACGACCTGAATACAATCAAGCAATTACATGAATGCAATCAAGCATCTTTCTCACTTTCTCACGTTAAGAGTTTTCTCACTGGATCCGCTCCCTATATATATATGATATTTTGTATCTTCAACATAGGTAGAATTCATAATCAAAGCTTACATCATGAATCTCTTTTGTATTAAATTACATATCATAAACTTCCATTCCATTAATTATGACTTGTGCACACAATTTCACCCCACCATAAATAGCTTAGAATCAAGTGAAATCAGTTGATAGCAAGCTGAAAACAACCACATCAAGAATCTTACCTTTGACACACGAATACTTCCTCAGCAAACCCTCCCTTGTAAACCCAGCTTTCTCCAGCACCCTCTGCGACCCCCTATTCTCACTGTCCGCAAACGCTTGCAGCCTTACTAGTTGAGGAAAGTCTTGGAAAACCTGCCGCGATGCCATCTTCACGGCTCTAGTAGTGATCCCTTGTCCCCAGTATTCTACTGCTATTGCATATCCCATGTCCGCTCGGAACCTGTCGTCTCCGGCCCCCGGAAACACGGAGACGAAGCCCATGGAACGGTCGTCGATGCATATGGATCGTCGCCATGGATGGGGTATGCAGACGTCTTGGATGAAGGCTAGAGCCTCCTGTTTGGATGCCAATGTCTCCCATCGTAAAGACTTAGTGATGCGATCATCGCCTGCCCATACCAACATATCATCTGCATCTGAGAGATTGAATGGCCGCAGAGTGATTCGTGATGGATCCATTTACTTCATCATGTTTTTTTTTTTTGGTTACACAATATAATGCAAAAATATTGCCTGATTAGGTGGAGTGGGAAGAAAAAAACAAGATTTGTTGATGGTTGATGCAATAAAATATATCAGCCAGTCAATTTAATCTACACAACAGTTGTTTTATGTGTACGCGTCAACTCAGCTTGTTCAAAATTTGTCTATCGATTGAATTCTGAAAAATCTTAGAAAGAAACTAATAAAAACAAAGTTTTGCATTTAGGTAAAAATTGGTATGATACGGTATTTTTATGCGAGGCGATAAAATATTGAGTCATTGACGCATTTGGATCAGACAGAATTCTAATCAAAATACTCATATTTTATTGTCTCACCCAAGACCTATCCTATAAATTTTGTGGTCCGGTGCGAAGAAATTTTTGTACCCTTATTTAAATTAATAGTTATAAGAATTATTAATAAAATATAATATAAAATAAATTTTAAAATCATCTATTTATTTAGAAATTGAATCTCTTATAACAAAAAACTCCAATCCTTTACGACTTCACAAACATCTTATGGATCACTTCATTTTTTTATTAATTTGAAATAAAATTATAAAATAATATCATATATGCATACTCATTATTTAAAAATAATCCCTAGCACTTTTTAAACAATCTTTTTGATAGTTTTTGAGCATTCATTTTCTTTGTTTTTCTTTTTTCATAACAAGATAAATGTTTACTAGCTCAAGAAGCACAATTAACATAATATTAATATGATTAATACAAAATAACTAAAATCAAATAAATTGAAATCTAAAATCACTCTGGGAAAATTAAAGAATTTAACAAAATAAATTTTAAGCAAAGGCCAAGGAAATCACATAAATGCAACATAAAATCTGATAGCTTTTAAAAAAAATTGAATAACATGTATGAGAAAAAAATGAAGGACTACCGTATCAACTTGTTGTTAGTTGTTATTTACTAAAATTCGTTTGAATGATATTAAAAAATTAAAAAAAGAAAAAAGAACTAAAGATGCAATGAAAAAAATGAAGAGAGAGCCGTCAATTTGTATTCCAAAAGAGAGGTCAACGTTTTGATAGCCATGTTATGTTAGGAATAATATAAATTTTAATATCTGAATTGATATCTATAATAATCTAATATATTATTTGATATCTTAATAAACCTTATATTTTATTTTTAATATACTTTGAGCTAAACATCTTTATTAGGATAAATATAAATTTATTTATTTTAGTTATCATTTTTAGTTTAGTTAAAGATTAAGTTTATATATTTTTTTAAAAATGATGCTCCCTACTAAGGTAAATTAATAGTTGTTGAGGTTCGATTCGTACGGATACGAGACCCCGGGAACACGAGATCCAAATAATGCAAAAAATAGTGATCGACGGATGCTGATTAACAATGAAGATAATATGAATGTAATAAATAAGCACAAACTCGCGATAATTTGTTACTAACGACAATAGATAAACTCAAAATAAATGAATCTAATGGCGATAGAAATAGAAAACTTATTTCTTAACACTAAAAAAGGTCCGATCGAACTCCGGCTGGAGCAATAACGAGCTTGACTATATATTTTTGAATAGCTAGAACAAGATTAATTAAGAGAATCTGAATGTAGAATGCTAGATGCTGAATTCTGGCTTACAAGGGCCTATATATAGGGAGTATAGCGGCACTAGGGTTTTCGAGGGCGCACGTCTAGGTGGTTGAGCGAAGATCTCCGATTTATCGGGGTTGTTACAACATCTCTATCTTCAACGACCTCCAAGATTGCCGCTTTCTTATACGTCCGCCATTTTGACCGTTGAGCAGTTCTTCTTTTTTCGATCCCTTTAAAAGAGGTCTTCTATTCTATCGAGCTGCCTTTCTGGTCGAACAAGTCTGGAAAAATCCTGTCTTCTTGCGAACTGTTCTTACTGTTCGCTACCTGGGCTGGTTTGGGTCGGTCTATAGTTCGACCTTTTTTGAGTGTGATTAGTCTCGTTTTGGGCCGTATAATTGGGCTTATCATACTGCAACTCCAACAATAGCCCCTTTGACTCTTTGAGGATCTGTTAGAAGAACTCAAAGAGTTAAACGTTTAAATCTTGTGACATCGTGTGTTCACCTTTTTAGGTGGGTTGTTGCTCCTAGATGTGTACCCTTCAGACCTCGCTAGTGGGAGATCTGGTATTGTTCATGGGATGCCCGTGAGCATCTCCCCGGCCAAGGGGTCCATTTCCGCTGTGGGTGGTTTCCTGTTACTCGCGTGACCCCAGGAAGTCACTGTGAGGGCCGTGACCGTCGGCCCGAAACCACAGTTTAGGTGAAGGAGCAGTTCGGGTTCTGCTCTGCTCGTCATACTGGCTATCTAGGTAACCCCAGTGAGCCGCATGGACTCATCTTTCGGGGGTCTTTCTGTGAGCTAGGGGCTTGTCGATGCTTCTCTCCTGATGGATTTGAAAGGATTATGATTGATAAATTATGTACATGGTTTATGGTTAATATAATGAGAATCATTATTGATGTATAATCATTTCTTGTCTGAATTAACAAACATATATCGCTAGTGACTTTGTTCTCTTATCTCGTCGATAGGGAGATCATACGGTGTGTAGTAGATCACGGAAGATCGTATGGATCGCTTGACCTAGCGAGATATAAAAGGTTATCACAAATGAGATAATGCTAGAATAGACTGTCGATTTAAGTTGCAACACTCTCAGTAATTAGTGGCTTATCTTGGTCACTAGATGTGTTGGTGCGTTTGGTATATATTGATAAGACCTAACTGAGATCAATTTTTTTTATCTGGCATTAAAAGAATCTTGATCTCAATGGCTTGATGAAATCTGAAGCCTAATGGTTGCAGCTGGCTACGACAGGGGCGTGCGTGCATGAAAATCTGAGGGCTTCCACGCGCACGCACACGCCGTGCACGGTGCTTCTCTGCCGCAACTCCATCTCGTGGCTCTCCTCTGACGCAGGGGACCCGCGAGGGCCCAGGGGCATGGGTGGTGGCCGGTGCAGATGAAGGACAACGGTGGTGGCTGGTGGACTGCGCGATTCTCCAGCGACTCGTGCCTCCGTGGATGATAGTATGCTGGTGGTGGCTAGCCGAGCCGCAGTCCGTCGGGTCGTGTACACGTGAACCTGGTTCGTGGTGTGTGCATGGATTGTTTGATTTTTCGAGCCCAAACAGTTCGAGGAGGCCTAGTCCAGATTTT
Organism: Plectranthus barbatus; assembly: GCA_026898455.1. Lineage (NCBI taxonomy): Eukaryota > Viridiplantae > Streptophyta > Magnoliopsida > Lamiales > Lamiaceae > Plectranthus > Plectranthus barbatus. Next base: position 333,350 of record JAPKLW010000316.1, read on the forward strand.
CAGAATTTTAAATCAAAGAGTGGGAGCCTAGTTGAAGATCTGTACTATAATTCTAAATTGTAATAGTTAGAATTATTTTATTTTTTGATGTAATTGTATCATGGGGGCCATGAGGACTGTTCTTATTTGTTTTATATGTTCTCGTATGATATAATTGTTTCTTTTATTATTTGCACTCATCCAAGTATGTGTAGATAATAGGAGCACATTTATCGCTTTATTATGTACAACTTTCAAGCATGCTATGTGATTTATTTCATAAATTAAATCATATCTATAAATTCAATATTCATTCTCTGCATGATAGAATTTTAGTACTGTTATGATTGATAACAACATGAAATAATCTGTGCGCAAATGATGAAAGTGTTAAACCTTATGGATTTAATTTACTAAGCAGTTTTATTTAAGACCTCCACAAAGCGATCTCTTATTGGAAGTGAATAGTTCAATAAGTAAACATCTACATGTGTAGCTTGCTTATTAAATTATTCATAAGTTCTAATAGATGCGATTTCTTTAAACTAATATTTAATTCATGTGAGTAGTGGGAGTCTTTGCTTAAACGTCTATATGTGTAGCTTGCATATTTGGTTTTCATAAGTAATGTAGGATTGAATTAAATGAGACAACTTTGTTATAAAAATCAAGTGTCGTGGATCTGGTGTGTGCATGAAAATTGATTTCTATAATAAAAAATTAGCCTTGTGGTTCGTATGCTTAGATGTTATCCAGAGCATAACTCATATGTGAAGTCCCTACTCAGTAGGATAACATGGTCTTAGTTTATCTCCGATTATTAATTCCATTTGTCTAAGGTACTTGACATGTATTGGAGTCTGGTTGAGTGTTTTGTTGTAAACGTCGACATGTGTGGCTTGCAATAAAATCACTTGGGCTATTGGAAGAAACATTTGTATTGTTTTATCATAACGTTACAATGCTTAACTGTATGTCTATATCCCATGTTGTCAATCTTTTAATTATCAACCCGTTATCTGGTCCAAATCTTCCTGAGTGGAGGTATTTCTTTGAGTATGTTCTCTGGTTTAAGAATCATGTGTATATACTTTCTATGGATCCACTGGTTCCTTGGTATGAAGAGGTTTTTGAGCTTGAACAAGAACTCTATGATATATGGGTGGCTTCTGATGATTTTGCTTACATTATCATCATGAACAGTCTACCTAGTGAGTTAAAACTCAAGTATAGAAGCTTCTGCAGTACTGTTGAGATTTGTAGCAGTATGTGGGGAGGTGGAACGAACTATCAGTTATGATCTTGTGAAAGACCTAGTTTGCAAGAAAATGACTGAGGGTAGTTCGGTGACTCTGCATTTTATGATCATGAGTAATATCATGAACAAGTACAAGATGAGAGGTGGACAAATCAACATCGTCCTGAACTCTCTTCCTGAATCGTTTGATGATTTTTTCATAGTTCTCACAGAAAGATGGGAGTTTACTCTTGATGAGTTACTCAGAGCTCTGATAGCAGAACAGGCTGTTATAATAGCATGGGAATTAGCTCCAACCTTAGTTGCTCTTAAAAAAAGCAATTAATGAAGCTAATGAAATGCTTAAAGAATTGGAAAAGGAAAAAAGGGCAAGAGTTTTAACCAAGATGTATAAACGCAGATGAAGCGGAGAGTAAATTGTCTAGTGCTAGACACGAAAGGACAATGTACGTCATGTGCATTTATAATAAAAACATGTTTAGCATCTGTTTCTACCCATTCGTGGACATTGGATACTGGAGTTACTGATCATGTTTGTTATACTTTGCAGGGGTTCGTGCCGACAAGGCATCTGCAGCATGACGAGGTTACCATCTCCATGGTAGCGGAGAGCAAGTCTCAGCAGTAGCCATTAGAGTTTTTACTTTATGCTCTCGAGCCATAGGTTGCAAGTGGGTATGCAAGAGAAAGAAAGGAGCGAATAAAGAAATTACGACTTATAAAGTCAGGTTAGTGGCAAAGGGTTATAGTCAGAAAGATTGCATAGACTATGACAAGGGTTATACTCCTTTCCACAGCAGCACACATGGACCTAGAAATCTTGCAGATGGATGTCAAAACCGTGTTTCTCAATGGATACCTTGAAGAAGGTCGTGACATCTATATAAAACAATCAGAAGGTTATGTGCAGGATGGCGAAGAGAATTTGGTCTGGAAGCTTAAGAAGTCTTTGTATGGACATAGGCAAGCTTCACGATCATGGAACTTACATTTTGACGAAGTGATTAAGTCCTATGGATTTTCACGATGTTCGAATAAGAGTTATGTGTATCGTCTATGTGTCAGTGGAAGCATGGTATTCCTTGCACTTTATGTAGATGCTATTCTCCTATTTGGCGACAATGTGGAGATATTGTAAGACATAAAAGGGTGGTTATCCGAACAGTTTCATATGAAGGATCTTGGAGAAGCCAAATACATCCTAGGTATTAAAGTCTTGCGTGATCGCAAGCATAGGATGTTGGCATTGTCTCAAGCTTCATATGTGGATACTGTGATTGCTCATTTCAACATGCAAACCACCAAGAAATGTTTGTTACCTCTCAGACATGGCGTTCATCTTTCGAAGGATCAGTGTCCTTAGACACAAGATGAGAAAGATGAAATGAGTAAGGTTCCGTATGCATCTTCAGTTGGAAGTCTCATGCATATTATGCTATGCACGAGACTAGATATCTATTTTGTCATAGACATGGTAGCAAGATATAAGTCTAACCCTGGACAAGCGCAATGGAATGCTTTGAAGCATATTCTCAAGTATTTGAAAAGGACAAGGGACTATTGTCTGGTTTTTCAGTCTGAGAATTTGTGCCCTGTGGGTTATACAAATTTGGATTTCCAGGCTAATTAGGATGAAAAGAAATCTACCTCTGGGTTTGTGTTTACTTTAGGAGGTGGAGCCATATCATGGAGGTGTTCAAAGCAGAAATGTATTGTAGACTCCACCATGGAAGCTGAGTATGTTGCAGCTTCAGAGGCTTTGAAAGAAGTAGTATGGCTCCGGAACTTCCTCTTGGAGTTGGACGTGATTTCTCATTTTCCTAAGACTATCATAGTGTATTATGATAATTCTGGAGTAGTGGCAAACTTGAAGGAATCATGAACTCACAAGGCAACTAAATACATTGAGAGAAAGTATCATATCATACGAGAAATTGTAGTGAGGGGTGATGTGCTAATTGAGAAGATTGACACTAAGGAAAATCTAGCAGATCTATTCACAAAAGCCTTACCATAGAAGGTTTACGAGGTGCATGTTAGTAACCTTGGACTGCGGGTAAAGACATCTTCGTGATGGTCTTTGTAATAGCTAGAATAGTATAGACGCGCTGTATACTTTGGAAAGCACTTGTATAATGCTTTGAGTATAAGTGGGAGATTGATGGATTTATATACTGAAAGCATCATGATTGGTATATTATGTACATGGTTTATGGTTAATATACTGGGAATCATTATTGTTGTATAATCATCTCCTGTCTGAATTAACAAATATTTATCGCAAGTGACTCTGTTCTCGTATGTTGTGGATATGGAAATTATACGGTGTGTAGTATATCACGGAAGATTGTATAGATCGATCGACCTAGCGAGATATAAAGTTTATCATAGTTGAAGCAATGCGAGAATAGACTGTCGGTTTAGGGTGCAACACAGTCAGTAATTAGTGGCTTATCTTGGTCAGTAGTTGCGCTGGTGCGTTTGGTACGTATTGATAAGACCTAACTGAGATTGATTCTTTTATCTAACATTAAGAGAATCTTGATCTCGATGGCTTGATGAAATATGAAGCCTAATGAAAGTTCAAGAGGTATACACAAGATTGTGTATCACTTTGAGATACTATGGTGGAGAGTCTTACATGTACTTGTATATATGTGTCTTGGGTAGTAGCAGCTTGTGTATGACTTCTAGTTCTTTGGTTAGGTAACCATATCCAGTATAAGATGGTGTCATTCCCTAAGAAGCTAAAAAAGGTTTACTTTGCGGAAGTCCTGCAGGCTGATTAAGTTCAAGCATAAGTGAAAAGGTATTTAGTGGTATTACTTAGGAATAAAAGATATTAATTAATTTATAGGCTTGTCAGAGCCTAAATTAATTCATGAATGTCTGTAACCTTAAATATGGGAATATACCGAGCTTGTGCAACCCGCTCCTCATAACGTGGTAGCGAAGAGGTAGGATAATATTGATTCTCTGGTTGCATGATTCATTAATTGATAGACCATCTATTCTATTTGCATATTGGTCCCTGGTTTGGCCCATGGAAAAGCTCAAGCCCAATAGGGTTCATAATTTCCTATAAATTATCCCTAGTTCTCATATCTCAATACACCACAATGTCATAAGTTGATAAGCAGCAAACCAGATATTTGGGAGCTGTAAGGATCAACCAAGATCTGAGAAAGGGAAGGAAATTTTGCTTCTCGATAGACACATAATCTGGAGAGAATCTTCACCAGATATCCGGATCGGAGCAAGGCATTTAGATCAGAAGATTAGATCTAGATGATCTTCTTTCTCTCTCTCTCTCTCTCTTCTTATTCTTCTTCTTTTTTGATTTTATCCAAATAAAACCAGAGATTTAATTCTGATCTTTTTGGGATTGAATCTTGTTGCGCAAGAAGGATCAAAGATCAAATCCCTGAGCAACTGTTCCGAGATTAAATTCATCCAGGTATTCTGCAAACTTTCTTATGCATTCAATAGGAGCATGAAAGGTTTTGATCACAGGCATAGTAATTAATGTATGATATCCAATAATCAATACTTGCCAATCAGATTATGCAATTCAGTTTGCTAGTAAAAACTCTCTTCACTCTCTTGGCCCCGGAGCCCCAGCATAATGATGTCTCGGTCGGACTGGTATTTTATGGACCTGTAGTGGGTCAATTGGATGGTTTGGCGTGTCGATCCACTTTTTTATGTGGAGAGAGCTTGACATGTGAATCCACTTTTGGATTTTGCGGCCCATGCGGATGGAAGTTGTGTAATTAACAGGCGGTTGTGAACAGTTGAATGGGTGCGGGGTCTTAAACCATCGCTTCTTTCATTTTGCCCTCACTGCTCCCATAACTTTCTCTTCTTTCTTGTTATTCTCTCCTCCTTCGGCGACTACACTTTCTTCCGGCGATTAACTACATTTGGTCCCATCCTTTGGTTGACCAAGGTAATCTCTATTTCTCTCACTTCTATTGTTATTTTTATCCCTTCATCATGTTTGGATTTGGGGGTCCTAGGTTGGATCTTTCACGAGTCGTCATTAGGCTGACCGGAATTTGTCTCCCTCTTTTCCTTTTCTAGATTTTTAAGCTAAGATTTTTATAACTGTTTTGATAATGTCTTCTTCTTCGGGGACCAATTCGCAAAAGCACGAGGGTTCTAGTTCTGATTGCGAGTTTTGCCCCATGCCTCCGTTCACACCATCTCCTTCGGGGAATCTGACGGCATCTAACTATGTTGGTTCACCTCTTGCACGGCCTCAGGACCGATACTAGTCTCACCGTCTCATAAAAACACACATGTCAAAGAAGACTCACTCTTGCATTGAAATTTGCAAAAATATAAAAAGCTTGTATATAAATTTATGCGTGAGCGTGTATCTCTTCATCAACTAATTGCAAACACAGACTTATTTCTCTTTATTAAGGAACATCTTATGATGCACTCTCTATTTAACTTTATAAAATCAATTTGAAAGTAAAGAAATATTTTCACCACTAAAAGATAGTTCATGTTGTTTGTTGGGGCCAAGGCCTAAACGAATCTACCCGAGCCCATTGAAAAGGCCTAAGATCCAAGCCCAAGCTCCCAAAACGGCTCCAGGTGCGGAGCTGCACTAGTGTAGCTTTGCAGGTTAGCCTCATGCAGGTGCAGGACGTAGCTGAAATAGACAGGTCACAAGGGAATAATACGCACCTTGAGACCTCCTTGAGGAGGTCGTCAAGTACACATACTCAAAGGAGATCATTGATAAGCTCATTATTTTACTCGCTTATCTATATTATTTTCTACTATTTTATGTAGTTTTATTGAGTTTATATATATATTCTATGCATGAGTCTATATTAGGTGGTATTATGCGCATTTTGGTGTTTTTGTAGGGTTTTAGGCCTAAGTTCACGAGAAATCCATTCCGGAAGCAGTGACGTGTAAGAGTAGCAGTGAAGAGTTCTTCCACAAGAGGAATTCGAGCTATTGGCACATGGCAATGGATGATGCTTTGAGTTAGCTCTCCAACGCAACTGGAATCAGGTCAATCGGAGTTCGGGAGAGAAAGTTATGGCCAAAACTGTGAGACCGCGCAGAAGGGGCGAGAAGCCACGTCGACAGACGCCAATCAGCATCGATCGATGCCGACCAAGAAGCCACGTCGATCGACGTGGATCAGCCACGATCGACGCAAGGCTGTCTGCTGGAGCGGAAATTCGAGGAAAAATGGATTTATTCATATCTTTAGCCCTAGATTTGATAGGATACACTTCCACCACTATAAATACCTATGTAAATTCGATTTTTCAGAATTCCCCATTATTCCCCATTAATTCCCTATCATATTTTCATTCTACAATTTAGTTTTTAGAGTTTGGAGACTTGGGGAACATGAAACCCTTTTATTTTCTTGTAACTTCTTTAAGTTTATGCAATTTAATATATTTTCTTTTGGATTTCTATCTGCGATGAGTGGCTAGAAATCCTAGCGGGTTCTAGGGGTTGATATTATTATGGATGCATGCTAGGAT
>JAPKLW010000316.1:340118-353301 GCA_026898455.1 Plectranthus barbatus
CCGCTGTTATTATAATTAATCTGTTAGAAATAGCAGTGATCAATCATTCAAGGTAGGTACCCAGATAAGGCCTCTGAGGCAACGACTTGCGGATAAGTACCAGTAGTTGTGAAAAGACCGCTGGCGGTTGCAGCAACCCCTTTTTCTGCGGAGACAGCTCCAACAACTCCTAAAACCATGGAAAACCTAGCGGCTAGGGTTTAAGTAGTTAGGAGACATGTATTTGACTCCCCTATGAACTATAAATAGGGGCAATCGACTTTATTTTAGATACTTGATAAGTGCGTTATTTTGTTCACTTATCAATGGATTTTTAGGTTGTTTTGATGATATTAATGTGTGTTTACTTTAATTTCTGAGCATCACATGGGTTTTATGATTTTTATGTTTTTATGGAGAAAAATGTAGGTTTTTGAGTGCAAATTCGGCTAAGTGTGGAGATTGGACAATTTAGCCATGTCCTCTATTTTGATCGACATGCGTGGTGTCGGTCGACATGCTTGCCGAGGAGGAAGGTGCCGAGATGTAGGCATTTGCAAGATTTTTACCTCCCTATCGATCGACAGGGAGCCTGTCGATTGACAGGGAGTCCGAAGAGTGGTGATCGACAGAGAGCACATCGGGTTGAATTTGGGCACATGGGTTGTTTTGGCGGATTTTCTTACCTTTTTAATTATTTCCATGTTGGAACAATTAGCCTTAGTATATATAGTATTGTTTTGGCGAATTTCTACATTCATGCCACTTTTTAGACCTAGAGATTTTATTTTCATTGTTCTTCAATTATTGCTGTTGTGATTGAAGATTGGGATCGCATTTTCTGAAGACTGGATTCAATTCAAGACTTATTTTATTTATGAAGAACATTTACAGGTTTTATCTTTTCATATATTTGTTCAATATGAATATATGTAGGTAATCCTTTATTCAGATTCTAGAGTTTATGTGATTGTCTGAGATGCATGTTTAGGTTATCAAATCGATCAACATCTTTAATTGGTTTATCAGTTCTTGTGCCTTTTCAATCTGATTAAATTGACCATTTGATTAGGTTTTCATAATTAATTAATTTGAGACTGAAAAATGAAAATTGATTAACAGATTTAAGAATTGGTGATATGGATTTTGATTATGTCTGAAAAGAAGAATTTAATCCATAGGAATAAATCTGATATTGTTGGGAGTTTTTAATTTTTCTAGAGACCGAAAGGATATAGAAAATTAATAATCCACTTTATGAATTGCCAAACCCTGGAATTTGTAATACTTTTCTGATGTTCCACCTCAATCAATATTTTTAATTGATCGATAGATTTTCCTTGCATGCTATCCTCGATATGAACTTGCCCTGGAATCTGATCTTTTCTCTAGTGTTTGAAAAACTTGGTTTTAATCTCTGCTTTAATTTAACTTCTTGCAAAAATTAGTTTTAAGTTTCAAAACCCCTTCAAATTTCTATTTACTTGGACAATTAAACCGAAAAACAAATGTTTCACTATATAGGATGTTCGTTTTTACAATCTCGTTGGATCGATAATTTTAATTTGCCACTAGACTATAGTATTACTAAAAATTTAGTGATCAAATTTTGGCACCGTTGCCAGGGATTGTTTAGAATTATCTTGTTATTGAATCTGTTTTAGGGTTATTGATTTGAGTTGTAATTTTAATTTCCCTTTTAATTTTTGCAAGATTTCTTCTAGTTTTCCTTTAAAATTTTCGCCAGTTTTTTCTTCTATTGCAACCGACAGGCCGAATTTCGATCGACAGAGCTACTGCGGCCGTGTCGATCGACAGACAGCCCGTCGATCGACACAGAAGTCGATTTTTCAAAATTTTCTGTTTTCTCATTTATTTTGTGTGTTATTTAATTTCTTTTCGTTATGTAGTTGTTTTCATGTTTACTCACTCTTCCCTTTGACTTATTCTTAGGTAGTATATGAACACAAGGAGGAGTGCTAAAACACCGATTCCATTCGACCCTGAAATTGAGGCTACGTGCAGAAGAAACAACAGCAGGAGAAACCAAGAGGAAACCGCTTCAAGCAGTCAGACTGTCAAAATGGTTGAGGGCAATCCACAGAATGTCCCTGACCTTACTCCAGAGCAGACAACTAAGCTTTCGAGAGAGATGCACGCCATGCCGGATACTGGAGTAGGAAAGAACCAACAACAGAAATCCTCGGGGAAATAATCCACCAGAAGACCCTTCAGATGATGAAGATGATGAGTCCGAGCTTAGGTTTGATGCTGATGCTATCCAGAAAAGATACAGGCGAAAGTTCCAGGAGACTGATTTCAGCATTGACATCAATGGCAATAACTTCGAGCTGAAGACTGGTTTGGTGCAAATGGTTTAGCAGAACCAATACGGGGGCTGAGCTACTAAGGACCCCTATTGTCATCTTGACAAATTTATCATGCTTTGTAACACTATCAAAATCAATGGAGTCAGCAAGAGTGCTATGCGGATGAGGCTCTTGGCCTTTTCTCTGCGAGACAAAGCTCAATCATAGTTTTCGGCTCTGGATAAAACCAATATCAGTACTTGGACGGAATTGAGGAATGAGTTTCTGATGCACTTCTTTCCTCCTAGTGTCATCAGACAAAGGAGGAAGGATATTACCAGGCTTTCTCAGAGTCATGATGAGAACTTCTACGAGGCTTGGGAGAGATACAAAGAGTTGCGTGTGTCCTGGCCACGGTTTATCTTTGGGGGAGCAAGCTGAGACCTTCTATGAAGGATTGAATGAAAGGACTTTTGAATTGGTGGATTCTACATTGGGGGATTCTATTATGACAAAGGGTCCCAAAAGTGCCATAGATCTCTTTCAGAAGATGGCTAATAATAGTCAAAGATGGTCTAATGTTCGCAAGGAACCAGTCAAAGCTGTGGAGAAGGTGGCAATCCCGAAGGTAGATTTGTTGGGAGAGATCAAGAAGCTGAGAGAGGACTTTGCCAAGATGGAATCTGGACGAACCATTGCTTCTGTCGATCCAGTTCCATCTTCTTCTTGTGAGGATGATGCTGCTGATGTCAATTTTGTCCAACGAGGTAGTTATCAGAATAACAATCGAGGAGGATACTCACAAAATCAAGGCTACAATCAGAACTACAATCAGAGTTACAATCCCAACAAAGCGAGGAATCACCCAGGTTTATCATATTCAAATCCTGATACTGCTGAACAACCTCCTGCTGGATTCAATGTGCAGGATGGAGCTATTGTGGAGCCGAAGAAGCTGAATCTCGAAGGGCCCGATAAAAGGGTTGGACAGTCGGAGCAAGATGTAGCAGGAATCAACAACAAAGTGGATAGAGTGGAGAAACATGTCCAGATGATTGAGACACAGGTCAGCCAGATTGCCACTTCCCTTTGATCACAATACAAACAAGGGCAGTTACCAACAAAAACTTAGGTGAACCCGAAGAACCAAAGAAATCAGGTCAATGCCATCACCTTGAGGGGTGGAAAGTCTTACAAGGGACCCGAAAAGAAAGGGGCCGATTCTGAGGCCGAAGAAGGAAGCGAAAAGGAGGAGGAACTTGCGGCTGATGCCTCTGTTTTGATCGACAGGGCCCCTGTCGATCGACACAAAGGCAAGGACCCGACAGTCGACATGGATGCTGGCGTGTCGATCGACACACCTCCACGTCGATCGACACAACCGCCAGGCCCTGGTGAAAAGTTGCCCCCGATGCCGTTTCCCCAAAGATTTTCCAAGAAGAAGATGAATGAGAGGTATGCACGGTTCTAGAGAATATGAAGAAGGTGCACATCAATATCCCTCTCGTGGAAGCTTTGTAGGAGATGTCGGGGTATATCAAATTCCTGAAGGATATGGTCGCTCAGAAGAGACCTATGCTGCAGCATGAGACAGTGAACCTGTTTGAGGAATGCAGTGCTATTATTCAGAAGAAGCTGCCTCTAAAAAGAGAGGATCCGGGTTCATTCACTATTTCTTGTGTTTATGTGATTCAGATTCTATGGTTTATGTGATTGTCTTGGATGCATGTTCAGGTTATCAAATCGATCAACATCTTTAATTGGTTTATCAATTCTTGTGCCTTTTCAATCTGATTAAATTGGCCATTTGATTAGGTTTTCATAATTAATTAATTTGAGACTGAAAAGTGAAAATTGATTAACGGATTTAAGAATTGGTGATATGAATTTTGATTATGTCTGAAAAGAAAAATTTAATCCATAGGAATGAATCTGATGTTTTTGGGAGTTGTTAATTTTTCTAGAGACCGAAAGGGTATAGGAAATTAATAATCCACTTTATGAATTGCCAAACCCAGGAATTTGTAATATTTTTCTAATGTTCCACCTCAATCAATATTTTTAATTGATTGATAGATTTTCCTTGCATGTTATCCTCGATATGAACTTGCCCTGGAATATGATCTTTTCTCTAGTGTTTGAAAAACTTGGTTTTAATCTCTGCTTTAATTTAACTTCTTGAAAAAATTAGTTTTAAGTTTCATAACCCCTTCAAATTTCTATTTACTTGGACAATAAATCGAAAAACAAATGTTTCAGTATATAGGATGCTCGTTTTTACAATCTCCGTGGGATCGATAATTTTAATTTTCCACTTGACAATAGTATTACTAAAAATTTAGTGATCAATACTTTCGACTTCTGTATTTTTTAACGCTCATTCGTGACTTAGTTGTAACCCTGTTTCACCTGCTATAGTTCGTCGCACACCTGCTCATTAAATGGTTTTGGATTATTTTTATTGATTTAGAATTCTTTCATTATCTTTAATTCAATTGCGTGCATTATTTTCATCCGTCTCGAATTATTTCTTGCTATTATCCACCAGTTCTTTGGACCCGTATTTGTACGAAATCTAACCTCAACATTATCTTAATTAGTTAATGTAAGATATGTAATATTATCATAGATTTCAAATGTAACAAAATATCGTAATTTAATTTAAATAAGTATGAAGTATAGTTATTATGTGTTGCTATTTTAGATTTCAAATGTAATATCGAAACTGACACACACACTCACTTTTTCACTTTCTTTAATCAAATTATATTTGGCATCCAACAATTAATAAATTTTGTAAAATAAAAAAGGGTTCTCCGAGTTTATGTTCTTAGGTGGAAAAATTAAAAATAAAATTGGAGATGTCCGTTTCTTCAAATCTCCATCCTTAACTGTCTCGAACAGACCCAATCCAGCAGTTGGTATAAAGATTTCATTGTATGAATTCAGTTATAGAGATAAAATTATGGATATACATATTAAAGAAAAGAAATGCTCAAATATATTACTCCCTTCGTCCCACTTAAATTGTCCACCTTTTCTTTTCCGTCCGTCTCATTTAATTGTCCACTTACCTAAAAATAAAAAGTAATACACACTTACTAATAAAATACTAATTTCCTTTATCTCTTACCATATTGGTTATTGTACCCACTTCCTAGTGGACTAATTAAAAGGGACAAAGGGAGTATAAATTATTTGTTGTGAAATAAGCGATTGCATACATGAATAACAAATACAAATATAAACGACACAAAGAATTATAATGGTTCGAGTGTAAGTTCTACGTTCGCTCTTCAAGTCTCACGGTAATGATTTTATTATGGTGTAAAGAATACAAAAAAATGAGCAACTCTAATGATGGGAAGTAGGGGGTATTTTATAGGTAAAGATTCCTAGGTACATAAGGAAAATCTACTCCGATATGTAAAGATATTAGATACATCCTAATCTATGACATATAAATTAATACCTATCTAGATCCTATAAGATATGAAAAAATCTTGCCATACTAGGGAACTAGATACACCATATCTTTTTCATATCCAGCAGCTCTAGCAACTCTCCTGTTATAGATCTGCTTTGACTCGACCCACTTTCATCGATCCACTGTGATAGACCCACAGTCCTGTCGACCCATTTCTATCGACCTACTTTGATAGACCCACATTCTTGTCGACCCACATCGGTCAACCTACATCCATCAACCTACAATCGACCCAATCTTGTCGACCTACAATAGACCCAGCACTACAGAGATCAATCCAGAGAAGGCAAAACAGGTCAACGCCATATCTTTGAGGTCTGGTACCAGATACAATGGCCCGAGCATGCCCGAGGATGAGTTTGGGGGCGATGAGGATGAAATTGCTGTAGAAAATACCACTGTTTCGACCGACACAGGAGGTTGACAGAGGAGTAGATCGAGCAACATAATAAGAGACTCGATCAACAAGGGTGATGTAGCCGTGTCGACCGACACACTCCCTGTTGATCAACATGGAGGATTTGGAGCTGCAGTCGACATAAAGGAGGATCGACTGATACAGAGGCTATTTGAAGCTGAAAAATCAAAGAAAAAGGTGATCCTGTTCCTCCGATGCCCTTTCCCCAAAGATTTTCAAAGAAGAAGGAGGAATCAAAGTTTGCTCGCTTCGTGGAGAATCTCAAGAAGGTCAACATCAACATTCCATTGATCGAGGCTCTCCGCGAGATTCCTAGATACATGAAGTTCCTGAGGAAGCTTATGAGCAAGAAAAAACCGGTAATTAAGAATGACACGGTTTCTATTCATGAGCAATGTAGTCTTCTTTTGCAGAAACAGGTTCCAACGAAGAGGTCTGACCTAGGATGCTTCTCCATTTCGATCGAGATTAGGTGGAGAGAGTTTCAGAATGTGCTGTGTGACACTAGAGCAAGTATCAACTTGATGCCCTACTCAGTTTACAAGAAGTTGCAGATTGGCGAGATGAGGCCAACCACAATCACCCTTCAGATGGCTGATCGCTCGATTTCTAGACCAAGGAGAGTAGTTGAGGATGTTTTAATTCAAGTAGGCCACCTTATCTTTCGTGTTAACTTTGTTGTGTTGGAAATAAAGGAAGACCATGGGATGCCGATGATCCTTGGAAGGGAGTTTCTGAAAACAAGTGGAGCCCTGATTGATTGTCGAGGTGGAGATATCACATTATGACGCAATGATGAGACGATTACCTTTGTAATCGATAAAATTCAGAAGGAAGCTGTTTGCAACAAGGTCTCTACTACCGATGAAGAAGAAGAAGAAGCCGCCGAGATCGAATAGGAGCGAGGAAACGGGATGGCACAATTGCCAATTACACCATCTCCTTTCGAGCTCACTAATGTCGCTCGTGATCAGATGGTTTACATGATAGGTACAAAGGGGCGGTGAGTCTGGACCCGACCATCTTAGTGAGGAAAAGCATTGTCGAGCCACGACAATAACTACAACACTGAATGGGAGTTAACTCATTATTTCAATTATTTTCTTTTTGTTTTTCTTTAATTTTCGTACTTTCGTGTTTATATCACTTTTCGTTGGTGTTAAAAAAATCAAAGCTCTGTATCGATCGACACAAATGGTGTCGATTGATACGTGCGTAAAATGACCCGTATTTTGATATGTGAACATGCTTGTTTGTGGTTATTTTACTCCCGTATCATATGTTTTTGTCGTATTTTGCTTGTGTTTTCGTGTTTTTGGTGTTTGACTTGTGTAGGATAGGTTTTTGGCATAAACAAGCATTTTTGGTGGAGTTTTGGAGGAAAAATCGCAAGGTTTTGGAGTTTGGAGGCTTCGACCGGCCGAGCGTGGGCAGGATCGGCCGAGCGGGAGTTCAGAGAGCTCGACCGGCCGAGCCAAAGCAGGACCGGCCGAGCGAGGATGCAAAAGTTGGTTCAGAGAGCTCGACCGGTCGAGCCTGTGCAGGACCGGTCGAGCGGGGTCGAGCTGGGGACTTGGCTCGGTCGAGCCATCTGTCGATCGGCCGAGCCAAGTCAGTTTTTTGGCGGTTTTTTGGCAGTTTTTGGTGGCCCGGGCGAGCCAAACTTCGACCGGGCGATCCGAGGGCCTGATTGCTTGCATATAAAAGGGGAATGAGCGGTTATTTTGGGAGCTTTTTGTCACTTTTCACATACGATAGATAGATTTCTCCCTAGATTCTATTTTTCATTTCAAATTCATCTTAGTCCTAGAACATCTAGGAGCTAAAATTCATCAATACTGGTAAGAGATTGAAGATCGAAGACGGTGGATCAAGTCAACCAATCCAAATTGGGGAAGAATTTTATTTCTACTTTCAAATTGTAATGACGTACATTGAATTCCAAATTGTATTTGCACAATTGAAAGGTATGAAGTTCTAAACCGTTTTGGATGTTGAATTGAGGAAGGATGCATGAGAATTTGGTATGAGAACTGTTTGTTTACTTTCCTTTGAGAGTTTGGATTTCACTAGAGCTTGTTCCTTACCTCCTAGGTGTAGGTAATAGCCAACTTAGGAGGTAGTTGACGTGAACGCTGCAGCCAACACGCGGGCGGAATCGTCGTGAATAGTGCTAATTCATACGATTTTAGTTCCAATCCCTGTACGGTGCTAGGTCGTAGGGCGATAATTGACGAACCATTTGGAGTGGTCTAGGGCTAAATAACGTGACTGTTTGCTAGTTCTAGATCATCAATCGGTAGCTCGCCGTGACAAGGGGCTATCGAGTGTAGGGTCGATTGCTCAATCTCCTAGGAATTAAATAATGTTTGCAACGATGATTAGCCAAATTTGATTGTATCTCTACTTAATTCAACATCCTATCTTCCTAGCTTGAGTATTGTGATTGTCTTGGTTTACCATATTGAGAAGGATTGTTCGATTAAAGTTTGTGTTTAAATTCATGTATTTCCAATATTGATAGCATAGGTTTGAATTTCATGTCTAGATGATTAGAAATTACTCAACGATGAAATCATGCTTAGCTATAAGACTTCACTTGAGTAGCTCGGTATTCTAGTAGGCGAAGCGAGAAGAACTCGGATTGATATTTTATTCTTGTGTGGTTGAGAGTTTATTGTGATTGAACTTTTACCGCATCAAGTTTTGGCGCCGTTGCCGGGGACTTCATTTAGTAGGTTGCTAGATATTGGGGGAAAAGTGAAGCTTGTAGGCTAGGTGTTTGTTATATTGCTTGTGTGAATAGTTTAGTTTGTAGCTTGTTTTTGATAGTTGATCTTTGGTTTGTTGGATTTGATTGCTTGTTTGTTAATTGGAATTTTTGTGAGGTGTAGGTTGTATATGATCACGAGGTCTAAGGCTCGTGAACTCTTGGAAAGGAAAGCACAACAAAGGCAAGAAAGTATAGAGATTGATTTGGACATGGCTAATCCGGGGGAAGATACTATGAGGATTGGAGAGTTAGAAAGGCAAATTGAGTTGATGAAGGCGTTGCTCAATGAGAGGAATGGTCCTCGTAGGTCACTTCAAAATCTTTTCCGACCTCAAGGAGAGCCGTTGACCGGTGGTTTCCGACTTGGAGTAAATGCCACGCAGTTTGAAATTAAGCCTCAATTGGTTCAAATGATTCAAAATAATCAGTTTGGAGGACATGCTACCGAAGATCCGAATGTGCACATATCCCGATTTTTGGAAATCACGGATACCATTAAGATCAATCAAGTTCCTCAAGACTTAATTCGGCTGCGATTATTCTCGTTTTCATTGAGGGATTCGGCAAGGCATTGGTTTGAGGGTCTAGACAAGACAAATATAGCCACATGGGAAGAGTTAAGGGAGAAGTTCCTCTTCAAATTTTTTCCACCGAGTTTAACCTTGAAGAGAAGGGCGGATATTACTTCATTCGGACAAAGATATGATGAACCTCTATATGAGGCATGGGATAGGTTCCGAGAGCTCCTACGGAAGTGTCCACGCCATGGTCTTTCTAAGAGTCAACAAATCTGCCAATTCTACGGAGGTTTGAATTATGATACGAAGGTTATGATGGATGCTTCTTCGGGAGGTGCGTTTCTTGATCAAGAAGAAGAGGATGCTTGGAAGACAATTGAAAAGATGGCCAAAAATAGTTTTCAATGGCCAAGGGAAAGGAAAGATTATAGACCGGTAAAGTCGGTCAATGATGCTTATGAGACGGAAGATTTTAAGGAACAACTCGCACTCATGCAAAGGAAGCTAGATAAGCTATCTACTTCGGGAAGTGGACGAGAGGAGATGATGATACTCAAGCATGATAATGTTTGTTCGGAGAATGTCAATTTCATCAATCAAAGGATGGGGTACAACAACCGTTCTCAATACAATCCTCAAGGAAACATGTATTATAATCCGTCCAACCGTTTCCACCCGAATTTCTCCTATGCAAATCCGAATAACGCTCTAAATCCTCCGATGCAATTGGAAGGAGGTAGTAGTCAAGGGGGATATTCCGGGGGAGGAAGTAGATATGTGAATCAAGAGCCAAGAAGAAATCCTAATGAGGAGATTGATAAGAGGTTTGAGAAATATGATGGGATGTTCGCGGAAATCCAGCTGCAAATTTTGTCAATTGCTAAACAATTAAGTGGAAGGCATCAAGCTGGGAAATTTCCAAGCGACACGGAAACCGTTCAAAAGAAAGGTTGTAATATGATTGAAGATGAAGAGAGGCTAGATGAGAAATTGGAGGTCATGACTCCGAAAGTAGAAAGTGTTGAAATCAAGGAAGATGGAAAAGAGTTGAAGGAAGAGAGTGTAGGAAATGAGAAAGAAGAACATGTGGAGAAGGTGAATTTCTTTGATTATGTAAGGAAGGGAGACATAGAGATGCCACTTCCGGATGAAATTGAACGAGTTCCCATGCTTGATAAACTTGTTGGTGTTGAGATACCTTTGGATGGGGAACCACATGAACCGGAAAATCATGAATATGAAGAGAAGAACATTGCTAGCAAAAAGGATGATCCGGCGGTTTTGTTATCGGTTGTCAAATTGGAGATGTGACGGTTGAGAAAGCTTTGTGTGATTCCGGTGCTAGCGTGAACATTATGTCTTGGGACCTATACAAAGAATTGGAGGTTGGACACCTCAAACCCACCAATCAAGTGTTGCAACTTGCCAATCAAGCTCTCTTTTGTCCACGTGGAGTTGTCGAATATGTGCATGTGGATGTGTTGACATTCACATTTCCCGGAGATTTTCTTGTGGTAGACATGAAAAATAAAGGTGGCATTCAATTAATCTTTGGGAGGCCTTTCTTAAGTACAGCCGATGCACTGTTTGACATGAAACAAGGGGAGCTTACTTTCCGGTGTGGGGGAAAGGAAGTCGTTTTTGCCTTACCCCAAAAGAATTTGCATGAGGTTGACGAGGCAAGAGTTGAGAGGAAGAAAAGATTGAAGGATGAGCTTGATCCGGGATTAGACCTCAAAGAATTTGAGGATTAAGAAAAAGATGACCAGGGAGATTTTGATAGAGATGAGCAAATACGGACAAAGAAAGCTAGAGTTGAGCCGGATCCACTGTATAGTGCACGGAGGAAGTTGATTTTTCCGGAAGATGATGTCGTGCTTGATAGAGGTATGAGCTCTGGATCTGCACCTTGGGATCATGATTGACTTGAGGTATGGTCGTCGAGCTTTCGACGTTAAACAAGCGCTTGTTGGGAGGCAACCCAACGTTTAAATTTTGTGTTTTTCATGCTTTTGAATAATGTTGTTATTGATTTAGGTTTATTAATGTTGCTTGTTGTTTATAATTGAAGGATTCTTAGTTGTGTGTGGATTTACAAATTTAGCTAACATTGTGAGTGAAGAGTAGGCAGGATGGAAGGCCGAAGGTTCGTGGAAATTGTCGGAGAAAGGCGGAAAATGGGGGAGATCAAGGTCGCTCGGCCGAGCGTGTGCAGGCTCGGCCGAGCCAAAGTGAGGGCCTGGAACAGAGGCTTCGCTCGGCCGAGCGTGTGCAGGCTCGGCCGAGCCATGGCGTGCCAGGGCGCGTATGTGCGGACAGAGGCTCTGCTCGGTCGAGCCATCTGGCGCTCGATCGAACCACGCGCAGATTTAAATTGCGCGATCGAGCAATTGCTCGCCCCTTCCACCGATCGGTCAAAATTTCTCTTCCCAAATTTTCTCCCATACTTTGTTGCTTTCAATTGTGTTTATCTCACATCTTATTTCTTCTCATGGCAAGCAAAAGAGCAAGGGGGAGTCTTCTTCTTCAGACGGACGACCTAAGAAATTTGATGATGACGAATTTGAAAAATTCAAAAGTTTGGCAACGCGGCAAGTTGTAGGCACGAAATACGTGTGCCGTGAGACATTGAAGGCACTCAAATTGAAGGACGATGTGTGGAGCCTCCTTACCGGAATTGGGTGGAAGAAGTTGCTTCATGCCAAATGGCCGGGCTATATGGAGTTAGCAAGGGAGTTCTTCGCCTCAGTTACGGTCATGAAAGGCATTGGAGGTATTCCGTTGTCTATGAAATTCAAGCTTAAAGGTACGAAATATTTCTACCAGAAAGCTAAGATTGATGAGATTTTTGGTTGTGATCCGG
Source organism: Plectranthus barbatus (assembly GCA_026898455.1). Taxonomy (NCBI): domain Eukaryota; kingdom Viridiplantae; phylum Streptophyta; class Magnoliopsida; order Lamiales; family Lamiaceae; genus Plectranthus; species Plectranthus barbatus. Next base: position 352,466 of record JAPKLW010000316.1, read on the forward strand.
ATTCAATTTTTGTGCATGCGGGTGTGAATCTTGCGGAGTTTTGGGTAGATATTACTGGTGTCGCTTTGGATAGGAAGTTTAATATCAAGGAATGTAGAGCTACATCAATTAAGAATCCTGTGATTAGATATATTCATAAGTTTGTTGGCAGTTCTGTTTGTGGGCGGTATGAGTCTAGCAATGTGATAACTCCTGAGCTTCATATGTTATATGTTTTGATGAATGGGATCCAATTTTCTTTGGGGGCTATGTTGATGGATGCTTGGAGTCGTGCTGCTAACACCAATACTCGTACTTTTACTTGTGGGATGCTTACTCCTATTTTTGAGGATATTGGTGTTGAATTGTCTGGTCCTACTGCTCCTCCTTTGTTTTTGGATTCTAGCTCCTTGCTAGCAGGCCGATTCTTGGTTCCCGGTCATAGGAATTCGACTTATTACAAGTTTGGGAACTTGGCCATTTTGCTGCCTCGACCGGAGTGGACTACAGTAGCGGATCTGTTTGATAGATCCAATTGGCTGCTGGATACCGAGGACCACAAGGATGTGGTCGGAGTGCTATCTCCAGATGGGTATTTTACGACTCTCCGGCATCTTTCCGAGGCAGAATGGCAGCAGTTGAGGGAGGGCGGTCCGAGTACCAGTGCACACTCTCATTCTGGGCAGACTCCGTCGACCGAGTGGCAGCAGAGGATGTACTCTATGTTGCAGCATACTAATGCTTCTATAGAGTCTTTGTCTTCTTCTTTGCAGGGTCTTGACGCCTCCATGACTTCTCGCTTTGATGGCCTTGATAGGCGAGTTGATTCGATTCAGGAGGACGTGAGAGAGTTGCAG
>JAPKLW010000316.1:353701-503264 GCA_026898455.1 Plectranthus barbatus
TGATTTACTTAGTGGAGTTTGATGTCTACTTTGACCAATGATAGGGCATAATCTAGTTTTCGATGCATGTTCAAGTTTAACTTTTGAATTGCCATGATGTTTGATGATGATTTTATGTTTACTTGGAAGAATTATTGTCCCAAGTGTGAGATTTGAGCTTGATTTCGATTGTGAGTGTGTCTGTATTATTGAGTATCTCTAGAGCTTGCTTTGTTTCTGTTTTGAGACTGCTAGTGTGCACAAGTTTAATAAATGATTTTAGGCCATCTTTGTTTAGCCTATATCCCATACACTGTCCTGCTTGAACATTTATCCCTAGTCAGCCCTTTTGAGCCTATGTATTTTTCTTTCTTTGTCTATGAGTTGGGAAAAGTGATAGGAAAATCAACTCTTGTCTATGAGAGTGGGTTTTGGAGTTGTTTGAGGAAGATAAGATATTATTAGAAGGATGAAAACAAAAAAAAAAGTTGGGCTCTAGAAAAAAGAGGAGGAAAAAAATGTGTATATGTATTTGTTTATCCTTATAAGCTCAATTTCATCAAATAAACATTATATGAAGAGCATAAAAAGATGTGTGTGAAAGAAAAAGAAAAATGAATAAAAGAGCCTTGGTTGATGTTGAATATTATAGGAGATGGCTGAATATCAATAGATGGTGGTTTTGATTTGTTGAGAGTCATGAACTCAATTGATTTTAGTCACTTGACCAAATATTTCCCTACCTCTTATTAAGAAGCCTACATTACAACCTTGAATAAAGTCCTTTCTGATCTTAGACTCGTGTGCACATATTTGCAGTGGAGAAGTTAGGATATTTGCAAGCTTATGGTAGAACTTGATTTGTATGACTTGTGTGATCTCATATTATCCTAAACACTTGAGTGAAAGAGTGAAACACTTCCCTTGTGAGTCTTCCATGGTTTACTGATTTTCTGATTCTTATAAAGTGTTGATGTTATGTGGATTCTTGAGTTTGATTGTGATGAATCTTGTGAGACATTGCACTTCTCTCCCACTTGAACTTTTGATTTATTCTTTTTGTTGATTGAAGACAATCAAGTGTTTAAGTTTGGGGGGATTGATAAGCTCATATTTTACCTCACTTATCACATTGTTTTCTTTATCATTTCATGCATTTGCATTAGTTTTAGGTTAATAATCGGGCATGAGCTGTTTATAGAATATATTACACTTGCGATGCTGAGTTTTGTAGGTTTTTGGATACAAAAGAGATGGAATGGTGAGAAGATGAATGAAAGATGAATAATTCGCCCAAATTACCTCTGTATCGATCAACAATCATTGTGTCGATTGACACAAAGGGCAAGAAGAAGTCGAACAAAGTGAAGAAGGTTCGGGCTACACGAGGGTTGAGATTGACCTTGATGTCGATCAATATCCTGAGTGTCGACCGACATGGAGGCCGAATTTTGATTGAGAAGAGTGAAGAGAGATGCATGTCGACTTGGCATATGTGTCGATCAACAGGCACTATGTCGATCGATACCAAAGACGGAAGGCAGCAATCGGCTCAATTTGAAGATTTTCCTTTCAAGACCCATTACCTTTTGAAGATTCAATTCCCTACTCTATAAATAAGATCTTTGGAGCTTGAAAATAATGTTCAATTCAATAGTTATTTCACTTTAATTTCCAGCATTCAAATACTTTAATTTTCCAGTTTCCCTTTACTTTACTTGTTGCTTCGGGATTTGAAGACATTGAAGAATTTAAGATTCCTATTCCTTTATGATTCAAGTAAGTTTTATTATGTTGATTGCAATTTGTATTTTTAATATGTTAGGCTAGAAACCCTAACAGGTTCTAGGGTTTTTCACCATCCTCTTGGCATGTTGTAATTCGATTAAATCCAACCTGAATTAATTGGTTCAAATTCTATAGTTTTGACTCTAAGATCTATTTTCAATTGAAGGATCGAGAGATGAAAATTAAATTAGGTTTATAGCTGTTAATTTGAGACCGAGAGGAGATAATTAACAATAGGAAAGTAGAATTTGATACAATTGTTTTCTGTCCTAAAAAGAAGATTCGATTGTAGGGTTTAAATCTGTACTTTTATCGAGATTGACTAGTTTGTGTTATTGAGACTAAAAAGGTAAACTTCACTTTCTAGTAATCTAGGTTTTAATTGTCTAACTAAGGAATTAATTCTAAAATAACAAAATTTCCACCATAATAATTATTTGGGTTTTGGATTGATTGTTTATGCATGCTAAATGGATTGGTTGAATTCCCTAGGATCTGTGCTTTTATTTATCTGATTTCATTCAAAGTTATTTTCTAATTTGAAAACAAAACTCTCTTTTGATTTTGATTTAATCAAACAAAGAATTGATAAACTATGTCCAATACATGAAATATTTTCGTTGCACTGTCCCTGTGGGTTCAACAACCTTCGAGTTTATAAATTTATTTTCTCACTACACTATAATTAATATGTAATTTTCACAGTGATCAAGGACCCACTTTAGAGCTACCCAATGCTCTTTCCTAGGTTCTGCCATAAACCTACTTATCATGCTGAGTTCATAAGCAAGACCTGGTCTCGTACAGACCATGGCATACATCAACGAACCAACAATGCTCGCATAAAGAACACCTCTCATGAACCTCCATTCTTCATCATCGAGTTCTCCTACAACACTCAACTTGAAATGAGCTGCTAATGGAGTGAGAACATATTTTACATCCTTTGTCCTATGCTTCTCAAGAACTTTCATCAAGTATCCTTCTTGAGATAAAGTGAGTCTTCTTTGAGCTCTATCTCAAACTATCTCCATTCCAATAATCCGTCGAGCGACGAGCAAAACCGAGATCTTTTATCTCAAACTTCTGACTCAGAGCATTCTTCAGTTTGCCTATCCCTTGCTTATCTCGGCTCGCAATCAGCATATCATCTACATACAACAGTAGGTAAATTAGAGTCTCCATATTTTCTACTCAAAAATAAATACATGGATCGTGTTTGCATAGAACAAAGTCCTACTGAATCATGAACTTGTTGAACCACCTATTCCACTACCTTGGAGACTGCTTCCACCCATACAATACTTCTTCAGAAGGCACACATTCTCCCTTCTACCGGCTTCCTCAAAGCCCTCGGGTTGAGTTATATAGATCCTCTCCTCTAGCTCTCCATACAATGATGTGGTATTCACATCCAGCTGCTCTAACTCCATGTCCTACTGAGCAACTAACGATAAGATCAACCTTATAGACCTTTGTTTCACCACTGGTGCAAACATCTCGCCATAATCCACACCTTCTTGTTGCATGAAGCCTCGAGTAACTAGTCTAGCCTTGAATTTAACCCCATAGACCTCATGTTTCTTCTTGAAGATCCACTTACAGCTAACTATCGATACCAACTCTCAGGTGTTATTATTTTTCAAGGAGTCCATCTCCTCCTTCATGGCTTCAACCCACTTGCGGATCTCTCTACAACTTATGGCCTCAGTATAGCTCTTCGGCTCAGTATCATTGAGCTCTACCTCTTCCGCCATAATGGAAGCATATGCTACCACATCAGCATATCCGAATCTAATGAGAGGTCTAATCTTCCTTCTTTCACGATCTCTCGTGATATTATATTCTGAAAGTGTATTAGACCCACTTCGAAGTTCATCCGAACTACTTCGATATCAGCATCTGCTCTACTACCTTTGACCTTGTGGACCTTGTCTGTTTGTTACTAAAAAATAGTTATCTGTTCATCAGCACTTTTTAGTAGGTCTCCTACCAGCTCCTCCTTGAACACCACATCCCTACTAATGATGCATTTCTTTTTATCCAGATCAAGACACCATAACTTATACCCTTTCAGTCCTTTCGGGTAACCAATGAATATGCATTTTAATGCACTCCTCCCAAGCTTATGTCCTTTGATATTTGCATACCAAAAGCTCTAAGGTTGCTGAAATTTGGAGGATGACCAGTCCATACTTCTTACGGTGTCTTGAGTCCTAGTGCAGCCGGGGGGCGCCTGATGGAGCCCGAGTAGCAATTGTGAGAGACGATCCAGTCTACATTCCGAGTGGGCCGATGACTAGAGCTCGAGCAAGGACTTTGAAGGCTGGATTGAGTTTATTGATTAAAGGCATTTGGGCTACAAACATTCCCAAAGAATCGATGCTGATTGAAGAGTTAAACAAAGGCCCAAAAATTACTAATTCAATTATGTGTAGTGATTGGCTTAGTTTAATTTTAATCCATTATTTTGGGCCAACATGTTTCGGCCTTGTTTTAGTAATTTCAAAATTTTAAGTTTTATTTTAATTAATTTTCGAAATTATAATTGCCTTATTAGACTAGGATTCGAGTTGCCAATATATAGGCCTTGTATGGAACAATTTTGATTCAGTTTTCAGTTTAATAAAATTTGTGAGGTTTTCTCCTTTATTTCTGAAATTTCAAACTTTTTGAAAATTCTATTCATCCATAGGATTTCGATTTTGACTAATCAATCGGACAGTCATATCCATTGGTGGTGTCTTCGCATATATCATTCGTTGTTGGATCAATTCGCTTCTTGGGTCGTAGGAGATTTACTCTGGACTACGGTACTTGAAGGTTTTTGAATCCGAAGGTGTTGGATCCTTCCATCATACAATTTCAGCTTGCTTTCACATCGTGTCTAAGTCGAATCGTTCGAGTTCCTGGACTGCAATATAAACCTTTGAGTTGCCTATATATAGGCCTGGTATGGAACACTTTTGATTCAGTTTTCAGTTTAATAAAATTTGTGAGGTTTTCTCCTTTATTTCTGAAAGCCAAACTTTTCAAAAATCCTATTCATCCATAGAATTTTGATTTCGATTATCGGATAGTCATATCCATTGGTGGTGTCTTCGCGTATATCCTTCATTGTTGGATCAATTCGCTTCTTGGGTCGTAGGATATTTATTCTGGACTACGGTACTTGAAGGTTTTTGAATCCAAAGGTGTTAGATCCTTCCATCGCTCAATTTTAGCTTGCTTCCGCGTCGTGTCTAAGTCAAATCATTCAAGTTCCTAGACTGCGATCTAAACCGGGAACTCAAACGATTCGACTCAGACATAACGCGGAAGCAAGCTGAAATTGAACTATGAAAGGATTCAACACCTTTGGATTCGAAAACCTTTAAGTACCGTAATCCAGAATAAATCTCCTATGACCCAAGAAGCAAATTGATCCAACAACGAAGGATATACGCGATGACACCACCAATGGATATGACTGTCCGATTGATTAGTCGAAATCAAAATCCTATGGATGAATAGAATTTTCGAAAAGTTTGAGCTTTCAGATTTAAAGGAGAAAACCTCACAAATTTTATTAAACTGAAAACTGAATCAAAATTGTTCCATACAAGACCTATATATAGGCAACTCAAATCCTAGTCTAATAAGGCAATTATAATTTCGAAAATTAATTAAAATAAAACTTCAAAATTCGAAACTACTAAACAAGGCCTAAACATGTTGGCCCAAAATAATGGACTAAAATTAAACTAAGCCCAATAACTAGACATAATTAAATTAGTAATTTTTTGTCCTTCGTTTAACTCTTCAATCAGCATCAATTCTTCGAGAATGTTTGTAGCCCAAATGCCTTTAATCAATAAACTCAATTCACCCCTCAAAGTCCTTGCTCGAGCTCTAGTCATCGGCCCACTCGAAATGTAGACTGGATCGTCTCTCACAACTGCTATTTGGGTTCCATCATTCCCCTCTTCTTCAAGAGGATTTGTCCTCAAATCCAAGTTGTCTCCTACATCAAAATGACTTAAATCAGCAACATTAAATGTAACACTAACATCATACTCACCAGGTAAGTCCAATTTGTATGCATTGTCATTCACTTTCTCCAACACTTGGAAGGGACCATCTCCGCGAGGTAACAACTTCGATCTCCGCTGCAAAGGAAACCTCTCCTTTCTCATATGCAGCCAAACCCAATCTCCAGGCTCAAACAATATCTTCTTGCGCCCTTTATTTGCTTGCTCGACATACTGCTTAGGGCGACGCTCTATATTTTTTCTAGCCTTCTCATGAATCTGCTACATAAAATCAGCTCTTTTCTGCCCATCAAGGTTAGTAAACTCTTGTGCACGTAAAGGAGATAAATCCAAAGGAGTCAAAGGGTTAAAACCATACACAATCTCAATAGGTGAAAAATGAGTAGCAGAATGAACTGAACGATTATAAGCAAACTCAACACGAGGTAAACATTCTTCATAATTCTTAATATTCTTCCTAAGCACAGCCCTCTACAAAGTAGATAAAAACCTATTAACAACTTCAGTTTGACCATCAATTTGTGGATGACAAGTAGTAGAAAACAACAACTTAGTTCCTAACTTACACCACAGTCTTCCAAAAATAGCTCAAGAACTAAGAATCTCTATCAGAAACAATTGACCTAGGAATTCCATGCAATCTAACAGCTTCTCTAAAGAACAAAGAAGCAACATGGGATGCATCATCAGACTTATGACAAGGAATAAAATGAGCCATCTTAGAAAACCTATCAACAACAACAAATATAGAATCACTACCACGCGCAGTACGTGGCAAACCTAGCACAAAATCCATAGAAATATCAACCAAAGGTGCAGTAGGGATAGATAAAGGGGTATACAATCCATGAGAACTAGACCTAGACTTAGCCTGTTTACAAGTAATGCATCTACCACAGACCCTCTCAACATCACGTTTCATGCGAAGCCAAAAGAAATGCTCATGCAACACAACCAAAGTCTTAACAATACCAAAATGACCCATCAAGCCACCACCATGTGATTCTAACAGTAATAATTCACGTAGAGAACACCTAGGAATGCACAACTTATTTTTCCTAAAAAAAAATCCATCATGCCTAAAGTATTGACCACTAGCCGATGTCTCACATGCAACATAAATATCACCAAAATCCTCATCAGAAGCATACAAACCCTTAATGCACTCAAATCCAAGTAACATAGCATCTAAAGTAGATATTAAGACATACCTCCGAGACAATGCTTCAGCCACCATGTTTTCCTTACCTTGCTTGTATTCGATGACATAAGAAAAGGTCTCTACAAACTCCATCCATCGTGCATGTCTCTTATTCAGCTTGTGCTGCCCCTTCAGATGCTTCAGCGACTCATGATCGGTGTGAAAAATGAACTCCTTAGCCCACAAGTAATACTGCCACGTTTTTAAAGCTCTGACCAAGGCGTACAACTCCTTATCATAAGTAGGATAGTTCAACCTCGCTCCATTCAGCTTCTCACTGAAGTATGCCGCGGGCCTCTTCTCCTACATCAAAACTACACCAATACCAACTCAAGAAGTATCACATTCAATCTTAAATGTCTTAGAAAAGTTAGGAAGAGATAATACCGGGGCATGCATCAACTTATACTTCAGCAACTCAAAAGCCTTCTCTTGCTCTTCTCCCCATCTGAACTCCACAGTCTTCTTAATCACTTCAGTTAATGGGGCTGCAATGCTACTGAAATGGGGTACAAAATGCCTATAAAAACTGACAAGTCCGTGAAAACTGCGAACATCGCCAACATTCTTAGGCTGCGGCCACTCCTTGATAGCTCGAATTTTCTCTTCATCCACCTGCACTAACAACAAAACCAAGAAAAACCAAGTTATCCGTGCAAAAGATGCACTTTTTCATGTTAGTAAACAATCTCTCCCTGCGAAGTACATCCAAAATAGACCTAAAATGCTCAACATGGTCATCATGACTCCTACTATAAATCAGAATATCATCAAAATAAAACACTACAAATCTACCAATAAAAGCTCTCAAAACATGGTTCATAAGACACATAAAAGTACTACGAGCATTAGTTAATCCAAAAGGCATGACTAACCACTCATATAAACCAATTTTAGTTTTAAAAGCAGTTTTCCACTCATCTCCCTCCTTAATCCTAATATGATGATATCTACTTCGCAAATCTATCTTAGAAAACACACAAGCACCATGCAACTCATCTAACATGTCATCTAAACGAGGGATATGATGGTGATACTTAACTGTAATGTTGTTAATAGCACGACAGTCGCTGCACATCCTCATGGTCAAATCCTTCTTAGGTACAAGTAAAACTGGAACTGCACAAGGACTCAGACTCTCCCTCACGTGCCCCTTGGCCAGAAACTCTCCGATCTGCCTCTCCAGTTACTTCATCTCCTCCGGACTGGTTCGGTAAGCTGGTCTATTCGAAAGGGTTGCTCTAGGCACAAAATCAATCTGATGCTCAATCACACGAATGGGTGGCAGCCCGACTGAAGTATCATCTGGAAATACATCCTCAAAATCCTGCAAAAGAGAGGAAATAAAAGGGGGTAGAGAATTAGGAATGTTAGTGAAAATCATGTTCTCCTTTTAGATAATCAACACCATTGTTTTCTCCTCCTGAACCACCCACTTCAGATCCCCAACCCTAGCTAGAAAGGATTGTTGCGCCACCCCTTTCTCCTTATTTTCTCGTGACTGCACCTCTTGGCCCGACTCCTTCTGCAATTGAACTTGATCCTCATAGACTTGTTTAGGGGTCAGAGGAAGAAGTGAAATATTTTTCTGCTTGTAGTCGAAGGAATACTTGTTCGTAAAGCCATCATGCTTCACACACCTATCGAACTGCCGCAGACGCCCCAAAAGTATGTGACTTGCCTGCATGGGAATCACATCACACAACACCTCATTTTCATATTTCCCTATACGAAACGACATCTTGACTTGCTTCACCACTTTGATGACACCACTATCATTCAACCACTGCAATTTGTATGGCCTAAGGTGCTTCATCACCTGTAACCCTAGTTTCTGCACTATTGACTCACTTGCCATATTGGTGCAACTGCCTTCATCTATAATCATGCTGTAGACTTTATGTTCGATATGAAAACGTGTATGGAAAATGTTCTCCCTCTGCTCCACATCTCCGGCTGCAGGTTGTGCATTCAAAGCCCTTCTCATCACAAAATTCAGCGTTGCAGGCGCCACAATCTCTTCTTCATCTTCATCAGGATCATCCAAATCAGGCATCTCTGGGTCAGTCTCTTCATCGGTCACAATCTCTCCATCATCTCGAATCACCATGGCTCTCCAATTTGGGTAATCGTTATCAATATTCCCAAAACCCTGACACTTATAACACTTGTGATCTCTATTACGAAAGTCAGTGGTAACAGATTTACCTTGAGCTGCGGAATTTGACCTGGGCTTCACAAACGACTTCTTCTCCCCTCGAGGCTGCTCCTCCTCCTTCTTCCATGGAGCTCGCTTAGGTGCTGAACTACTTCCATTCTGGTACTCTCTCTATCTTGTGGGGCTCTGCCTTGTATTACTGCCGTTGCCCCTCCACTTAAGCTGTCCCTCAATCTTGATTGCCATGTGGACCATGTCATCCAGCTCGACATAATGCTGCAGCTCCACCGTATTCCGAATCTCCCAATTCAAACTAGCCAGGAACCTAGCCATCATTATCTCTCGATCCTCCACTACATTGGCTCGGATCATAGCCACTTCCATCTCTTTATAGTACTCATCCACACTCCGGGGACCTTGCCTCAAACCCTGCAGCTTGTTATACAGCTCTCGGTAGTAATGATTTGGCACAAATCGCCTCCTCATAACAACCTTCATCTCGTCCCATGTCTCTATAGGCCTTTCCATATTCCTCCTCCAACTAGTGACCAACTGATCCCACCACACGAGAGCGTAATCCCAGAACTCTACTGCAACCATCTTTACTTTCTTCAATTCAGAGTAGTTGTGGCAGTCGAACATCATCTCCACCTTTCGCTCCCACTCCCGATACAACTCGGGGTCATTCTTTCCCTGAAAGGACGGGATGTTCATCTTGATTGTCCCCAGATTATTATCATATGAATCTTCCTCGGCATAGTCATCGACATCCTCCTCATACTGAGGATTCTATCTCCTATACGAGCCTTTGCCACATCCTCTTTTCCCAGTACTCTTATGACTACCAGCTGAATCCTTCCAAGCCTTTTCTGTCACAGAGATCTCGAGGTCATCCATTCGTTGATGCATGGCATTCATCTCACTCTTCAGTAACCTAGTCAACTCAGATTTCATGGCCTCCATCAAGTAGTTGACCTGTCTACCACCAACAATCTCATCTCCTTTCAACTCCTCAGAACCACTACTTTTAGACAAATCTGCACGAAAGGTTCGATAAAAAAATAAAAGAAGGACCTCACCACCTCACACACACTTGTGCATCACTCAGTTATGTCAAACACTCACACTCGTGTATCGCTCGCAGTATAAATAACTTTTTCAGTCCCTTTATTAATCTCACACACTCTTGCCTTTTACCACTCTTTTCTCATTTCCGAAAAATTCAAAAATTCTTATAAAATCCCATGGACTTCAATTCGATGAACCAACGGGACGGGAAGACTCTAGACTCTAGGAAGGTAAACGACCAAAAAATGAATAAAAAGTTTTTACGGAAAAACTTTTGGAGGGCAATAACTACTCGAAAATAAAGGAATTTGGCCAAAAATCACCTTATGTCACGGCGAAGTGGTGAGTCTTGTAGAGCTCATCGAGACGTTTCCAAAAAGTACAATTAAGCCAAAAATGGACACCGGACGCAAAAGTTACAACAAAAACGGACTTTACCGATAAAAAAAACAAAAGGCACTAGTAGAAATAAAAAATAAGGATTTTTGATTTATTTTTAATCCCCTCTTTTTTTTATTTTCCCAACACTTCTTTTTGATTTTTTTGACTAATATTTTTTCTCTTCGAACTCTATCTTTTATATTTTGTTCGAATTTTCTTTTTTTTTAAAAAATTTTTGCCCCCCCCCCCCTTTTTAATAAAGTAATTACCAAATTGTTTGGTAATTCAATCAAGAAGGAAATAATATGGCCACCAAGGAAGGAAAGATATGCAAAAGGTAAAAAGGTATAAGGAAAGATTTGACTTAATCTAATAAGATAAGAAAGATAATTCAAATCTTGACACACAATGAACTCAAAATTTCGAAAACCCTAACACACCAAAAATTCGAGCCTATCAATCAGAAGGCAGACACACGACACGACAAGAAGGACACAAAAATAACACGCACAAAATAGAACAAAAGACACGAACCCTAAATAAGCAAGACTCAATTTTTTTTATTTTTTTTGACACAATAGACATGAAAATTGAAGAAAAGGGAGAGAAGGGTACGACCTGGATATTGATACCAAAATGATACGATCCTCGCCGGAAGGTTTAGATCGCAGTCCAGGAACTCGAACGATTCGACTCAGACACGACGCGGAAGTAAGCTGAAATTGAATAATGGAAGGATCCAACACCTTTGGATTCAAAAACCTTCAAGTACCGTAGTCCAGAATAAATCTCCTACGACCCAAGAAGCGAATTGCTCCAACAACGAAGGATATACGCGAAGACACCACCAATTGATATGACTGTCTGATTGATTAGTCGAAATCGAAATCCTATGGATGAATAAAATTTTTGAAAAGTTTGAGCTTTCAGAAATAAAGGAGAAAACCTCACAAATTGTATTAAACTGAAAAATGAATCAAAATTGTTCCATACAAGGCCTATATATAAGCAACTCAAATCTTAGTCTAATAAGGCAATTATAATTTTGAAAATTAATTAAAATAAAACTAAAAAATTTGAAATTACTAAAACAGGGCCTAAACATGTTGGCCGAAAATAATGGATTAAAAATAAACTAGGCCCAATCACTACACATAATTAAATTAGTAATTTTTGGGCCTTCATTTCACTCTTCAATCAACATCGATTCCTTGGGAATGATTGTAGCCCAAATGCCTTTAATCAATAAACTTAATCCAACCCTCAAAGTCCTTGCTCGAGCGCTAGTCATCGGCCCACTCGGAATGTAGACTAGATTGTCTCTCACAATTGCTACTTGCGCTCCATTAGCACCGATTGATCAAATAAGCTGCAATAGTCACTACTTCTGCCTAGAATGACTTGGGTAACTTCACACTTAACAACATGTACCTCATTCATTCCAACAACGTCCGATTGTATCTCTCCGTCAATCTGTTCTGTTGAGGTGTTCCAGCCATTATTTTGTGCCTCGCAATACCATGCTTCAAACAATACCTCTTAAACTCCTTCGAGCAATATTCAAGGCCATTGTCAGTTCTCAACCTCTTCACCTTCTTTCCAGTCTTATTTTCGATCAGCACCTTCCACTTCTTGAAGGTCTCTAGAGCATCACTCTTGTTCTTCAAGATATAGACCCACACCATTCTTGAGTGATCATCATTGAGTTTCATGAAGTACCTTGCACCTTTAATCAAACTGGTTCTTGAAGGTCCCTACAGATATGAGTTGATGTAGTCCATAGTTTCTTGAGCTCTCAGTCGACCTACTCCAAACTTCACCTGTTGAGACTTCCCATAGATGTAGTTTTCATAGAATTCGAGCTCTCTGATTTTATCCTTAAGCACCAGATCTTGTTTCGATAACTCCTGCAACCCCCTCTCAGTTACGTGACTGAGTCTACTGTACCACAGTACTGACTTGTCAATTGTCACAATCGAAGCCACACCAATCACCGTGCTCCCCATCAGAGTGTAAACACCATTCCTTCGAGATCCTTTAATCAAGACCAAAGACCCTTTACATACCTTCAAGGTCCCAACTTCCATATTGATCATGTAACCCAGTTCATCGAGCATCCCCAGTGAAATCAAGTTCCTCTTAAGCTATGGAACATACCTTACACCTTAAAGTACTCTTTCTGTATTATCTTACATCTTTATTCTCACCGATCCCATTCCAACCACCTTGCATGGCTTGTTGTTACCCAGTAGAACAGTGGAGTTTTTTACCTCCTTCAACTCCTCGAGCCACATCTTATTAGGTGTCATATGGAATGTACAACCTGAATCTAAGATCCACCCCCTCTCTGAGTTGTCCTTCGAAATCACCAGTGTCTCTCCAAATTCATATTCATGATGAGCAAGAGCCGCTTGCTGCTCAAGCTTCTTCGACCTCTCCGGGTAGTCAACCTTACCGAGTAAGATGACTGTTGAGTTCTTCCTAGGATAGAAAGAACTCCAAGATAACTATAGAAGCAAACTTCTAAAGTCTCGTGTTTATTACCACGGATAGCTTCTGCGAAGCCTCAAGATTTTAAGTGTTCAATAGAGAATTCGGCAGAGTTTTTGATTGTTTGTTGTGAACGACTGAAATCTCTCATTTTTCTACAAATCCTCTACTATTTATACACAAAGATTCAAGAATTTGAGTCTTTTGTTTGTTAAAGATAGATTGATGAACCGCCACTCTTCTTTTTTCATTTTTTTGAACTGCACAAAGATGTTTTAGGTCTCTTTGCGTTGATTCATTCTTTATCTGACACGCAGGCCTTGTGTCAGAACGGATCTCTAAGTGATACTAGGAATCCTTATGACTTTCGATATGTAAACCCTCAGATTCAAGAGATTCCTTAAAATCCTGAGATTGATGGTCTTTTCATTTTAATTTGCCCGCTGCAGATGTCTGCTAGACTTCGGAAATGTTGCTGTAAGAACTGTCTACTGAGTTCGTTAAGCGTTTGCTGAGATCTCAGCAACCTTGCTGAGATCTAGCATATTGACATTTTTCTTAACTTCAGAGTCTTCATTATTTGTCTGCAATATTCTTCTAGCAATCTTGAGACTAGCTTATTTCCCTCAGCAATCTTCATGTATTTCTTGGTACTAGCTATCTTTTGGTATTTTCATTGCTTTGCTAGCCTCTTCAGCAATTTCCAAATTTCTCCAGAACATTGCTAACTCTTCAATTCTTCAAGTGCTTTGCTAGCTCCTTCAGCATCCGTTAGCAAACAATTCCTAACTCTATTACAACTTAACCAAAAGTATTCTATACAGAACTTTAACAATTTCAGCACATTGCTGAGTTGTTAGAGACTAAGCAAATCTATATTTGAATCACCAAAACAAATATAAATAAAATATGATCAAAAGGGTATAATATTCCCAACAATTTTCCCTTTTTTGGTGCGATCAAAGCCCTACCAACAACTATCTTGCTGATCACAGGAAAGAAGACTCCTGATTTTACAAAATAAATCTAGTAATCTAACTCAGTATGTCGACCCCCTTAGACTCAGCATTGTTCAAAAAACTTCCCCCTCAAAACAAGAAGGGTATTGCTTGATAAATTTTTTTAAAGCACAAGTGAATGACTTAGTATAGTGCTGGAATTTCAGCAGCAATTAAACACATAACAACATTCACACAAGAAGAAAACCGAGCAATATGAATATGAATAGTAACAAACCCTCACTAGTACACATGCAATTTGTTGATTACACAAAGAGTGTATGTTCAGTTAAGCAAATAAGATCAGAATTGGACAATGAGATGTTGTCGTCAATCTGCGTAAGTTTCCATTAAATAATTTCAGCAATGAAGTACAAGGAAACTAAACACCAACAAAAGTTACAGTGATACAAAGATAGAGAAATTACTTCTGAGTTGCTGAGGAATCCGAATCCGCATTCTTTGAACCTGGAGACCCGATGGTTTTGTTGAGATTGTTAATTGATGGTGTGGTAAACTTCATGAATTTGTCTACCAGGACGTCTCTCTTCTCTTTGTCGATTCATTCTCTCTATGCTTTTCTTCTTCTTTGTTCTCTATCTTCTTCCTCTTGTTGTCTCCTCAAATCTTCTTCTAGCTTCTTGCGAGCTTCCAGGCGAATACGCCTCTCTTCCTCATCCTTTCACCTTTCAGCTTCTTCAGCCTTCCGTCTCTCTTCCCCCTCTTTCATCGCATAAAAAAGGTCAGCAGAGAAAGATGCAAAGTCTTCCCTCATTGATAGGCACAACTTTTTATTGGCCTTTTCCATTCTGGCATCCAGGGCTGCATCAATATAGGCCTGAACATCCCTCTAAAAAGTGCTTGAGCTCAAGGGCTCAACAGTTAGGACCGGGGGTGGCTCAATTGTAATGGTTCGGTGTGGCGTCTAGCTGGAAGGATCACGAACGTGGTGTGGTGCAACTGTTCACATTTGACCCACTATGATGAAAAGTTTGTGAGTGATCGACGAGGCAATCTCTTATTCGTTGCCGTCCTGCGGAACATTAAATCTCGCATTTAATGTTGCTTGTAACAACCGCTTCCTTCGATTAGAGACTCCCGCCTTCCAAGAGATTTGAAATTTGTTCGTTGGATTGCGTCTGCTGAATGAAATTTGCTAGCAAATGACATAGCAAACATAAGTGACTTGATGAGAGCTTGGACTTAGCAATAGTCAGGGACTCTGCTAAGAGCTAGGACTCAACAATCATATTCGCATTATAAAATTCAGCAATTTTTGCATTTAACAATTATGTCTCCTTAGCAATCCATCGCAACAACAGTAACTCAACAATCATAGTACGGCATAAATCCAAATGATTGCTAAATATCAAAATCTTGAAAGCGTAATCTCGGATACACTTTAATCCGCATCAACTCCAGAAATCCTAGAAGACCAGAAACAGAATGAGAGCTACGACTCATTCTTCCATTACATCATCCAACTCCACCAGTCCAAGTTTGAGACACAACTCTTTGAATCTTCTCTCTGCTAGAGGTCTGGTGAAGATGTCAGCGAGTTGATCATAGGTTTGGATATATTCCATAGAAATGTCCTTCTTCGCCACGTGATCTTGGTGAAATGATGTCTGATGTCAATGTGCTTAGTCCTTTAGTGGTGTACTGGATTTTTTGTGATGCACATTGCACTAATATTGTCGCAGTAAATTGGAACACAGCCGGTGCTGACTTCATAATCTTGAAGTTGTTGTTTGATCCACAACACCTGTGTACAATAACTCGTAGCAACCATGTATTCAACCTCCGTTGTGAATGTTGCTACTGAGTGTTTCTTCTTGCTGAACTAGCTAATCAGCTTGTGTCCAAGGAATTGTCATGTTCCACTCATGCTCTTGCGGTCAATCCTGCATGCTCCAAAGTCGGAGTCTGAATATCTGATGAGCGTTAGATCATCAGCTTTGGGATACCAAATTCCAAGTAATTTTGTTTCTTTCAAGTACTTGACAATCCTTCTTGATGACTCCATATGTGACTTTTTTTGGATTTGCTTGATACCAAGCACTTAAACCCACAACATACAAAATATCTGATCTGCTGGCCATTAGATACAATAAGGAACCAATTATACCCCTGTATGCTGTTGAATCGACAGATTCGCCTTCCTAATCCAAAGAAATTTGACAAGCTGGGCTCATGGGTATCCATAGAGTCTTAGTTTTCTCCGGGTAGTATTTGTTGATGAGATATTTTTTATATTTCTTCTTATGTATAAAGATCCCTTCGCTAGATTGCTGAATTTGTAAGCCTAGGAAATATGACATCTTTCCCATCATGCTTAGCTAAAAATGGTTCTGCATAAGCTGTGCAAAATTTTCACATAGAGTTAGAATCTTGGAACCAAATATAATATCATCCACGTATATCTGCACTAACAATATGTCCTCAACATCCTTGATCAGGAAGAGAGTGCAATCGATCTTCTTTTTTTGACCCACTGTTCAGCAAGAATTGGGATAATGTCTTGTACTAAGCTCTGGGAGCTTGCTTTAATCCATATAGTGCTTTTCTCAACCTGTACACCTTGTTTCCTTGCTCAAACCCGGGAGGTTGCTCCACATGGACTTCCTCCTTGAGTTCTCCATTTATGAACGAGCTCTTGACATCCATATGAAAAATAGTGAAGTTATAATGTGTAGCATATGCAAGGAATAATATGATTACTTCCAGTCTGGCTACTAGAGCAGATGTCTCATCGAAATCAATTCCTTCACATAGAGCGTATCCTTTGGCTACGAGCCTTATTTTATTTCTCACAATGATTCCGTTTGCATCCCGCTTATTCTTGAATACCCATTTTGTGCCGATTGCTAATTAGTGAGTTGGGCGTTCCACTAAGTCCCAAACATGATTGCGAATGAACTCCGACAGCTCTTCTTGCATAGCATTAATCCATCGGTGGATTATAAAGCTTCAGCAACCTTGGTTGGCTCTATATGTGATATATAACAGGCTAACAGAGCACTTTGTCTGATGCGTACTGGATCTGTAAGGCCATCCAATATGGCGTCTGCTGGATGATTCCTCAACCACTTTGGCCTTGACAACTCAGTGTCTGGAATGGATTGAGTGTTGGGTCCTATAGTTGGAGTTCCTGCAATAGGAACGTCAAATAGTTGTAAATTTTCAAAATTCTCAAGACCCCTTGCTGAGTTGTCATCCGCTGGATTGTTGTCTGCTGGGATTCCATCTGCTGGATTGGTATCTGCTGGATTAGCAACGATTGTTCCCTCAGCATATTGTTCCGGCATATCCTTAGCAGAATTAACTTTAGCAGTCCTTTCGCCATTTCTTGGAGGATTTTCAGTAGAACCTTCATCTTCATGAATGAATCCTCCTTCCAAAGTTCCCCTTGATGTGTTCTTTCTTTTAGGGATTTACTCTGTGAGGCCTCAACAATGTCGTTTGCATCATCGGCCCTTCCGATTGTTTGCTGACCAACCGAGGTTCCCTGCGGAGATGTATTTTCACTCATAGACCTAGTCGGAGCAATCGGTTAAACATCAGAAAAATTCGAGCCTGATTGTCCATTGACATCACTAGTCTCCTGAATAACTTCTCCTTGCTCTTTCACGGTCCTGCACATTAGGATAACTTCATCAAAAATAACATTACATGTTATTTCCACCAGACGGGTTATCTTTTTCAACACTCTATAACCCTTGTAAGAAGGATGACTATAGCCTAGGAACACTCCTTCATCAGCTTTGGGAGAGAAAGTGCTAACATGGTCAACCGAAAGCACGAAAATGAGCTAAGGAAGGCTTGCGACCATGATAGATTTCGTAGGGGGTTTTGTGAAACTGAGCATTCAGTCCACTTGTATTCTGCGTGTAGCATGCTGTCATCACAACTTCTCCCTAATATATTTGTCCAAGATTTGTATCAGTAAGCATGGTCCTTATGACTTCCTTCAGCGTTTTGCTCCTTTTTTCTGCTAGGCCATTTTACTGGGGTGTTCTAGCAATGGACCTTTCATGTCCTATCCAAGCATCAGTTCAAAAATCCATTAAAGCACTATTGTAGAACTCTGTACCATTGTCAGATCTGATCCTTTTTACTATGACCTCCTAGTCATTTTGAACGCGCAATATAAGCTCTGGTAGGATCATCTTGACTTCATCTTTAGCTTTTAGTAGTTTCACCCATGTGTACCTGGAATAATCATCAACCACAACCTGTTAATAGTTTTTGTTACCTACAGTGGGTGGAGTCACTGGGCCGAATAGATCCACGTGCAAAAGCTCAAGGATTCTCTCTGAGGTGGCCTTTTCTGGATTTCACTTGAAGGTTGCCTTGGTTTGCTTCCCATGCTGGCAACCTTTGCACACACCTTCCTTTCTGAAGGTTTCTTTTGGCAATCCTTCGATAATATCGTTCTTGGCTATGTAATTGATGGTTCTGAAATTCAGGTGGTTAACCCTCTTGTGCCATAGTCAATTTGTTTCCTCTTTGCTGAATGCAATGAAACATGAATTCTGTTGTCCGCTTTGCCAATCTACCACGTATAATCTACCTTTTCGGACTTCTCTAAGTTTTACTTCTCTTGTGGTCTTGTCAGCAATCTCTCATCCTGTATCAACAAAGGACAACGTACCCATTTTCACTAAGTTGGCTAATGCTCAACAAATTGTGCTTTAGGTTGGTGACGAGGGCCACATTGATTATGTGCATTCCATTTTGCTCTATACACCCTCTTCTGATCACCCTTCCTTTTGAATTGTCGCCAAATATAACTGAAGGTCCTCAGAATCTTTGAAGATTTGTAAAAATATCATCTTCTCCAGTCATGTGCGCTGAGCAGCCGCTATCCAGGATCCACGCATTCATATTCCTTGAAGCTTTGTGTGCTGAATCCTGTTCCTGAAAAAATCACAAATTATGTTTTAGGTACCCGAACAACTGCGGGTCCTGCTGGATTAGTTCTCTGGATCAATCCCTTTGGAATCCAGATTTTCGTGATTTTGATGATCTTCTTATCATCGCTTTTGTGCTACCTTTCCCTTTATCTTGAAATAATGCACGGAAAGCATGGGAGGGTGTAGTAGTGTGCTTAACCTTCACAATCTTTTATAAGCGAATGGAGTTAGACTCAGGCTTCAAGTAAGTATGCCCCTTACTTGCATTGTTGTTGGCTTCCTCATAATCTTAGTAGATTGCTCAGCATTGCTAGGTTTTGAACGTGCCTTCCTAGTAGATGGAACCGACTGTTGGGTCAAGTTCAATGATTTTGCTAACTTCCTCTCAACAGGTATCTTCTTTAACCTTTGCTGATCATTCAGCAGGGGATTTTTTACTTGCCAACATTTCTGTTGAGCAGTATTTTTAAACATAGCACTATCCCCTTTATACTTAGCATCTTGCTGAACAAACCCAGATGCTGCAACAAAGACTATATCCTTTTGTTGCTGAGTGTCAGCGTTGCTCAAATCGCTTCTTCAAAACCGATTCTGGAGAAATAGTTATGATTCCTTTGAGCTTCCAGAATTTCATCAAGATCTCTCATGCTTTTTGAAAATTTGCATTGACATTGCTTTTGCACGGAGTTTTTAGTATTTAAAACTTCATTCTCCTTTTCTAAACTTTAGAAATTTTCAGTAAGAATAGAGAACTCAGCTTTAAGTTTTAAAAGTTCCTCGCTTGCTGACCTAGATTTTTCAATTTCATTGGTCAAAATAGAAATTTGAGATTTAAGCGAGGAGTTTTCATTTGCTAGAACATTTTTTAAATGCATAAAACTTTGAAAACTCTTTTGAAAGTTTATCAATGGTAACATCTACTGAGTCAGAGCAATATGACTCAGCAGTGTCATGCATGTTTGCTAAATTAGGCATAATAGAGGTTTCTACCTTTTCATTTGTGATTGCTAAAGCGGACTCCGCCTCTTGGTCTTCTTCAACATTATTCTCATCCCCTATTATGGACATGAACACCATCAGGGTCTCTTCCTCATCTTTTTCTAAGGAGTAATTCCTATCATCGTGATCGCGGATGTTAGGGATTTTCGTTCTAGTCAGCAGAGCTTTTGTGACCACTTTTGACGCATGTTTTTCAAATATTTGTTATAGTCTCTCCCTATCTGCCTTGTCTACATGCGGACAATCAAACTTGAGATGGTCAGGATAGTTGCACTCAAAGCAAGATCTCGTCATCCTTTTTGTAAAGCGACTCTATGCTGGATGAGAAACTTCCTTCTTGGCTTTAGCTTTCAAGAGAAGCTTTTGCGGTTTCTTCATTTGTTCCTCCAGCTTGCTGATGTAGCACTCAGTCTCCTTTGGTTGAGATCCACTTGTTGATATGGTCTCCTTTGCTGGGTTTGTCTGAGCAGAACGATCAGTGTGGAATGTTTTTTTTGGTTTCCATTTTGAAGCGTCCATTTTGACAAAGTATGCTGCATCCTCCGTGTGGTTTTCAACTAATGTTGCAGCTCTTACAACTTCGTTCTTGTTTGCTCGTTGAATGTCCCATTCGTGGGCTTGGAGCTGAGTGAACACTTCCTTTGTCGTCATTTTTGAGAGATCTTTCTCCTTTAATGTTGTGGTTTTTACAAACCAGTCATCTTTTGGCAGCTTGGAGATTATCTTCGCATTTAAATCAATATTTTTGTAGACTCTGTCCAAACTCCTCAGTTAATTGACTATTGCATTGAATCTTGCTTCCATTGACTTGACGCTTCACCAGCATGCATAGAAAATGATTCATATTTATCCACTGCTACCTGCAATTTGTTGTGCCGCATTTGATCAGTCTGGTGAGAGAGAGTGCCTAGGAACTCCCAAAGTTCCTTAGCATTGTCATATTGCATAGCTTCCTCAGTAAGAGATTCCAGTAGAGAACTTAGAATAAGCTCATGCGCTATTGGGTCAAGATGGGCTCTCTTTTTGTCCTTAATAACCCATTCCTCATAGGGTTCTCCACCATGTTTGGTCCTTCAGCATTTTCTCCCATGAAAGCATTTGCTTTCATGATCTTAATCGGACCTCTCTCCAGGACATCAACCATTTCTGGATGTATGCTTTTTAACTGAATAGTTGCCCTTTTTCTCCACATTGCATACTTTTCAGCATTGAAGGGATAAAGCATTGTTACATTCATCATCTCTGTGTGTACCCGAGCTTAACACAAAAGATTGCAAGGAAATGAACCTGGTCCTAAGCGACTCAGAAACAACTAGTCTGTAAAGACCAACTGCTTTGATACCACTTGTTGGTCCCCGAGATCAGAGTAATTGTAATGCAGCGAAAAGTTGAAGGTTCTTGCACTTATCTTGTTGAGCTTCTGACTCAGCAAGGATTAAGAAAAAATGTTTTAAGCTAAAAAATTTCTTAGATCATAGTGAGGTGCTAAGAAATGTAAGCTAAAAAATGTTTGCAGTTTATACTCTGATGATGATGAAATTGCAACACTTAATCACGTTAAATTTATCAATCCAGGTTCTTTCAATTCGCTCTAGTGAACATCATTTACTCGTTTGAAGGGACTTATAGCTAGGCAAATATAAGTCGTTGAGTTTTTATTTAACTAGGCAAAAATCATAACAAACCTTGCATAAATGAATTAAAGCATAAATCCAAACATGTTCACTTATCTTCCAATGTTCAAGCAATCAATTCACTTCAATCTAGGTAGAAAAAGTATCAAGTGCAACAATGAGATAAGAGTGAGTATTGAATGAATGTCAATTGTGTCTAGTTTGAGTCAAATCATGTTGTAAACCATGTTTAATCCCTAGGAGATTGAGCAATTGACCCTACACTCGTTAACCCCTTGTCACGGTGAGCTAACGGTTGATGATGCTAAGACTCGCAAACAACTACGTTATTAAGCCCCAGACCACTCTAAATAGAACGTCAATTATCGCCCTACGACCTAGCACCGCACAAGGATTGAAACTAAAATCGTATGAATCTACACTATTCACGACGATTCCGCCCGCGTGTTGGCTGTAGCGTTCACGTCAACTACCCCCTAAGTTGGCTATTACCTACACCTAAGAGGTAAGGAACAAGTTCTAGTGCAATTCAAGCTCACAAAGGAAAGTAAACAATCAAAACTCAATCTCAATTCAACAAAATATCCATCCAATCAATACTCACAATAGAGTTTAGTTCCTCATACCTTCAATTGTGTACAATACAATAGAGAAAATGATAGAATCCATTACAAATTGATAGGTCAAATGATGATCTTCCTCAATTGTCTTCCTTGTACTCAATCTACCTCTTGATCTTCCTTGATCTTCACCAAATTTAGAGGAATGTGGCCTAGATCTCCTTGGATGTGGATGGGGAGTGTTTGGAAGATGGATTGAGAGAGAATTCTCGTGACGGTTATTTGGAATCTGACCAAAATTTCTTTTAAAATTCGAAGATCCCCCTTTTATAAACGAGCTAACAGGGCCTCGGATTGCCCGGTCGAAGCTGGAAACCACCAAACTGCTGAAAAAACCATTCTGGCTCGCCCGGTCAAAATTGGCTAGACCGAGCCTGCTCTCTGTTGGCAAGGCTCGGTCGAGCAGGCTCAGCTCGGCCGGTCGAAGCCTCTGTCCGGTTTGGCTCGGCTTGTCCTGCTCTACTCAGCTGGTCGAGCTCTCTGTCCGGCTTGGCTTGGCCGGTCCTGCTCCGCTCGGCCGGTCGTTGCCTCCAAACTCCAAAATCGTGCGATTTGCCTCCAAAACTCCACAAAAAATGCTAGTTTATGCTCAAAATACGTCCTACAACATTCAAAATACAAAAACACAAAAACACGACAAACGAACAACAAAAACATATGATATGAGGGTAAAATGGCCACAAAGATGCGCGCTCACACATTGAAAATTAGGTCATTTTAAACACATATCATACTCCAGCACTTGAGGTGTTGGGTTTCAATTCAGCGAAAAGTAATAAACAAAAAGAACGAGATAAACACAAGGATTATAGTCGTTCGGACAAATGTTCTACGTCCACTCTACAGTCTGTTGACTAGAATTCACTAAAACTTGATACAAGGAGTTGAACTTAATCTCTAAATGCAGGCAACACCTCCGTCTGGCCACAACCCACCTTCAAGAAGCTCATTCGATATAAATCTTCTCAGCAACCCTTGGAGTGAGGGCTCACCTTGCAACCTCCTTGAATGCCGAACTTAGGAGTTTTAGAGTCCCTCCTTGCACTTATCCAACTTGCGGCAAAAGCCCGTGATAGTCAACCTTACAGAGTAAGATGACTGTTGAGTTCTTCCAAAGATAGAAAGAACTTTAAGATAACTCTATAAGTAACTTCTAAAGTCTCGTGTTTATTACCACGTATAGTTTCTACAAAGCCTCGAGATTTTAAGTGTTCAATAGAGAATTCGATAGACTTTGTGCTTGTTTGTTGTGAATGATTGATATTTCTCATTTTTCTGCAAATCCTCTACTATTTATACACAAAGATTCAAGACTTTGAATCTTTTTTCCGTTAGAGACAAATTGGTGAACCGTCAATCTTCTTTCTTCCTTTTTCTAAACTGCACAGATATGTTTTAGGTCTTTTTGTGCTGATTCGTTCTTTATCAGACACGCAGGCCTTGTGTCAGATCGGATCTCCAAGTGATACTAGGAATCCTTCTGAATTTTGATATGTAAACCCTCAGACTCAGGAGATTCCTTAAAATCTTGAGATTGATGGTCTTTTCATTTTGATTTGCCCGCTGCAGATGTCTACTAGACTTCGGAAATGCTGCTGTAAGAACTGTCTGCTGAGTTCGTTAAGTGTTTGCTGAGATATCAGCAACCTTGCTGAGATCTAGCATATTGACATTTTGCTTAACTCCAGAGTCTTCATTATTTGTCTGCTATATTCTTCTAGCAATCTTGAGACTTGCTAAGTTCCCTCAGCAATCTTCATGTATCTCTTGGTACTTGCTATCTTTCCGTATTTTCATTGCTTTGCTAGCCTCTTCAGCAATTTCCAAATTTCTCCGGAACATTGCTAACTCTTCAATTCTTCAAGCGCTTTGCTAGCTCCTTCAGCAACCGTTAGCAAACAATTCTTAACTCTATTACAACTCAACCAAAAGTATCATATACAGGACTTTTACAATTTCAACACATTGCTGAGTTGCTAGAGACTAAGCAAATCTAGCTTTGATGCACCAAAACAAATATAAATAAAATATGATCAAAAGGGAATAATATTCCCAATAGATTGCCACCAATTCGTGAGATTGAGCACCAAATTGACATTGTTCCTGGAGAAACCCTTCGAAATAGACCGGCCTACCGAACCAGCCCGGAGGAGACGAAGGAATTGGAGAAATAGATCGCAGTGTTGCTGGGCAAGGGGAACATGAGGGAGAGTTTGACTCGTTGTGTAGTTCCAGTTTTGCTAGTTTCCAAGAAAGATTCAACCATGAGAATGTGTTGCGACTACCGTGCTATCAACAATATTATGGTGAAGTATCACCACCCTATCTGTTGGTTCCCGATCAGAGTGTTTATAATTGCAGCGGAATATTTAAATAGATCTTGCACTTATCTTGCTAAGGTCACGACTTAGCACGTGTTTATAAAATGTGTTTAGGCTCTAATATTTATTAGGTTCATTTCAGAATATACGACAACACTTGATGTGTTGTGTTTTAAAGCAAGTCGTAAGCAATGAAATAAAAGCAGTAAACGAACACCAAGTTTATAGTGGTTCGAACCAAATATTCTACGTCCACTCTTCAATCTTCGCGAATGGAAATTCACTATGATTGATTATAAGGTCAGGCTTGATCTCTAGCCTTGATCAGCTCCTCCATCTAGTCACAATGCACCTTCAAGAACCTCGGTCTTCAATCTTCACCTTGACACTCCTTAGAGTGATGACAAACCTCCCTTCTCCTTGGACGTCGAACTTGGGAGTTTTATAGTTCTTCCCAGAACCTTTCATTCTTTTGGCAGTAGCCCGTGATAATCACTCTTGTAGAACAAGGTGACTGCTAGATTCTTTCTAGGATAGAAAGAATCCCAAAGATAACCTTAGAAGAGAACTTCAAAGGTCTCGAGATAAACTCGGAAGCTTTTACAAAGCCTCGATCAATGAATGATCGGGTTTTGGATTCGGTAGTGTAGATGTGATCACGCGTGAGCTTATGAGTACTTAGATTCACCAAACTAACTTTTTATCTCAATGCGAAATCATCTATTTATAGGCGAAGATTCAAACGTCCATTTGAATCTTGTCCGTTAGACACTGGATGTCTGCTTGCCAATCTCCGTGTAGAGACTCTTCAGGTCTCCTTTGTCTCTAATTGATGTTCTTCTTATTTTAGCCGGTTTTGTTAGAACGGATCTTTAAGTTTAAATTCTGGAAACCTTCCTTTTGATTCGTTGGGTTTCCATGTGATTTTGGATACTTCTGTTTCAAGACTCCATTTTGAATGTTGATGGTTGTCATGTGTTTGCTGGCAGTTGGTCGTATGTTGACATCTCATTGATCTTGCTGAGATTCAACAATATGCTTGCTTCACTCCTTCAACATTCCGTTAAGTATCTCCAACAATCTTCGTAGGTTTGCTAGTCTTCCAATGCTTTCGTGTTTGCTAGCTTTTTTAGCAATCTTCATACTTGCTGATTCCTTCAGCATTTTACTCTTATTTGCTTGAATCTTCCAACATTCTTTGCGAGCTTAGCTGAATCTTTTAGCAAACTTCTTGATTTCTTCTTGTTCTATTACAACTTAAATATG
The DNA here is from genome assembly GCA_026898455.1 of Plectranthus barbatus. NCBI lineage: Eukaryota > Viridiplantae > Streptophyta > Magnoliopsida > Lamiales > Lamiaceae > Plectranthus > Plectranthus barbatus. The sequence goes on from JAPKLW010000316.1 coordinate 379,552, forward strand.
ATTATCCTATACAGGACTTACAATTTTGACACGATTCTAAGTTGCTATAAACTAGATATGCTAGCTTTGATGCACCAAAACTATATAACAATTACAAGTAAGAGCAAATGGTGCATTATTCCTAACACTATCCCTCGTAGACATGATATGTTAGAAGCTGCATGGTGCCTGTGTGTTTTCTAAGATAGATTTGAGATGTGGATATCATCAGATTAGGATTACGGAGGGAGATGAATGGAAAACTACTTTTAAAAATAAACTTGGTTTGTATGAGTGGTTAGTCATGCCTTTTGGTTTATCTAATGCTCCTAGCACTTTTATGCGTCTTATGAATCATGTTTTGAGAGCTTTTATTGGTAGATTTGTTGTGGTTTATTTTGATGATATTCTGATCTATAGTATGAGTCGTGATGATCATATTGAGCATTTGAGGTTTGTTTTGGATGTACTTTGCAGAGAGAGATTGTTTGCTAACATAAAAAAGTGCATTTTTTGCACAGACAAGTTGGTGTTTCTTGGTTTTGTTGTTAGTGCAAATGGAGTGCATGTTGATGAAGAGAATATATGAGCCATTCAAGAGTGGCCGACACCTAAGAGCATTGGCAATGTTCAGAGCTTTCATGGACTTGCCAGCTTTTATAAACAATTTGTGCCGCATTTTAGTAGCATTGCAGCCGCGTTGACTGAAGTGATTAAAAAGAATGTGGAGTTCAGATGGGGAGAAGAATAATAGAAAGCTTTTGAGTTGCTGAAGTATAAATTGATACATGTGATGGATTTATATACTGAAAGCATTACGATTGGTATATTGTGTACAAGGTCGATTGGTTAATATACTGGGAATCATAAATGTTGTATGTTCATCTCCTGTCTGAATTAACAAACATGTGTCGCAAACACAATTATCCTCTTATCTCGTCGATAGGGAGATCATACAGTGTGTAGAAGATCACGGAAGATCGTATGGATCGTTTGACCTAGCGAGATATAAATGGTTATCACAGCTGAGACAGTTCCAGGATAAACTGTCGGTGTAGGCTGCAGAATACGCAGTAATAAGCTTCTTATCTTGGATGGCTTGGTATGCTGGTGTGGGGCACACATTGATAAGGACCTAAGTCGAGATCGATTCTTTTATCTGACATTAAAAGAATCTAGATCTCTATAGCTTGATGAGATCCTAAGCCTATATGAAGGTACAAAAGTATATGCAGATTGTGTATTACTTTGAGTTGCAGTGAAAGGCTCTAGTTGAGCTTGTATATCTGTATCTTGGGTAATAGAAATTTGTGTATGACTGTCTGGTACTGGAACTAGGTAACCACGTCCAGTATAGGATGGTGACATTCCCTGAACAGCTCAAAAGGTTCGTTATGCTAAAGTCCTGCAGGCTGATTAAGTTCAAGCATAAGTGAAAAGGTTTGAGTGGATTGATTCAGGAATATAAGATGTCAATTAATTAAATAGCTTGTCCGAGCCCATGCAACACGTACCTCAAAACGTGGTAGCAAATAGGTAGGACAATATTGATTCTCTGGTGGAATGAATCAATATTAATTAATTAATTATATTCTGGGTTGAATATGAGAATTAATTAATTGATAGGCCTTATTTGCTATTTGCATTCTGGTCCCTGGTCTGGCCTATGAAACTCAAGCCCAATAGAACTCCAGTATTTTCCTATAAATAGGCCTCAGTTCCTCATATCTCAACACACCACAAGATCATAAGTTGCACACAGCAAACCAGGTTTTGGGAGCTGTGGTGATCGACTAGATCTGAGAAACGAGGAGGAAATTCTGCTTCTCAACCGGACAAGGAATCTGAAGGGAATCTTCACCAGATATTCAGATTGAGTTGGGATACAGATCAGAAGATCAGATCAGGAGGATTTTCTCTCTTCTCTCTCTCCTTGTTTATTCGAAAATAATTATCTTATTTTCATAAGATTTATTTCCTCAATCTGTTAGGAATTAAATCTTTGTGCGTGCGAAAGATCAAGAGGAATCTCCGCGCACTCGTTCTTCAGGGTTTCGCAATCCAGGTATTGCGCATAAACCCCCTTATGCATATTCAATAGGAGCATGCTAGGATTAATCATAGGCATAGCAATTTATCTTTGATATTCCAATTAACGATCCTTGGCAAATGGACTTCGTGATTCAGTTCACGAATCCCTTCAACATGCCCCGATACTATCTCTTCCTAACTTTTCTAAAAGTTTTGAGATTGAATGTGATGCTTCTGGAGTTGGTATTGGTGCTGTTTTGATGCAGGAAAAGAGGCCCGTGGCATACTTTAGTGAAAAGCTGAATGGTGCAACATTAAATTATCCTACCTAGGATAAGGAGCTGTACGCCTTGGTGAGAGCCTTAAAAATGCGGCAGAACTATTTGTGGGCTAAGGAGTTCATTATTCACACTGATCATGAGTCACTGAAGCATTTGAAGGGGCAACACAAGTTAAATAAGAGACATGCACGGTGGATGGAGTTTGTGGAGACCTTTCCTTATGTCATCAAGTACAAACAAGCAAGGTAAAGAAAAAGTGGTGGTTGATGTATTGTCTAGAAGGTATGCCTCAATCTCTACTTTAGATGCTAATTTAATTAGGTTTGAGTGTATTAAGAGTCTGTATGCTTTTGATGATGATTTTGGTGATGTATATGTTGCATGTGAGTTATCTTCTAGTGGTGAATACTTTAGGCATGATGGATTTTTGTTTAGGAGAAATAAGTTGTGCATTTCTAGGTGTTCTCTACGTGAGTTGTTGCTGTTAAAGTCCCATAGTGGTGGTTTGATGGGTCACTTTGGTATTACTAAGACTTTGGCTATGTTGCATGAGCATTTCTTTTAGCCTCGCATGAAACATGATGTAGATAGGATTTGTGGTAGATGTATTACTTGCAAACAGGCTAAGTCTAAGTCAAGATCTCATGGATTGTATACCCCATTGTCTATCCCTACTGCACCTTGGGTTGATATTTATATGGATTTTGTGTTAGGTCTTCCACGTACTAGACATGGTAGTGATTTTATTTTTATAGTTGTAGATAGGTTTTCTAAGATGACACATTTCATTCCTTGTCATAAATCTGATGATGCATCTCATGTTGCTGATTTGTTCTTTAGAGATGTTGTGAGATTGCATGATATTCCTAGGACCATTGTTATTTCTATTACTTGTCATCCACAAATTGATGGTCAAACTGGGGTAGTGAATATGATTTTGTCTACATTGTTGAGGGTTGTGATTAAGAATAATATTAAGTCTTGGGAAGAATGTTTTCCTCATGTTGAATTTTCTTATAATCGTTTTGTTCATTCTGCTACTCAGTTTTCACATTTTGAGATTGTGTATGGTTTTAATTGTTTAACTCTCTTGGATTTATCTCCATTACCTGTGCAAGAGTTTACAAACCTTGATGGGCAGAAAAGAGCTAATTTTGTGAAATAGATTCATGAGAAGGCAAGGCAGAACATAGAGCGCCGTACAGAGCAATATGCAAAACAAGTGAATAAAGGGTGCAAGAAGGTGGTATTTGAGCCTAGAGATTGGGTATGGCTGCATATGAGAAAGGAGAGGTTTCCTTTGTAGCAGAGATCGAAGTTCTTATCTCGTGGAGATGGTCCCTTCCAAGTGTTTGAGAAAGTGAATGACAATGCATACAAATTAGACTTACCAGGTGAGTATGACGTTAGTACTACATTTATATTGCTGATTTGAGTCCTTTTGATGTAGGTGACAACTTGGATTTGACGATAAATCCTCTTGAAGAGGAGGGCCCAAGGAGCAGCTTTGAGAGATAATTCAGTCTATATTTCGAGCAGGCCGATGACTAGAGCTTGAGTGAAGACATTAAGAGATGAATTGCATATGTTGATTAAAGAAGTTTGGCCTGTAGAGTTTTCAAAGAAGTCTAGGCTGGTTGAAGAATTAAATGAAGGCCAAGAAGTATTAATTTAATTATGTGTAATTATTGAGCTAAGTTTAACTTTATTTAGTTATTTTGTGGCTATCATGTTTGGTCTTTTATTAAGTTATTTTCGAATTATATAGCTTTTAAATACTATGATTTAATTTCCTTATTAGATATATGCCTTTTCATGAAAAAATGTATTCAGTTTTCAGTTTTAATAAAATTTGTGAGATTTTCTCCTTATATTCTAAAGGCTCACGAAATTCTATTCGTCCATAGAATTTCGAATTTGACTTATCAATCAGACTTCCTCATCCGCTTATGGTGTCTTCATTATATTCTTTATTATTGGATCAATCCCCTTCTTAGGTCGTAGGAGATTATTCAGGACTACGATACTTGAAGGCTTTTGAATTCAAAGGTTTTGGATCTTCCCATTGTATCAATTTGATTCATTTCCATGTGCATTGTCACTTTCATCGAGTTGCTGGGCTGAGATCTTGTTGATGGTCCCGGATTATCAGGGTATAACTTAGCAGCGGAAATTGTGGTTAATCGTTTCTTGCACTCTGCTGGTTACTCAGCTGACTGGGACCTTGTCAGCTGGTAAGTCAACTTGCACTCTGCGTACTCAGCTGACTGGCGACTGGCTCGTCAGCTGGTAGCTCAAGACTTAGAATATGTTTAGCCTTGTTTGCACAGTTATATCAGTTTTCAGATATACACCAGCACTTGGGTGCTGGGTTTTAAATCAGTATGAAATGCAGAAAGCTGATAAAAGACAAAGGATTTATAGTGGTTCGATCAACTGATCTACGTCCACTCTCCAGTCGTAGCACTGGAAATTTCACTAAGAGTAATCGGGTACAAGCGTCCTACGATCTATCTCTAGCTGGTGAATGCCTCGTCCACCAGTGCACTAGATCAACCGCTCCCGGCCTTGTCCTTCTTCAACTCTGATCAGCTGGTGGAGTGCGAGCACGTCACTTCAACCTCCACAGCTTCACTGGGTGTTTAGTTCTCCCAAGAACGTATCTTCTCAATACGGCAAAAGCCCGTAATAACTCAAGTGCTGGCTGGCACAAGAGCTGCTGTGAACTTCCTCGGAAGAGAAAGAACACCAAAGAGATCTGAACTTACAAGCTGGAAGCTTGAAGTCTCGTGTTTGATAAATCAACACACGGATAGCCTTTAGAAAGGCCTCGAAAGTGTTTGCACTTCTACTTGCTTGAGCGTAATAAATTTCAGACTTTCGGTAGGTGAAGAGTATTGAATGTTGAAGCAAGCAAGCAAGCAAGCAAGCGTCTTAAATGTTGGTAGTTCCAACCTATTTATAGACGCGGGATCCCATTCAAATCTTCTAGCCGTTTGGACACATCCGGAAAAGGTCTCTGTCCTCGCATGTCCTTCAGACGGCGGCAGGTAGGAATTTCCGGAAAGCGCCATGCTTTTGTCCACTTTATCTGACATTGATCTCTTTATGTCAGAACGGCACTATTCGTCAGTACGAGGAATCGGAACTGGTGTCTTGTACTGATAGACTTTAAGGTATCCTCCCTTAAAGTCATACTCTGTCAGTTAATTCCTCGACGAATCTTCTTTTTGTCTCTAAGACTCTGGGAGAGCGAATCTGGAATTCTGCTGGTAACATCCGACTGGTAGATCATTCTGGTGATCTTGTGCTGGCAGTCTCTGCTGGTGACTTTGCGCTGGCACAATCTAAGTCTACCAATATGTCTGATGTTAACCCTTTCTTGGAATCTCCCATGACTGGTGGCTTCACCGCTGGTGAATAGTGTCAGTGAGAACACGTATTCTGCTGGTAGGATTTGTCAGCCGCCTGCTGGTCAAATCCTTCCAACTGGTGAACAGTAACCAGTCATTAGCTCTTCTCATGCTGGTGAACAGTGTCAGCATGAGACTTTGTCAGCCGCCTTCGGATGAGACTTTCCCAACTGGTGAACAGTAACCAGTGGTAAGCACATCTCATGCTGGTGAACAGTGTCAGCATGAGTCTTTGATCAGCTGCGACTTACAAGCACGTTACCCAAGATGCGGATATACGAGCACGTTACTTAGGCTCTCCACCATGGCAAGTCAAAGCAACAGTCAACCCGTGCAAACCCCTGAACCTTCGTTAGGGTTTGGACTCAATCAATATAACGAGATCTTGTATTCGCTGATGTCAGACAGAAGAATACATCTCACTGCGGTCCATCGATACGCCACCTCTTCGTACCAGCATGTCAAGTAACCAAGACAGACTACTTATTCCGACAATGCTGCAGCCATTCGGACAGACGTATCCTCATACGCTGTCTCGGCTGTGATCAGGTTTATGTCTCACTAGGTCAAGTGATCATACTGTCTTCTGCGATCTATAACACGCCGTATGATCGTCCCTATCGGTGAGACAAGAGGATACCATTGTTCATACATGTACGATTGTTAACAGATAGGAGAAATAAACCGTTGTATACTCATTATAATAAATGCTTTTAGTATACAAAACCCATCACGTATCACCTGGAGTTCCCTCTATTCTTATTTGAACTCCTCCTCTTAGGTCTTCCTTGAGCTACATGAGTCACTCGAGCCACCTGGACTTCTCCATGAGAGTTCTCGAGCTCCTCGTTCTTCTCATTCAGCTCGTTCGAACTCAGCGCTGATTGAACCTCATCCAGGGTCAATGACTCTCTTCCATACAATAAGGCTTCCTTGAAATTCGAATAGCTCTTTGGCAGTGAACTCAACAATATCAATGCCTGATCCTCTACCTATTGTTACCTCGATGTTAGCCAGATTGAGGTTCAATTATTGAACTGGTCGAGCTGCTCATTAATTGATTTCCCCTCTTGCAACTTAAGCAAATATAGAGCTTGTTTAAGATAAAGTCGATTCGGAAGGGATTTCGTCATGTATAGGGATTCAAGTTTGGTCCATATTTTTTTCATCTTCTTCTCCTTCGAAACCTTCCTCAACTCCGTTGTGCGCCTTCGCTGATATATCTTTATTCTGTTGTTCCGTCATCATGTTTGGTAACCCAGCTTATCCCTTCAAAGCACCGTCCAAGCCTTGTTGTACGAACAACACTTGCATCTTCAATCTCCGCAGTCCAAAATCGTTTGAACCTGTGAAATGCTCAACCTCAAAATTGGTTGAGCCCGTCGCAATCCTTCTATCCACGTTCACTGCATCAATTTATTGTGAAATAAGCGATTGCACACACGAATAACAAACATTGTTGGTCCCGGTTTATCAGGGTATAACTTGGCAGCGGAAAATGTGTTAGTTCGTTTCTTGCACTCTGCTGGTTACTCAGCTGACTGGGACCTTGTCAGCTGGTAAGTCAACTGGCACTATGAGTACTCAGCTGACTGGCGACTGGCTGGTCAGCTGGTTGCTCAAGACTTAGAATATCTTAGCCTTGTTTGCACAGTTATATCAGTTTTCAGATATACACCAGCACTTGAGTGCTGGGTTTCAAATCAGTATGAAAATGTAGAAAGCTGATAAAGACAAAAGGATTTTATAGTGGTTCGATCAACTGATCTACGTCCACTCTCCAGTCGACTCACTGGAAATTCACTATAAGAGCAATCAGGTACAAAGAGTCCTACGGTCTATCTCCAGCTGGTAGATGCCTCGTCTACCAGTCCACTGGATCAACCGCTCCCGGTCCTTGTCCTTCTTCAGCTCTCGTCAGATGGATGGAGTGCGAGCACGTCACTTCAACCTCCTCCTCTGACTGGTTGGGTGTTGAGTTCTCCCAAGAACGTAAATCATCTACGGCAAACTGCCCGTAATAACTCAAGAGCTGGATGGCTCTAGAGCTGCTATGTTCTTCCTCAGAAAGAGAAAGAACACCAAGTGAGGTCTAAACTTACAAGCAGGAAGCTTGAAAGTCTCGTGTTTGAAAGATATCAACACACGGAAAAGCTTTAAAGAAAGCCTCGAAAGATGCTTGCTTGCTTGCAATGAATGTTTGTTCTTTCAGTAGTTGGAGTGTATTGAATGTTCAGGATGCAAGCGTGTAAGCCAGTGTGCAAGCGTCTTAAATGTTGGTAACTCCGACCTATTTATAGACGCAGGATCCCATTCAAATTTCTAGCCGTTTGGACACATCCGGAATGGGTCTCTGTCCTCGGATGTACTTCAGACGGCGGCAGGTAGGAATTTCAGGAAAACGCCATACCTGTGTCTGCTTTTTCTGACACAGACCTCTTTGTGTCAGAACGGCATTATTTCGTCAGTACGAGGAATCGCAACTGGTGTCTTGAACTGATAGACTTTAAGGTATCCTTCCTTAAAGTCATACTTTGTCAGTTTATTCCTCAGACGAATCTTCTTTTTGTCTCTAAGATACTGGGAGAGTGAATCTTGAATTCTGCTGGTAACATCCGACTGGTAGATCATTCTGGTGATCTTGTGCTGGCAGTCTCTGCTGGTGACTTACGCTTGCACAATCTAAGTCTACCAATATGTCTGATGTTAACCCTTTCTTCGAATCTCCCGTGACTGGTGGCTTCACCGCTGGTGAATAGTGTCAGCCAGAACACATATTCTGCTGGTGAACAGTAACCAGTCAATAGCTCTACTCCATGCTGATGAACAGTGTCAGCATGAGTCTTTGTCAGTCGCTTTTGCTGGTGAGACTTCTCTCAACTGGTAAGCACATCTCATGCTGGTGAACAGTAACCAGTCTGAGTCTTGATCAGCTACGACTTACAACTCAAAAGACCTAAACAGGACTTTACATTTTGAGAACTAGAGCTATCTAGAGACAACACTGACGCTGGTTGGACTTAGGATTTGATCCACCAAAACACTTAAACACCAAATCAAAAGATCTAAGCTATCAACTGGGGAAGGGAAACTTAGATAATTTTCCCAACAAACATAAATATACACGAGATAAAGAATTATAGTGGTTCAAGCGTAAGTTCTACGCCCACTCTTCAAGCCTCACAATGATGATTTTATTACGGTGGAGAGAATACAAAAAACTGAACAACTCTAATGATGGGAAGTAGGGGGCATTAATAGGTAGAGATTCCTAGATACATAAGGAAAATATACTCTGATATGGTAAAGATATTAAATATATCATAATCTATGTCATATAGATTAATACCTATCTAGATCTTATAAGATATGGCTAAATCTCGCCATACTAGGGAACTAGATACACCATATCTTTTTCATATCCAGCAGCTCTCCAGTTATATACCTGCTCTAACTTGACCCACTTTCATCGACCTACTTTGATAGACCCACAGTCCTGTCGACCCACTTTCGTCGACCTACTTTGATAGACCAACATTCTTGTTGACCCACTTTCGTCGACATACAATCGGCCCAGTTTTGTTGACCTAAAGTTATATTGATCCCCAGTCTTATAGACCCACTAGCGAACTACTTTTCGAACTAGATATTGAGACTAGACTTCAATATTATTATAATTATTTTAAATATATTACCAACTATACTCCCAAGTTGGGTGTTCCATGCATTAGTTGGGCTCCTGTACAAAGACGAACACTCACCGTTTACTGCATGGAGCACACACCCAAGCATCGGTGGTTTTATTTTAATTTCACAAAAAAAAAAATAATGCCACAAAGTTGAGGTTCGATTCATCCGGATATGAGGCCTCAGGAACGCGATAATGAAGTAACACAGGAAAACAGGTCGATAAGATAATATAAATACACAATTGAAATTAAAGCACAAGTTCGAATCAAAATAGATCAACAAGAATTATTTATAAATGCAATAATAGATCGGAATAATATCAACGACGTATAAGCGAGAACTGATACTTATCAAAGGATTTCAAATCGTAAGATCGAGCTCTGGAAAATACAGTCAAGTCTTAGCCACAAGCTCGTTGTGTTGATTAAAACAAGGAGTAACGAGAGTAAGATTAGACAATGAGAACTAGATGTCAAATTTCAGCTTACAAGGGCCCATTTATTGAGACTTTGATAGCGTTAGGGTTTTCGGGATATACGTTGGGGTGGTTGAGCGGCGATTACTGACTTTATCGGGGTCGTTACATTGTATCTATTCCCAGCGACCTCCGAAATTTCCGCGTGCTTATCCTTTCATTTTCCTGACCGTTGAGCAGCTCGCTAGAAGCAGTTCTCCCTCCTTTATTCCTTTCAAAATGTGGTCTCTTCTTTTGTCGAGTTGCCCAGTTCGATGGCTTTGGTCGAACATTTTTCAGCGATGGAGCTCTCGCTTCCTTGCGAGCTGTTCTTTTCACTCTCCCTTTCGTTTGGGTTGGGCCGGCCCTTGGTTCTGCGAATTCTGAACATGAGTGGGCTCCTTTTCGGACCTTCTTAATGAGCTTATGGAATTGTAGCCCCAACACTCATCAAATAAATTTTAAGTTTTTATAAAATTATATACATGTAAATATATTATTGTAATTTCTTTAAATTTTCGTCAATGAAGTCTCGTTCCCATAATAAATTTGAAACAAAAATAATAATTTGAATTTTTATAAATTTGTAAAATATTTAAAAAAATCACACCAACTTGTAATATATTAATATCTTATCCATTTAAATTGTTTTTGCAACTCATATTTCAACTAACTACTTTTCCTTGTTTTATGCATAAAGAAAGTAGAAAGTACAAATCTTCTCTTTCTCTACCCACAGTCTCACCCCATGATTCTGCAGCCGCTATGCGCTCAAAAAATCATCAAAATGGGTATTTAGGCAGTTCCTTGTGCTGTGCATAAATAAGGAACTCTGCAAACGTGAGACATGTTTTATAAAATATTAGATTTTGATGGTAAAACGGTATTGTTCCTTTATCATATATGTCTTTATAATCAATGCGTAAAACACTAAATTATATACGTATTACTAATATAAAATAAAAAAGAAGCTAATCGTGAAGGTAGCTCATAGAAAACGACTAGACTGTGGCTGGATGTGGGGCTTCTCTATTCTCTATTCATTTTATTATGTCAATAATTGTGGGTTTGAATCAATCAACAGCCTCAGCCTGCAGTTGAGTTCTAGTTGTCGTCTCATCATCATTCATGCACTTTGTGTATTGAGATTTCATATCATCAGAAAATGATTTTAGGTTCCAGAAAACAGATTGGCAGTAGTGATTAAAGAAGTCTGAGACAAGATGAATAAAAAGCAAATCAATAAGGTTGAATCCTATTGGGAAGAGGGGTGTTGATGACCTGCAGGATCTGCACAACCTCGGCCATGGAAGGCCTGCTGGAGGGTATCTGAGAAGTGCAGACCAAGGCCAGCTTCAGCACCGGCAGCACCTCCTCCTCCGGGTACTCCCCCATGCTCCTGTCCACGCACTCCAGCACACTCCCCTGCTCCAGCATCACCCTCACGTGATCGCTCAGTATCACCACGCTGTCTTCCCCATACTCCACCGGCCTCCTCCCCGTCACCACCTCCAGGATCAGCACCCCGAACCCGAACACGTCGCACTTCTCGTTCACCCTCAGGCTCTGGCAGGCCTGCTCCGGCGCCACGTACCCCGGTGCACTCTGGAACCTGTTGCTCACCACGTGCTTCGTCACCAGCCTCGCCACCCCCAAGTCCGATATCTTCGGGTTCAGGCTCTCGTCCAGGAGTATGTTGCTGGGCTTTATGTTGTAGTGGATGATCGGTGGCCGGAATGAATGGTGCAAGTGTGCTAGCCCCTTGGCAGTTCCCAAAACAATCTTGAACCTGTTAGGCCATGTGAGTGGTGGCGAAGGCAGCTGCTCGTGTAGTCTCGCTTGTAGGCTTCCCTCAGCTGCAAAGTCTGATACCAGAAGCTGCAGCTGAGGAGTCCAGTAGTATCCCCGCAGAGCTACCAAATTGGGGTGCCTCGCCTTCCCTAGAATCCGGACTTCTCTGTCGAATTCTTCTTGATATTGCAGTGTATTGGCTGTGATCAGTTTCTTGATCGCCACCACCGCCCCTTGCCCGGCTAGAGTTGCCTTATAAACAGATCCAAACACTCCTTCTCCGATCTGAGCTGCTTTGTTAAGCATGGATTCAACGTTGACACTCTGCCAATCTGCTGAAGATTTTGAATCAAACAGCACGAGCTTCCCTGCTGCCATGTGTGAAGACCTCGTGGAGCTGGAGCACATGCTCTCCAGTGCATTGTCAACGAAGTTGATCCTCCTCCTAGCCGATGCATTGAGCAAGGATATCACCACCACTCCAACGGCGATCGCCGCCGCAGCTGATATAGCAACGATGGCTGACACGCTGAGAAAGCTGCGGCGCTTGAAGTTGGGTTCGCTCCCATTAGCCCGGTTCTCGCCTCCGGCTTGGTTCCCGTAGGCGTATGGATCAAGAACCAGAGGCTTCGGCACATTCAACACGCATGGACCCTTGAGCAACGGTGAGCAGATGCCGCGGTTGCCGTCGATGGCGGTGGCGTCTAAGGTCTGGAAGATGCCTCCGGCGGGTAGCCGGCCGACGAGCATGTTGTGGGAGACGTTGACGAGGAGGAGATTTTCTAGTCTCCCCAGCTGCTGGGGAATCTCCCCACTCAACTCATTCACCTCCAGCTTCAGAATCTTGAGCCTGCTCAGCGATGACAGTGATTCAGGTATGGGGCCACTCAGATTATTGTGAGATAAGCTCCTGTAATAACAAATCATATAACCAACAAACACAATCATAAAGATAATAATCAAGAAAATAGAAGTTGCAGAGACTGACAGCAAGTAGAGAGAGGAACAGTTGCCAATTTCACGAGGAATGGGACCAGCCAAGGAATTCCCATCAAGCTGAAGGATGGCTAAGCTGCCTGAATCACATATATCACCCGGAATCGAACCGATCAGACCGTTATCACGAAGATCCAAAACGGTGAGATTCTCAAAGTAACCAAGCTCAGGAGGCATTCTTGATTCAAGATTGTTCCAAGACAAGTTGAGGTATCTGAGCTTGCTGAGAAGCCCCATTTCCGCAGGTATATCGCCCTTGAGATTGTTCCCAGACAGATCCAATACTTGAAGATTCTCATAGAGCTTGCTGGATGGAGGTGGCACGAATCCAGACAGCTCATTTCTCGACAGATCCACCTCCTCCAATTCCATGTCGAACAACCCATTAGGTATCGACCCATTCAACTCGTTCCCGCTCAGTCGAATCACGGACAAACTCCATGAATCACTCAAGGAGCTCGGTATAGTTCCGCTCAACTTGTTGTCGCCTAAGCTCAAGACTCTCAGCGATTTCAAATCTCCGATTGCTGAAGGAATGGACCCCGTGAGGCCGTTGCCGGAAAAATCGATATATTCCACGCTGCTCAGCTTCCCAATCCATGGAGGGAAATCTCCGGTGATGGAGTTGTGGGACAGACTGAGATAGGAAAGTGAATTCAGCCTCTGCAGAGATTCGGGAACAGTCCCGCTTAATAAATTGTTGCTGAAATCAATCCTAGTCAAATGTGGACACAGCCCAATATCAGGTGGCAAGAATCCAGAAAACTGATTTTCATGCAAGAGCAGCTCCTTCAAGTTATGAATGGCGGCAATGCCGACCGGGATCGATCCCGACAGCGCGTTTCTTGAAAGATCCAACGTCCGGAGCCTCGTCAGCGACCAAATCCCGTCCCCGGAGAACACCGGCCCGCCGGAGAATTGGTTCCCTGACAAGTTGAGATGGTTTAGCGTCGCGCATTTGGAGAGACTGCTCGGCAGCTTCCCTTGGAGACGGTTTGCAGCTAGAGAGAGAAACCGGAGAGAGGGACAGGTTTGGAACATGCTATCCTCGACGGGTCCGGACAGAGAGTTCTCCGAGAGGTCAAGAAATTGAAGAGATGGGATGGCGGTGAGAGAAGGGGGGATGTTGCCGGAGAGGGAGTTGCGGCTGAGATTGAGGCGTTCGAGGTTGGGTATGAGGGCCAGCTCCGGCGAAATGGAGCCGGTGAGATTGTTGGAAGAGAGAGAGAGGATCTTGAGAGACTGAAGCTTCTCGAGGCCTCGGCCGATCTTACCGGAGAGGGACAAGGCGTCGAGGTGGAGCTCGGAGACACGGGCGTTGCCGGCGTTGCATTTGACGAAGCGCCATGAACAGGGCGACTGGTCGTCTTGGCTCCAGGAGTCGAGGGACCGGAGCGGGTCGCGGAGGCTGGACTTGAACACGATGAGGCCCAAAACGTCGTCGTTGAGCTGGAGCGAATCTCCGCCGTAGCATAGCGTCAGAAATGCATTGGATACGAATGAAAGCAGCAGCAGCAGCAGCGCCGCCTTAGAGTTCTGATACTTCATTTCGTGGCACAGAAACTCTCAGACTGGAAGTTTAGATACCCATTGTGTGCTAGAGAGAGAGAGAGAGAGAGAGGAACGTTTGTTTGGTTGGAAATTTATTTAGCGGGGGGAGGAGGAGGTGATGAAAAACACAGGAATCTGAGAGGAATGTTTTCAACTTGTTTTTATAATAATTCATTTTTTTATTAATTTCTGAAATAAATATTAATGTTGTCCAATAGTAGTCACTTCAAATTGTGTAAATATTATATTTATCAGATTTTCTGTAAAAACTTAAATCCACTTGGTGTTTTTTTTATGTTATTTATATTTCAATTAATTAGTTAATTTTATTTCACAACAAATCAGTGCAAAAACTTGTGATTGATTGTGACATAAAGATGGCAAAACAGTATATTCTTTTATGGAAAATAATAGAACACAAACATAGTTTAATTATAGATTTATAATCTAAAGAATAATATTTTTAAATCAAATTCAAACGATTTCAAATTTTCAATTCATTACCATATAGTACTTATCGATATTTGAAGTTAAAATTTTCTAGTTCGTAAATTAAAAAGTTGGGATCTTTTATATAATTATAAATCGAAAATTATTATTTCGAATTCTAAACAACTAAATTATTTTTTGATCTAGATTAATAATACTCTATTGTTTTTTATTTACAAAACTATTATTTCTACCAAACAATACTTTTCAGGACAAAAAATATATAGCTCTGTTACCAAGACTATTGGATAGTTTTGAATGTAAATAAAATAAATATATAATTTGAATATTTTCATACTTCAAAATATATTTCAACTCTTGCCGTGTCTCTTATTATGTCATCTCCTCTTTTGTCTTTTCACTTTTCACTTTCATTTATTTTTAATCATTCAATTTTCTAATGAAATTTTGTGCAATTATTCCCTTTGTTGTGATTTGGGGTGAAGAATTTTCACTACAACTCCATGTGGTAGTGTTTGTTTTTATTTGTTGAATGAATGATTTGGAATTTGAAATTTAGCTTGCTACATTCCTTCTCCCACATAACACCAAAAACCCTATATTTTTTTAGTATACACAACTTACATAGTTTTTTTTTTTTTTTTAATATGTAGCTCTTTCATTATTGACTATTCTGCTTTGCAATTTTTGGCACTCATATTGATTATGGTAAATAAATGTTAGTTCCAATTCAAGCATTGAAAACATTGATATATTGTTCCGCGTATGATTCATCTCATTCATATAGGTATGTAATAATTTTAGTATTTAGTTTATAAAACTTGTAATGTCTTGTATATGAATTGTCAAGTTGGAATAGAAACTAATAAAGGGTTAATTTCTTAAAAAGTTACTAAACTATCTTACTTGTATCAAATTGGGTACTTAACTTTTATATGTATCAAAATGAGTATCAAACTAATATTTTATATTATTAATGAATTAAATTCAAATATTTCTATTTACTTAATTATACATAGCAATTATAGTACCCAAGATTGCCACATGTATTATCTTTAATTATTAATTAAAATACTTAAAACTAAAATTACATATTTAAACCCTAAGATATATTATCGACACAGCCACCCTAAAATATATAAACAAAGCAGCCATCGTAATATTGAAAATCTTTAAAACATATTTATCAAGAAACATGAGTTTTGGGATGGGCGTAGATAAGTGTTTTAATTTCTTTGTACTAATTAATAATATTTGTATATAAGTGTTTTGATTTAAGTTTTTATTATTTTTTAAGTATTTTCATTTTGTTTAATTCTTGTTTCTTAATTTAATGCAATGTCATTTAAAATAAATTATGAACGATTATGTAACACAAGAATTATATATAAATAAGGTAAACTTTAATTATCCATATTAATTACGTTTTATGGCTGCAAAAACTAGAAATAAAAATAAAATTCACAAATTAAAATTTTTTATTTTTTTAATTAATAATTAGGCATAATAAAAATTACATTTTTAATTCTATGGAAGAGTGTGCGTACAGAGTTAAATATTAGGTTAAAATATTTAATATTAGATTTTAGTATTTTAATTATTAATTAGGCATAATACATGTGACAAATTTTGTGTAATATAATTGTTATGTATTATTAAATAAATAAGAAAGTTTGAATCTAAACTAACAATAATATAAAAATACTAGTTTAGTACCCAATTTGACACGAATGAAAGTTTAGTATCTAATTTGATACAAGCAAAATAGTTTAGTAACTTTTGAAGAAATTAACCCAACTAATAAACTTGAGCCTGAGCCATGTAATTGTTCTTTTTCTAAAAGCTCAAGAGCCTTAGATCGATCGGGTCTAGGTTTTGATAAAACTTATTTGAGCAATCATGCATCTTCATCATATGATGACACTGACAAAAAGAAATTTATTTATGTTAAAGCCAAGTCTAGTGATCACTAAGGGCTGAAGGGAAAAGGAATAACAAATGTTGTACTAGCTCACGCTCAAGCTGCCAAATGTTTGTGTGCCAACAAACCCAAGCTGGCCACGCAACATGCTGTGAAGAAACCAACAAAATCCCAGAAACTGGTTGAACAGCATATCCCTGCTGATAGGATGCCAATTCGTACAACCAGTTTGGCGAAGCAGCCGGCAAGGTGGGCACCAACAAAAAGTGCACCAGCTTGGCATGCGATGAAGCCAAACATCCTTCCTGGTTATCGTCCTAACCAGAGAGTTTTTTCCTCATAATCATAATGAGAAAAGAGTCTATCCAAGTAAGAGAAACAACTACTTGAGGCCCGAGCCCAATCAAATTTCTTATTTAAGGGCTAAAAAGCTAACCAACGTGGCAGAGGACTCGCTCCTAGACTGCCACATGATTTCCACACCTATTTGGAACCTAAGTTTCGAGGTCCAGTAACAAAGTCATCTTCCGAATGGACTACACACACCTGTGCACAATCTCAATCCTCTCAAAAAAAAAATCCAGTCATTATTTCAAAAGGACTACAGGGAAGAGCTCAAAGAAACTTCCTGCATTGAATATTATTCAGGTTTGGGTCCCCGTAGGGTTGATCCAACATGCTAATTATGCAGGACCCGCTGATAATCGGGGACCTAGATTGTTTCAATTATTGTGCAGGAACCAATATTCTTGGGAAGAGTAGCGGAATAAAGCTGGGTCTCAAATCCTAACTTTAGAATTGCTTGCGACTTTTTTAACCAGGAATTGCTCATTTTTGCATTGACGCTCTCACTTTACCAAGGAACAAACTGGTAAAAAGCTAACAACATTGGCTGGAGACCAAACAACTGGTGAGTAGCTCAAGAGGCGGGAAGTCAGATAGGAATCTCGAGCGGTACGCATCATTAATGTGATCCTATCAAAGAGCAGTAGAAGCCCTATCAATAGAGTCCATGTCAACAAGTCAACGCTCTATATTCAAGGATCTAAAGCCAGACAGTCGCCGAATCTGTTGAAGATCTGCAACAACATCCGAGCCGTGAGTTATTATCCAAGGAGTAATTCAAGTCGAAGACCACCAGCTCATTAATTTCACATACAAATCCATTTGTTGGAGGTAATATCATAACTCATCACTTACTTAATTGAGTTATGATAAGTATACTAAGTCCAAGCTCTTAGTATCTCGATATTTGTGGTTATGCGACGCACTGACAGAGAGGACTTTAAGCTTTGGGATAGATCATTCTGAATGAGATGACCTGAACCTTATTACTAGTCAGCCGGTAGCGGATTATGACTGAGTCCATACTCTCAATTATTTAGGACCAATTACCGAAGGCAACTAAATCATTTATCTTGAAGGAAATCTGATAAAGCTTGTACGTCTTTGTTCCATGTTCTAGATTTGTCATAATCTCTTCCTCACGCAATCGTCAAATCTAAAAATCTGGATATTTTTTCCAAGACGGTGGCTTGTCAATTAAATTAATTGGAACATTAATCGAAGGTGTAACATCTGTGCTAATACATCCAACCATTATTTCAAAATCCTTCATCTTCCGAACCCCGTAGATTGAGAAAAGGGCATTTAGGGTGTGTTTCATTTAAATAGAAGAAACTCTCAGCTCATTAGCTATTGTCAACCATGTCTTCTATATATTCAAACAAATTCCCAATTTCTCATCTACCCTCTCTACGAAAGGAACTTTCGAGCTTCAGATTAATCTCAAATGGTGGGATTTCATTCCTTATCTTTCTTTGTTTGTATGAAATGGCTCAAACATTATTTTGTCTCAAAATGATGCCTCATGAGTCATGGTGTTCATTCTTCTGGAGGATTGGATGGTGGATAAGTAGGTGTAATGTGAAAGAAATTTCATTGCTTTGACCTTCACCATCTCCAGCGAAGTCCAGTGCTGAGGAGTCACCATTGCCATGCAGGTGGATGTAAAAATGAGAGGTCCACGAGAGTAGGGATGAAAAGAGCAGCAACCCAGATCAAGAAGAGAAATTAGATTTCTCCAATTGTATCAACATCTGCAGTTGTAATGCTCCAAATAGGATTACTCTAGAATAATTGTACTCAACTCATTCAAAGAAAAGCTAATTTTTTTTCATGTATCTTTTTGTAATCCTATGTCATCTTTGTGGAGTAAAGCCTGACGAGCTTATAATAACTAAGATAAAAAAAAACCCTTATCTTGAGTAATATACTCAATGATTCTAGATAGTATGTCAACCATTATGGGATAATATTTAGATCAAACTGACTAATTGTAAATCCCATTTTACTTAAGGTTAAAGAAAATACACTCAAGAGGATTCAATTTTGCACATTCCAAGGCTCACGCATCTTAATAATCATTCCGCCAGAATGAATCTCTGGAATTTAATGCCATATCTCGAAAGATAATTCCTTTATGAGGAGTCTATTCAAATTCCTCCTCACTTTCCAGGAAGCCTTAGAGTCAAAAGTATGGTTCGTCTAAAGACTATGCATCAAATCCCTCAAATGACTCTTCGGGAGATAACATCGGCAGATACTCGTCACCTCTTGAAGACAAACCGCCAGTTCTCGACTATTTATAGAAGAACAATGGCGTACTTTGGATATCAGTATCTTCTATATGCTAAGAAGAATCCTATCATCTCCTACTTTGTAAAATGGTTGATCAAATCATCACAGTGTCTTTTTCTGAAAAAGGATCTGTTAGGATGTGTAAAGGAAAAATCATGAACTCCTATGGGCTTCAATTCAACCTCTCCAATGACCTGGGTGCATTCATTGATCTGAGAATGAAGCTTCGATACACACTACTGGACAACTTTCTGAATGCCCAGCCAGTCCAATTCAAACCATAACTAATGGTTAAATCCTGCCTAAATGCCTGAATTTATGACGACTACCTCTCCATCTCATCCGTTGTCAGCAGAAAAAATAATCTCTCTCTCCCCAGTAAAATTGGCAGAATATCTCAAGGTTTCTTTTACTAAGAACAAGGTCAAGATAATATATGATTGGTGTCAATGATCTAGAGAAAACTCACTAAAAAAGATGGAATTAGACAGATGCTAACAGATTCCAGTTGAACATCTCCATAGGCTCCCTCACTTCTCTCTATGAAATACATCGGGACATCATCAACCAAGCTATTTTATGTCGTCCAGAGTTCAACAAAGCTTTCTGTGATGATTCATGGAGAGCTATGATGGCATTGGATGATCGAGTGGATATCAACTGGGCGGAATATTTCTTCTCTAGGTTAGTGGAAAGCATTCAAGAAATGCCTTCCGGAGCTATACCTTATGGTCTCCAACTCAACAATATTCTAGAAAAGGAGATTTCAGTGATACTCGTGGAGAAAAGTTAAATGATGAAGACTTCTTTCCTCCCCGGTGTATCAAGATGAAGAGATTTGTAAATTGCATCGAGGAAAGTGAAAGCCCAAAAAGAAGGAGAACTTAGTTATTTAACTAATTGTACTTACCGTATCTTATTTTAGTGATAGCTTTCAGGCTAATTCTAATAGCTTCTCGTGTTCATTCTTATTATTAAGCCTTCCTACCTTATTTTGATTGTTTTGATGTGTCAAAAAGTGTATAGAAACCACCAGTTTAGGGAGTCTCTAGAATAGCTCTAGTTAGTACGAAACTTGTAAAGTCCTGTATAGGATTATCATTGAGTTGTAACAGAGCTATTCAAGACAAATTGTATCTAGGATCTAATCCACCAGTTTGAACCACGTGAGTAGAAACTGGAACTGGCCTTCAGAAGAATTGGCGGAAGACACCAGTTTGTTGCTTCTCAAGCTTACAAGACCAACTTCCACAAAAAGGTTCCCACTCACGAATAGAGACAAAGAAAGCAAGTCATAAGAATGTTTTCAAGATCAAACTTTAAGAATAGAGATCATTAGAAGTATGGAGAACCTGGTGCTCAACCAGTTTCAATTCCTTAGACTGACGAAGCGCCATTTTGACACATAACACCATGTCAACATCCTGTGTCAGAAAACGATAGAGTAGGTGCAGAAGTTTAAAAAAAGCACCATGGTCATTGCAGAGAAGAAAGTCACTGGATTGGATAACATCCAAAATGTCTCTAAACGGATACAAATTTGAAACCTTTCTCACTTCGTCTATAAATAGATGAAGTGACCACAAAGGAGATGTTATATATTCTGAAAAATCAAGACCAAAACTATCACATTTAAGAGGAAATCGTCTACTTAACATATCAATCGAGTTTCAAGCTCTCAAGTTTTGAGGCTTTCAAAAAGTTCACCGTGTGCCATATTTGGACATGAGACTCGTAGCCTCTCAGCTCGAGTTACTTCTTGATGTGCTTACTCTCCAAGTAAGAACACATCATTTTTCTGCTCATCTCCTTAGCATCTTCATATTCCTGTTTATCAACCGATTTTAGTGATTTTATTGTTTCCCCTATTATGTTGTTTCCATGCTTAAGTCAGTTTATGCTATTTACATTTATGTTAGGTTCATTTGTTATGTTGTTTAGGGTTTTAAGTGCTACGTACTTATTTTTTGAAAGACCAACTATTACTCACACCAATTCCATGTGGAGACGATATATTGGGATACATATTCCTATATTACTTGGTGCATACAATTGTGCATAGTAGGATACACACACTCGCACATGCTTTGCCTTTGATTTTATATGTTGAACACTATATGCTAAGTCTCGATTATACCCTACTTATCACTCGTGCCTGAACTTAATCAACCTGCAGGACTTTGGCACGATGAATGTCATTGAGCTCCTCAGGAAATGTCCCCATCCTATTACTCGGATATGGTTACTTAAACCCAGTCTCACGCAGTACTACACGAACTGCTGTTACCCAAGATGCGGATATACGAGCACGTTACTTAGGCTCTCCACCATGGCAAGTCAAAGCAACAGTCAATCCGTGCAAACCCCTGAACCTTCGTTAGGGTTTGGACTCAATCAATAACGAGATCTTGTATTTGCTGATGTCAAACAGTCAAATACATCTCACTGCGGTCCATCAATACGCCACCCTTGCGTACCAGCATGTCAAGTAACCAAGATAGACTACTTATTCCAACAATGTTGCAGCCAGTCGGACAGACGTATCCTCAACGCTGTCTCGGTTGTGATCAGGTTTATGTCTCACTAGGTCAAGTGATCATACTGTCTTCTGCGATCTACTACACGCCGTATGATCGTCCCTATCGGTGAGATAAGAGGATACCATTGTTACATACATGTAAGATTGTTTGACAGATAGGAGAAATAAACCGTCGTATACTCATTATAATAAATGCTTTCAATATACAAAACCCATCATGATCCTGTTCATTGCTTGTTGCTTGATTCGAATGAGATCGGTTCATTCCCCCAAAATGAACCAAGACGAACACGGCCCAACAACTTGGAACACGACCAGGCATGACCCAAGGGTTTGACATCGGATCTGGGTCAGGTCAAAATCTGACCCGGGGGTCGGGTTGGAAACCGACCCCGGGGATGAAACTAATGCCGACCCCAGACAAGCAGATAAGGACGACCGTTAAGAAGAAGTAACGGTAATTGTAACCAACCCCGAGATTTTCAAGTCAGCTCCGAGAAAACTGGGGTCGTAGTGAGCATATCTAGGTTTGTTAGACCCAAATTCCCTGTAACGGGCCTCTCCCTTGTGTCTGTATTAGGGAGACCACAATTCATTTTTTGGACATTCCTTTTCACGATGTACGCTAGCTTATACTCTGTCGAAGTACATGATCAACATACACTTAAATTCTCTCATTTTTGGTTTCGTGTTTCGCATTTAATATCCAACCGTTCGGTATTGGTTTGTGTGTTCTTCGTATTTATTTCTCATTCAATCAATATCTGTTATTTTTCTAACTTGATTCTAAGGTCCTCAATCTTTTTAATTTTGAACCTAACAAATATTATAAACTTTTTACGTTAAATTAAATATTAATATCATTATTATAATTTTTGCATTAAATTATAAATATAAAATCTTAAATTTAAATTATATTACAATAAGTAATAACAAATAATAGAAACAACTAATTTACATTTAAACCTTAGTTTTCTACATATAAACTAAAGTCTTCATTTTCAATATATTATAGTACATTGTTAAAAATTGAAATATAATACTACCTCCGTCCCGCATAAATAGGCCTTTTTTATTTTGATACATTAATTTCGGAGCTAGTGTTTAGTAACTAATTGTGATTAATAATAAAAATAGCAATCATAATTAACTTATTTAGACTTAAATAAGTTAATTACGATTGCTAATTTTTTTATTAACCACAACTAGCTACTAAACACTAGCTCCAAAATTAATGTATCAAAATGAAAAGGGCTTATTTAAGCAGGACGGAGGGAGTACATTTCAAATCGTTAAACGGTCTAACCATACCATTTTTTAAATGATTTGACCAGTTTAATTTAAATAAATTATATAACCGATTTAGTTTAAAAAGATTTCAATCCTTATTAGTTTGGTCGAAATTTTGCTTTAAAATCGATGAACACCACCATAATATAAATCTATGTATAGATTTATTTATTATATTTGTGTGCCTAGTTTCTTCAAGTGATGACAAGGGGTGGTTCACATGATGCCGATGGGCAGTCACGGGAGGCTCGAACCCCACCGGCTATATGGCCCCACCACATTTATCATCCATCTTCTCTATATATATTTCAATTATTTTAAACATTCCTTGCTATATTTAATTATTACTCCCTCCGTCCCAAATTAATAGTCCCATTTCGAAATGGCACAATAACCAACGTTTGTGAGTGTAGTGGAATTAATATTTTATTGGTGAGTGCGAAAAAATTTGCCATTTTAGGAAATGGGACTAATAAATGGGACAAACCAAAAAGGAAAGTGGGACTAATAAATTGGGACGGAGGGAGTACTATTTACCATCTTATTCCGAGGTCTTCCAATAAATTATATATGTAGTATTTTTTTTACATGAAATTGGTCCATTAAGATTTGTCTCACATGTGCATTATAGAATATTTTGACTACATTAATTCTTTAATTATTTTGGTACGTTTCTGAATCAAACTAACTTCCATCACCACATAATCAAAATGCTTATGCCCAAAATAAAATTTAAATTTAAAGTAGAGGTGTTTATCATTATGAACTTAGATTTCTAGCCAACCAGAGAATGAACATCACTTTTTGATATGTAGTAAATAAAGGCAGCAAGCAACTATTATAATTTATTTTAACTAAAATACTCTCAAATTTTCCTGAAGTATTGGAGTTCAATTAAAGTTAGGAATTTCGTTAGAAGCTATTTAAATGTTTGATCATTTAAATGGGACTTAGATAGTTTTAAGGAATACTTTGATGAAAATTTGTTCTCGATCGCTTTCATAAAATTTATACGTACGATGTCTTGATTCATGTTTCTTAACGATTATTACTATGATTAGACTTTAGTGAATCAAAACAATTCCTAAGAAATATTTTTAAATGCGTAATATTTTATTTTATTTTTTATTTAAATTAATGAAATGCGTCGGAACCTATAAACTCATGCATAGAGTAATAGAAGAAGAGTTGGTCTCCTGAGAGACGGTCTTACTATTTTTTTATTGTGAGACGGATCTTAATACATCATTTCAATAAGTTAAATACATCATTTCATTTTTAAGAATTACATTATTTGCAACAAAGAAGTACATCATTTGCAATAAAGAAATACATCATTTCGTTAAACTCATATCACAATAAAAATAGTGAAACATCATTCGCAATAAAGAAATACATCATTTCATTAAATTCGTCTCACAATAAAAATAATGAGACCGTCTCATATGAGACTTTGCCATAAAAGAATTGTCACAAATTGGTTATGAGTTAAACACAAAAGAATAAGTATTAATATTTAAAAATAGCTACTTTTCTTATATAAAAACTAAAAACCTTAAATAACTACTATAATGTTCATATGCAATTTTTGTCCAAAATTATGTCAAATACCACAAATAACCTATAAATTACTGATATTAAAACAGTGAAATGATATAATATTTTATTTTGTTAATTAAAACTGATAACATATAAATCTAGTTAGATTTGATTTAGATATGCATGCATATATTCATGTATATCTTTTCCTACTTTCATATCTTTTTAGGGTTTCTACACTTTTGTACACTCATTATATATATTATCAATAAACCTAGTTTTCAAGGTGAACAATATATTTCCTATCATGGTAGCAGCCTAATACCGATCCATTACTCGTGATCGTCGCTATTCTTCTTCTCCAATGGCACTGGACGCCGATTCTCTTCCCCTCTCCACCCTCATTCACATGATTACTATCAAACTCTCCTCATCCAACTTCCTTCTATGGCGTTCCAAGATTGTGCCTCTTCTCACATGCCAAGATCTTTTTAAATATGTCGACGGCACGCTCTCTGCCCCGTCGACGCACCTTGCTTCGTCTGGCACCCCCAATCTGGCGTATTCCTCTTGGCATCTTCAGGATCAGCGGCTCCTAAGTCTTCTCCTATCTACCCTTTCTGAAGAAGCAATGGCGGAGGTCCTTGGCTGCAACACGTCGCGCGCTGTTTGGCTTGCCTTGGACGCTGCCTTTAGCAACAAGTCAAAGACTCGTGAACTTCGCCTCAAAGACGACCTCCAATTAATCAAGCACGGTTCGCGCCCGGTTTCTGACTATGCCCCTAAGTTAAAATCGCTTTGCGACCAACTCGCTGCTATCGGATGCCCTGTCGATGACACCGACAAGGCTCATTGGTTTCTCAGGGGTTTGGGACCGGCATTCGCATCTTTCTCTGTCGCACAGATGGCGCTCAGTGCTCTACCTTCCTTCTGCGATCTCGTCTCAAAAGCTGAAAGTTTTTCTCTATTTCAGGAATCTCTGGACGCCTCTCCCGCATCGGCTGTTGCCTTCTACTCGCAGAACTCCTCAAACCACAAGTCCGGTGGTTCTTCAGGTAAGTGCGGTTCATCGGGAAGAGGCGGTGGTCAAAACGGCGGGAAACGCGGCCGGGGCTGTGGCTCAAATAATCAGCGCCCCCCGTGATGTCAAATCTGCCGTCAGGACGGCCATTATGCGACCTTCTGTCCCGACAGATATTCTCATGCACCGGCTCACACATCTGATGCTAATATTGCTGAAGCATTTCAGACAGGATGCATTATTTCTTCTGACTGGTTTATCGACACGGGCACGTCTTCCCATATGACTCCAGACTCATCCGTTCTTGATTCTTCGCTGCCGTATCGTGTACTTGTCGGTAATGGTGCTTCTCTTCCTATATCTCGTATTGGTTCCTCAAATATTTCAGCTTCTATGAAATTATTAGATGTTTTGGTGGTTCCCTCTTTAACCAAGAATCTTTTATTTGTCAGCAAACTAACATCGGATTTTCCTGTTGATGTTTTATTTTCTAATCGCTATTTTACTATTCAGCACCCGCTCACAAAGGAAATACTTGCTAGAGGTCGTCGCAATTCAGGGCTATACACGCTGGATCACTTTCAGCCGGCGTTTATTTCACATTTGAAGAGTAACAATTTACGAGCGTCTTTTGAGTCATGGCATAGCCGTTTAGGGCATGTCCCTTTTGATGTTATTTCCTTATTATGTAAAAACGGTCACATTTCAGTTTCTTCTTGTTTGCCAAAACCATCTCCGTGTCCATCTTGCCAACTTGGCAAGAGTTCCCGTTTACCATTTCAATTAAATGAAAAATGCTCTTCTCATATATTGGATCTTATTCATTGTGACTTGTGGGGGCCTGCACCCGTTACTTCTGCTGCTGGTTTTCGTTACTATGTTATCTTTGTTGATTATTATAGTCGTTTCACTTGGTTTTATCCTTTGCTGCGTAAATTGGATTTCTTTGCTCATCTCAAATCATTTGCTGCTTTAGTTGAGAATCAATTTTCTACTACAATCAAACGTTTTCAAAGCGATGGAGGTACTGAGTTCACTAACAGTCTTGTCCAAGATTTTTTCAAGACCAAAGGGATTCTTCATCAACGTTCATGCCCGTACACTCATTCTCAGAACGGACGGGCAGAACGTAAACATCGTCATATCACTGAGACAGGTCTTACTCTATTATTTCAGTCACGATTACCTCTGACTCATTGGGTTGATGCTTTCTGTACAGCTACTTATGTCATCAACCGCCTTCCCTCGATCATCCTTGATGGGAAATCACATTTTGAGGTTCTTTTCTGTGTTGTTCCGAATTATGCTCACTTTCATCCTTTTGGCTGTCGTGTGTATCCATGTCTCAGGGATTATGCCGATAATAAATTCTCACAGCGCAACGCTTCATGCCTATTCCTCGGTTTCTCTTCTATTCATAAAAGGTTCCGGTGCTTCGACCCTTCCACGGCTCGGGTATATATTACTCGACATGCGCGCTTTGATGATTCATGTTTTCCTTATGCAGACTCTTCCACGTCGACGTCGCTATCTAAGTTAGACATCTCTACCTTTATGGAGCCAGCTTCCTCGTCTGTGCCAGCTACTACGGCTTCGGCGCCAACTCCACCAGTTCCCGCACCTCAACATTCTCCATCGCCATGCACTCTATGTCCTGCAGCCGATGTGCCCTTGCTCCGTCACTGACCGTTGGGGCTCCTGTTGCTGCACAGCCTCCTCCGCACCAGCCTTCCCCACCTGCACCTTCACCCGATGCTGCGCCGCAGCCCGCCCAGCCTTATGGTCACTAGGGGCCGGGCAGGTATATTCAAACCTAGACATCTTGCTTATTATGCTTCCACTGATCTTCATAATGCTTTACTTGCTTCCTCTGAGCCCAAAGGTTTCAAATCTGCTACTAAACACCCGGAGTGGTTCGCTACGATATCTGAGGAGATGAATGCTCTTCGTGCAAACGAAACATGGACCCTAGTCCCTAAACCGCCAAACACCAATATTGTAGGTTCCAAATGGGTTTTTTGGACCAAGTTCCGTTCCGATGGCTCCATTGAACGCCATAAAGCGCGTCTTGTGGCTCAGGGTTTTTCTCAAATTCCCGGTTTGGATTTCTCGCACACATTCAGCCCCGTCGTCAAAGTTGCGACAGTTCGTATTATTTTATCCATTGCCTCTCATCGCGGATGGCCTTTGCATCAACTCGATGTAAAGAACGTCTTTCTTAATGGTATTCTCTCCGCACCCGTATACATGCAGCAACCTCCAGGATTCATCGACCCGCTCTTTCTGAACCACGTCTGTCGGTTGTCTAAAGCACTTTATGGTCTTAAGCAAGCTCCTCGCGTGTGGTTCCAACGCTTGAGCGATTTTCTGGTCTCTATGGGGTTTTCATGCAGTCGTGCCAACACCTCACTCTTTATTTTTTCTCGGGGTTCTGTGCTATTATTCTTATTGGTTTATGTGGACGACATCATACTTACGGGCAATAGTACTTCATCCATTTCAACGTTCCTTACTCGGATGCATCGTGAGTTTGCTATCAAGGACATGGGCCGTTTAAGCTATTTTATGGGTGTTGAGGTTACTTATACAGATAATGGTTTTTATCTTTCTCAAGATGAGTACGCAAAGGATATTCTCTCTCGTTTTGATCTCCTCGAGGCAAAACCAGTGTCGACCCCTCTTCCTGCTGGTCTCACACTTACTGCTATTGGTTCTTCATATAGCGATGTCACCGGTTATCGATCAGTTGTGGGTGCCCTGCAGTATCTCACTATCACTCGCCCAGACATTGCCTTCGCTGTGAATCACGTCAGTCAGTTCCTACATGCTCCAACTGTTGATCACTTTCAAGCAGTAAAATGCATCTTGCGATATGTCAAAGGCACTCTATCTCACGGCCTTCTATTCTCGCGCCACTCGAATTATGATCTCATCGCTTACTCTGATGCTGATTGGGCGCGCTGCCCGGACTCCAGGCGCTCTACATATGGCTATGCAATTTTTCTTGTAGGTAATTTAGTCTCCTGGAGTGCAAAGAAACAACCCACCTTTGCCCGCTCCAGCAGCGAGTCCGAATATCGTGCAATTGCTTACAGTGCCGCCGAAGTCTTATGGATCCGCTCCTTGCTTCGCGAGTGACACGTTTCACTACCTCACCCTCCGGATCTCTATTGTGACAACAAAAGCTCGATCTTTATGATTCAAAATCCTGTGGCGCATAAACGGGCGAAGCACATTGATATCGACTACCACTTTGTTCGTCAACTGGTCCAGTCAAAGTAGTTATCGACCGAATTTGTTCCCTCCGATCGGCAAATTGCAGACATCTTCACGAAGTCTTTGGCTCGATCGTTGTTCGACTTATTTCGGGACAAGCTTCGAGTCTTTTCAGTTCTGACGTCTCGCTTGAGGGGGGATGATAACATATAAATCTAGTTAGATTTAGTTTAGATATGCATGCATATATTCATGTATATCTTTTCCTACATTCATATCTTTTTAGGGTTTTCTACATCTTTTATACACTCTATATATATGTTCAATCAATAAACCTAGTTTTCAAGGTGAACAATATATTTCCTATCAAAAACCATAAACATTGTTCCATAAAATAATGATGAGCCCCCAAGATTACTCCAAATACAAATACCTCGCCTTAATTGAAACATAAATAAATTCAATAACCAAACAACTCAATCAAATGAAGAAAGATTTCACACTTAAAAACCTTTAAAATCGTAAAAGAAGGTATTTTGTCCAGAATCTATCCATTATAAAATAAAACACTATATAATATTATATAAAGTACATTGTAACAATTAATTATTCGACTGTAATTCTGGAAATCGATGCTTAGTGTGTGTTGTAACTCTACAAACACTACACCACTTATGAAGAACCAACCAAACATAAAAAATAAAAAATATTGTAGATCTTGAAACAAAGATCAAACATCATAACACAATTTATTAAATAAAATTTTATATTGATTAAGCCTCTTCCAAGTTTTCAAATATCAAATAATAATCTCAAGAGAGACAGTTTGTATTTCAGTGAAACCACACCTAAGAACACAAATAAACAAACTGGAAAACATATTTAATGATAAATTAATCTATGATTGAAGCACCTGCAATATTATGCAGGTAATGGATATTTTGGAGACTTTTATTGCTTTTCATTATCACAACCTTAAACAGAACCATCCATTTGTTCACGAGTTAGTTTCTTTTCGTAGGTCTTCTTTTATTTGTTTATTTTTTCAGGATTTTGAAAATTTGAAGTTTGTATTGCGTTTTCTTTTAATTTTAAAAGAAGTCGCACAAAAAATAAGAAAACACACATATATCTTAGGATTCTGCCACCATACTTCTTGAATAAATTCTTATCATTATTGATAAAAACAAAGAGTATTTTTAGAAAATTATTATTCTTTAAATGTATATTTAAAAGTAGTTATTTAGGGTTTTAATAGAAGAATTGTTCCAATTAAAATTACAAAAACTTCCAATTTAATATTCTTACTAAATTAATTTATGACAAATCGTACCCCAATAACCTTAGGTAGTTTTGCCTCTTGTCTGCAAGCTAACTAGAACATCTTTACATTGTCATTTTGAAGCAAGTAACTTCACCTCAATTTAATGGTGAAATTAGGGCTTTTGTCTTTCTGAAATCGAAATGATTTTTGCAGTCTCATGCATGAAACACAAAAATGAACAACGATTCTTAAGCTTGGAAGTTTTTCTTCTTTTGTCAAAACCCTTATTCTTCGAAGTTTAGAAGATTTTCAGTTTTTAAAAAAAAATGACAAGTTCTATGTCATAAAATAAAATAAATACATATATCACTAGTTAATATGTGTAAAATCGACGTATCAATTACTGTTATGAGGCTGGAAAATCAATATGCGTGTATGAGAAATTTTCTACCAATCCGATTCCCTCCCATAAATTCTGAAATGCTAAATACAATTTAGGAGCCAAGAATTTCATCCTTCGGAAAATGGCCACAATTCAATAAAGACAATCTTTATTTATTATTATTGTTTAATTATCCCACGTTGACCGAAAACTTGATCGTATACCTGTAAAACTATTCATATGGTTTTCTATTAAATCAGTAAAATAGAAAACTTACAGGATCTTGAAATTGATGATTCTCATAATTAATAACGTATCTTTCTCCATAGTAGAATTGAGAATTACAAAAGACTAGTGTTTCTCTTCCTTGACTTCTATTCCTTTTCTTCCACGTTCGTGATGGCGATTAGGGTTTGAGAGAAAACTATTATGTCAGGAATTGAGGACCTAGTCCCTATTTATAGGGTTAATATATAGCCCACATAAAATTGATATCCCCATCAAATATCAATTAATATGAAATCTGCTCCAGATATCTTATACTCCCTCTGTCCCGGCTGAATTGTCCTGGGTTGACCGGGCACAATAACCAAGGAGTGTGAGTGTAAAGTAAGTTGAGTGAATTAATATTTTATTGTTGAGTGTGAAAAAATTGTCTTTTTAAGTAAAGGGACAATTGAGGTGGGACGGACGAAAAAGAAAAGTGGGACAATTGAGGTGGGACAGATGGAGTATATTATTTAGACTTATCTAATTAATAATTTATTTATCTTTTAATTCATAATAAATATATCACACACATGAGACAAATCTTACATTCTCCCACTTGTCATATGTGACATTCCATTATCATTATGGATACAAATAAATTATACTTTCATAATGCGCATTGATTAGCCTAAATGTTCATTCATTGGGTTCACCATAATATCATGATTAAAGGTAGATAACTAAATCGAGTCATGGTGGTTGTATGTCACACCATCGACATAGTCCCTTCCATGTACTATAATATAGTCACATCTTTAACATAATTATTCATTTGGAGCATACATACGGTTCAACATAATGTTTTTATTCAAGATGATACCTGTTAACATTTATCTATTACAATTATGCATGCAAATAGAAACATGTAATTAGAAACATATCATAAATGAACTCAGAGTGTCGATACATAATGAACAATTCAATACATACTATCATCAGTAATGCCCATACTTCCAACATGTTCAATAATTGTTTTGGGTCAAAGGATCTACTATCATAAAATTTGTGCTAATATGTTCTATTGAGACTCTTTATTTCTGAACTTCTTCCTTCACGACAAAGTACTTTAATTCCATATGCTTAACACCCTTAGAGTACTTGTCGTTTTTAGAGAAGAAAACTACTACGGAGTTATCACATTACAATTTTAGAGGCTTAGCCATACTGTCAACAATTCTAAGCCCTGAAATAAAGTTTCGCAGCCAATTCGCCTCCATATTAGCCTCAAAACATGCTACAAATTCAGCTTTCATCAAAATTCAACAATAGTGGATTGTTTTGTTCATCTCAGAACCATCTTTACAGCTTTCCAGAGTTCCATTCCTGGATTGCTTTGGTATCTGAGTATACATAATGTTCCCAACAACTAATACATACATAATTACTTCCATTTGTTTCTTCTCTAGTACTTTATTGATATAAGCTTTTGAGACAGGTCTAACATTCTTTGTGATCTATTACGAAATATTTCTATTCCTATCACATAACTTGCTTTACCCATATTTTTCATTTCAAAGTTACTAGAAAGAAAAGTCTTTATTTCATGAAGAAGACCAAGATCATTAGTTACAAGCAAGATATTATCAAAATACAATATCAAAATATTACCTTACTCCCACTAACTTTGAAATATATATACACCGGTCAATAGTGTTTACCTGAAATTCAAAGGAAACAATGGTACTATTAAACATCAAATACCATTGGCGGGAAGCTTGCTTGAGACTGTATATTGATTTCTTTAATTTGCAGACCATGTGTTCCTTTCCCTTAATTGCAAAGCCCATTGGCTGGTCCATGTAAACATCCTCCTCTAATTCTCCTTTAAGAAAGATAGTTTTCACATCCATTTGATGTAACTCCATAGCATAATATGCTATTAGCGTCATGATAATTCTGAAGGAATCCTTTCGTGAGACAGGCAAAAATGTCTCTTTATAATCGATTCCATCTTTCTAAGTAAAACCTTTAGCAACAAGTCTGGCCTTTTATCGCTCAAGACTACCACGAGAGTCACGCTTGGTCTTAGAGACCCACTTACAACCAACTCTCTTACAACCTTCTCGTAATTCTACAAGGTCTCAAACACCATTATGTTCCATTGATTTCAATTCTTCTTTCATGGCGTTTAACCACTCATAAGAATTACCACAACTCATGGCCTGTGAAAATGAGACTTGATCATTATCAATAATACTTAAGTTAGTTTTTTACTCATGTAAATATACCACATAATCATTCAGAATAGCATGTCTTCTTTACCTTTCAGACCTCCTTAATACTATTTCTTGTGGTACAACTTCAATAGGTTCATCATTTGGTGGCTCAATTGTGGGTTCATCATTCGGTTGCTCATTTCCATTGTTATTCAGTACAACAGTTGGAGCAACATTCACTTTATTGTTAGATGTACAAATCAAAGAGACTTGTATTCTAACTTTATTAATACCCACAGTGCGTGGACAAACATTACTCCCACTGTTTTCACCAAATTCAATAAACCTTGCATTTCCAGTCTCAACAATTCTCGCACTGTGATTAGGACAGTAAAAGATATACCCTTTTGACTTTTCTGGATAACCAATAAAGTATCCACTTATTATTCTTGCATCCAATTTTCTTTCACGTGGATTATAAATTCGTACTTCTGTCTGACAACCCCAAACATGCAGGTGTCTTAAACTGGGTTTCCTTCCAGTCCACAGTTCAAAAGGAGTCTTAGAAACTGTTTTGCTAGGAACCCTATTCAACAAATACATGGCAATTTTCAAGCAGTACATCTACAAAGATAAGGGTAAATCTGAATTACTCAACATACTCCTAACCATATCCATTAGAGTTCTATTACGCCTTTCTGATACACCACTTTTGTTGTGGTGTACCTGGCATTATATACTGTGCACAAATGCCACGTTTGTGAAAGAGTATTGCAAATGGACTTGGGTGTTGCCCAGTTTCATCAAATCCTTCTGTAGTACTCACCACCTCTATTAGACCTGATGACCTTAACCTTTCTGTCTAGCTGCCTTTCTACTTCATTCATGTAGATTTCCAAGGCACCTACTGCTTGTGACTTTTGATGCAATAGATTGACATAGTCATAACGTGAATAGTCATCAATAAAGGTAATGAAGTACTTTTTTCTTTCCGAAAGATTTAACATCAAAAGGTCCACATATTGATGTGACCCAAATGTTTATGCCACAATAAAGCAGAACTTTCATTTACTAAACCACGTTTAGCGCCAATATTATGATGCAGAGTGATAAGCTCGGATTTCGACTCACTTATCTTATTGTTTTCAAGTATTTTATTTAGTTTTATTGAGTTTACTTATATGTTTTGAACACAAGTCAAGTTTATGGGGTATTATGCTTGCCATGGTGTATTTTTACAGGTTTTAAGCCGAATTCAATGGAAACCCGTACCAAAAGCAGTAGATGTTCAAAGAAACAGTCACGACTTCTTCCAAAGATGGAATCTTAGCTAATAGATCATGGCATTTGAAATATCTTTGAATTAGCTTTCCAATGCAACTGGAATCGGGTCAATCGGAGTTTGGGAGTGAAAGTTATGGCCAAAACCATGAGACTGTGCAGAAGGATCGAACGTCTCTGTCTCGACCGATATGAAGTCCACGTTGACCGACAGAAGGGGATCCGCGTCGACCGAGATAGACCCAAAAAAAGGAAAAATCGAGATTTTTATGGTTAAATCATATTTTTGTCCCTAGATCCTAATTTATACACCTCTACCTCTATAAATACTTGTTTTGCTCGAGTTTTTAGGGTATCTTACCAGTCCTTCCCTGAATCTTCTTTAGTTTTTCTCTTGGAGTTGGAGTTTTTGAAGATTTAATTATTTTGGAGAGGATTCAACCTTTAATTTTATTGTAAGTTTTTATTATGCAATTTAATAATATGTTTCTTGGATTTCTATTCATCATGAGTGGCTAGAAACCCTAGCGGGTTCTAGGGCTATGTGTAATTGATCATGTTCGCATGTTAGATTAATCAACTCAAATTGCATGGTTTCAATTCCTGATTTAATTGATAGAATTTAGGATTGATGATGGATCGAGAGATGAAATTGATTCTTTATTCATAGTTGTTAATTGAAAGACCGAGAGGAGAAAATTAATAACAGAAAGAGAAATTGAATATGATTGGTTTTCTGTCTCAAAAGGAAGATGGGAATTAAATCTATTTTTATTGAGGTTGATTATTATTGTGTTCTTGAGGCCAACAAAGCATATACAGTCACATGATAGTAACCTAGGTTAAAATTGCCCAACCAATGAATTTTAATACTTTATTTGATTTCCCACCATTGTAGAGTTGATTATCTTGCATGTATTCTGATTGATTATTTGCCCTAGAATCTGTGTTCTTTATTATTGCTTTTCAAAACCCTTTAAATTTCTGCATTGCTATCTTTATTTTCCAAAACCAAAACCCAATTTCTGATTTACTCAAACAATAAGTCTTAAAACTGTGGTTAGTACATGAGATATTTTCGTTGCACAATTCCACTGGGTTCGACTACCTTTGGGTATCTTTATATATTTATTTGCCACTGTATTTGCAATTAATCTGTGAATTTTGCAGGGATCACAGAGTTAAAACAGTTTCAGAATAGAATTTATCCAATTTTAGTTTGTATAAACCATCACATAGAATATCAGTACCAATGAGATGATTATGCTTAAATAAACTGAAACATCCATTACCAAAATTGAAAGAGTATCCAATAACATCAAGTTTAGATAATGAAACTAAATCCCTAGATAAACTAGGTCCATAAAGAGTTTTCGATAAATCTAAATGATGTCCAGTGTAAAGGATTAAACGATAAGTCCCGACTGCTTCCACTGGAGCTTTCATCTGATTCCCCATGAAGAAGAACTTCTCATTTGGGCTTACGGTTTGGATTGTAAGGAATCCTTGCATCGTATTAGAAACATGAGTAGGTACATCCAGAATCAATCCACCAAGTATTATGTGGAATTTTGGTTAAATTTGATTCGAAACATACATAAGTATTATGCTTTGATTCTTCCTTTTGGATATGTTCAGGCTTTCCACTGAAGTGACAGTTATGTGTCTTTGATTGTTTCTTTAGGATCTTACTAGAAGCTCCATTAATCTTTAATGGCTTCTTGTCCATACCATGTTTTTTCATGAATTTCTTTCCAGCTCCTTGATTACCTTGGTGGCTCACATAATGGACTGAATAACTTCCCAAATTCTTAAGTCTCGTTTTCTCTTGCACCAACATACTGTGCAGTTCATGCACATTCTATTTATCTTTCATGGTATTATAGCTCATTTGAAATGGGCCATATTCAGTAGGTAACGAGTTAATGATAAACTGTACTAGGAAGTTATCATCCACAACCATCCCAAGGTCTTAAGCCTTGTTGTAATGTTTGTCATTTCTATGACATGTTCATGCATAGTACGTGAACCATCAAACTTCATAGTGGTCAACGTATTCATTAATGTCCCAACAAGAGACTTATATACTATTTGAGAGCGCTCTCCAACAAACTTCATAAATTCTTTAACACTTCCAGTTTTAGGGAGAGCAGTCTTAATACTGTCTGTGACAGTCATTCTCATGAACATTAAGCTCAGTCTGTTAGACCTTTCCAAACTTTTAAAATGGGCTTTCTCTTCATCGCTGCTAGCATCAGTAATAGCAAGGAGCTTCTCTTCCATAATGGCAAGGTCAAGATCCATCAAACCAAGATGGAATTGAACTTGCTCACTCCAATCAGACGAGACATGAGAACTTATATTATTGGGAACAATTGCTGGATAATAAAATCAATTAAACATAAGTTTTAAGACATAAACACATGCTAAATGAATAATCCACTTAAATAACAATTCATGTATATTGGTGATCTCCTTTGGGCGATACACCAACACACAACAATTCACACATAATGATGCTAATATACTAAACAGTTATTTGACAAACAACAAGCACCAATTGAGTTTATTTACTATCTTTGGATATATAAATAAACCAAAAGTACAAGTCAATTGTACACAATTATATTCATTATTATAAAGACAGTCGATCAACCTTTGGGCGATCCATAACTGCCTTATAACAACGAATTTCAATATACCCATAATCCAATACATTCAATTAGCATCCATTATTCTATAGGTAATTGAATAAATAATTTAGAATCAAATAACCGTATAAGTTTGACCACTTTGGTAATTAACAAACTTTCATAATATTTGATACCATATAGTTACATACGAATTGCAATATATTTTGTTATTCATTAAAACATAATAATGAACAACAAAATTTAAGCATAATATATAATTGCAATTCTAAAACCTCTTAAGGACTGACTTTAACAAAACTTAATAATTGCAATTCACGAAACACAAGTCCTTCATATTCATACAATTCTCGAAATAATTGTTGAGAACATTGATTTAATATGCAATTCTCAAATCAATTCTCAAAATATCTATTATGCAATTATCTTAATTTGATTATGAATATAAGGTAATTCATAATTCAACGAACAAAAAACTGGCAACATTAACCAATTTCAATTATTAGCCAAAAATATTCCACAAACATAATCACCCCGTCGATTATACTGCAATCATTTACAATGCCTTATTCGTGATTTTTTTTTCTTTTCGCAAAAGCATTTAATTATCAATCAAGTAAACATACAATTCTCAACAATTGGGGAAGGAACTTTTCTCTCCTTGGCAAGAGTGTTTTCCCCCTAGTCTAGGGTTTCTTCACCTCATTGGTGAGGTCCGCCGCTGCTCCATCCCCTTTCCCTCATCCTTGCTTCCACATCTACTTCAGGGTTGACTCCTGTGATTTCAGGCTGTTCTACTTCCAAGGCTACTTCATTGGCTTCCGGGGGCTTCTCCTCATTTTTAACATATTTATTTATGAATTTTAAGGTATCTACAATGACGTTAGCATCATTGGCCCTCTCGGCTATTTGAAGTCCAACGGAGGCAACTGGAGTATCAGAATTGTCATTCATAGATCTAGTCTGAGGAATTGTAGGATTATGATCAAGATCAGTTTTATGTTCCTCATTGACATCCTTGATCTCATGATTTTCCAGACCCAGTTCTTGAAGTGTCCTGCGCACTAAAATAGCTTCATAAAAAACAACATGACATGTTATCTCCACACGTTCAGTGGTCTTATTGAATACCCTATATCCCTTGTATGAAGGATGTCCATAACCAAGAAACACACCTGTTAGGTATTATTGTTGTAATCCCACCTTAATTTAATGTTTTGATGTGTCAAAACTACATACCAAAGTCTAGGCTTTAGTGTATTACCTCATGTAATCCTTGTATAGGATAATCGAGTTGTAATAGTCTAAGAAGACATCATTCTAACGAGATAACTGTCAAGCATACAAGACGAAGACAAGAGCAGATCAAAGTCACAAAAACTGCGCAGACAATTTTTGCTGCCAAAGTCTGGATACTCAAAGAAAACTTTTGAGAGGCGCTCACAATTTCAGGTTAAGACAGTTTCACGTCTTAGAATGCGTACGAGGCAAGTGTCGAGCAGTTGCAGAAGATCCTTAAGGAAGTCAATAAGAAAAGACAGATACCACTCAATTGCGACTGGTGTACAACGTTTTTTGAACGTCTGACACATCAAGTACAAGTTGCTCTGAAAAGTAGGTCGATGCAGCAGAGATATCAGAGAGGAAAGCGACTTTTAATAGAGAAGAATGGACTACGATAGGACATTCTTCTCTATGTCTCTACCAGCTATTTTCTCGGTCTCCGCCTATAAATAGCAGGAAATACAGAGTCATAAAAACCTTTGCAAAAATCTTGTGCCAAACCTCTGAACAATCTCACATATATGAATCTCCGACACACCAGCCTCTCTACCGAAGTTAAAGCTCAAGGCATTAAACACTCTCAAGAGAGAAGGCATTAATATCGTTGCTCATTTATTGAACACGAAGCATTCATTGCTTATAGAATCTTTGGAGATTCACCATGTTACTCTGGGTACACGAGGATTGAGTCAATCGACTTAATCTACCTCTTTGGTGTTCTTATTCTTCGAGTAAGAACATAGCAGCCTGCTCTTGCAAAGGAAGAGTAGGTTATTACGGGCAACTACCAAACTGTGAAAGTTCTGGGAAGAACTCAACCATCCAACCTACCGAAGGAGGAAAATGGAGGTTTGTCCTCAGTCCAACTTTGAGCCGGTCTACAGAGAAGGCGCAGAGTCTTCGACGGACTGAAGAAGGAGTGATGTACAGCTGCCTGGGCGAGTGATCCTTTCTGCTGTGGACGGAGGTTTCTACAACAACTAGCTATAGATCGTGAGGAGAGTATTTTCATTACTTAGTGGATTACCGGATCAGATATCCGAAGAGTGAATGTAGGACTTAAGGCTCCAAACCACTATAAATATCCTGTGTCGTTTACAACTTTATTTACTTGCGCACTTTACAGTTTTCTAGCATATCTTGAAACCTTCAACACTTGCCTTGTAAGTGTTAAAGTGCATAAGCTGTTAACTGCTCATAACTACAAAACTTCTAAAGTAATCTGCTGGCTAACTTGAATTGTATTCCTAAAACTGCTAATTAAAAATTGTGTCGATAGTTAGCATAATTGTCTAAGTTAGAGTGTATTTATCAGATTTAGTACTTTCGCTGTACATTATACGCACTCTGATCTGGGACCAACAACACCTTCATCAGCCTTAGGACTAAAGTTATCCAATTTTGACTCTCCGTTGTTGTGGATATAACATGAAGAACCGAATGCACGAAAATGAGCTATAGAAAGCTTACGACCAGTGTATATTTCGTAGGGAGTTTTGTGCAACCATGTGTTGAAAGCACTTCGATTTTGTGTATAGTAGGTTGTCATCAAGGCTTTTCCCCAAAATCTCTTTCTCAGATTGGTCTTGGCCAGCATGGTCCTCACTGCTTCTTTGAGAGTTCTATTCCTTCTTTCAGCAAGGCCATTTTGTTGTGGAGTTCTTGGTGTAGACTTTTCGTGTCCGATTTCGATTTCAACGCAAAATTCCATGAGAGGTCCATTGCAAAACTCCATTCTATTGTCGGACCTGATCCTCTTGACTGTACCCCTTTGTCATTTTGAACACGGGCAATCAGTTCTGGCAGTTGAAGCTTCACTTCATCCTTTGACTTGAGCAGTCTTATCCACGTATATCTTGAGTAGTCATGAATAACTACTAACGTATACTTCTTTCCTCCAATCGTGGGTGGAGTTACTGGACCAAATAAATCCATGTGTAGCAGTTCCAAAATCCGGTCCGTGCTTGAAGTAATCGGTCTGTTCTTGAATGAGGCTCTTCTCTGTTTCCCAAGCTGGCACGCTTTACAGACTCCTTCCTTTTGGAACTTCTTTTGTGGCAGTCCTTTAACTAGATTATGTTTCGCCAGATGTCTGATTGATTAAAATTCAGGCGAGTTAGTCTTTTATGCCACAACCAATTCACACCATCTGTAGAACTGTGTGCTATGAGGCACATTCCTTCTTCTCCACTTGACCAGTCCACTACATAGAGACCTCCTTTCCTAATACCTCTGATCTTGGTCTCGTTGGTCACCTTGTCTTTGATTTGGCAATATGATTCTTCAAAGCTGATGATGTATCCACTTTTGCTCAACTGACTTATGCTTAGAAGGTTGTGCTTCAGGTTGGTGACTAAAGATACGTTCTTGATAATTATACCATTGTGTTCCACACATCCTCTTCCGACTACTCGTCCTTTGGAGTTGTCACCAAATGTGACTAATGGTCCTCTGCACATCACTAGATTCGTGAGAAGTTCATTTTCTCCAATCATATGCGCGGAGCACCTGCTATCAAATATCCATGCTCTTCCTTTTTTCTTGGACAGGGATTTCTGTACCTGCATGATAGAAAATCATTCTTGAGGTCCCCGCACATTTTTGGGTCCTACAAAGTTAGTTTTGTTGATCCATCCTTTTGGTATCCAGATTTGTTTCACTTTTACAGTCCATGAAACTGAGTTAATCTTTGGTGTCTGATTGACCTTTCTCCTAAAGTAATGTATGCTATTTGGATGCATGTTAGAGAAAGTTGTGGTGTGTGAACTCTTTCTGGAACTGTTGTTCTTGAAGGAGTTTCGAGAAGCAGTTCTCAGGTGTTTAGCCATCATAGTCTTTGGAAGATAAAATTGTTCTGCCTCAGGCCTCTAATAGGTATTCCTCCTATTCGGATAATAGTTATAACAAAACTGAGTTATGTTATAACTTTTTGGATTTCTATCTGGTTGTCGAACTAACCTCCTTGCAACATTTATGGGTTGCTCAGTCGTTCTTGTTGGTGAAATTGGATTCCTTGCATGTTGACTATTATGCTCGAAGAATGGTCCGGTTTTTTCTCGACACTTTGTTTATGCAGTTTACAAACTGTTTGTACTCTTTGTCGAGGTACCGGTTTTGAGTCAGGTTTTGAACAACATTTGGCCTTCTCTTTTTGTTTAACTGAATCTTTGGATTTGACTCCTCCTTCTTCCAACACATCGTCTGAATTAAGTTTTGTTTTGACAAAGTCTAAAATTGTTTTCTCAGTTCCTAAGGTAGATATATGTTTGCTCAAATTATCATCTTCATTTTCATGATCCATAAATCCAATTCCGAATTTATCAGATGGTTGTCTTTGAGCATACATAATTTCTTTTAGTTGTCTTGAGCTCTTTTTGAAAGAACACTAACATTTAACAGGCTCAAGTTTCTTTAAAGAGTCACAATCCTTTGAAACATTTTCAAAACCTTTGAGAAGTTTGGAATGTTCTTCCCTGAGTTTTTCCAATTCCTCACTGATTGACCTCGTTCTTGCGACTTCATCGGTCAAAATTGAAATTTCAGATTTCAGTGAGGCATTTTCACTGGCTAAAACATTTTTAATTTCATGAAATTTTGCAACTTCTTTTACAATGTTTTCAAGAGAAATATCTTCTGAGTTTGAGCGACAAAATTCAGGACTGTCTTTTATGCATGTTGATCACTGTTATTTCTAACATATTAATTATAGAAACAGTGGCAAATAAATTTGTAAACCCTAAGGTTATCGAATCCAGGAGAATTGTGTGGGGAAAATATCCTATGTACTAATTATAGTTCTAAAATCTATTGTTTGAGTGAATCGAAAACAGGGTTTTGACTTAGAAAATAAAGATGACAATGCTGAAAATTAAAGGGGTTTTGAAATCAAATTTAAAAGAACACAGATTCTAGGGAAGAATTCTTATTATGGATAACATGTAGGAATCAATTAATTTAACAGGTGGAATACTGCAACAATGCTATATTTCCTTGTTTGGCAAATATAACCTAGATTACTAGTTAGTGACTATCTCCGCTCGGTCTCAAGTACACCAAACTAGTCAATCTGATAAGCAAATCAGTTCAATTCCTAAAGTCAAGTGCATCTGTTTGGATAGTGTAGATTGTATCATGCATTCCTAATCCCACTATCAATATTCACCTCTCAGTTTTTCTATCAATAGCTAGACATCTAAATTAATCGTCACCTCTCGGTCCTTGAATTAAATTAGAATTATA
This sequence comes from Plectranthus barbatus, assembly GCA_026898455.1. Lineage (NCBI taxonomy): Eukaryota > Viridiplantae > Streptophyta > Magnoliopsida > Lamiales > Lamiaceae > Plectranthus > Plectranthus barbatus. Next base: position 421,881 of record JAPKLW010000316.1, read on the forward strand.
AAATACACACATGAATCATGAACCTAATTAATTAATCCTAACATGCATCCATAATAATATCAAACCCTAGAACCCGCTAGGGTTTCTAGCCACTCATCGCAGATAGAAATCCAAAAGAAAACATATTAAATTGCATAAATATATAGAACTTACAAGAAAAATAAAGGGTTTCATGTTTCCCAAGTCTCCAAACTCTAAAAAGTGAAAAATATGATGATTCCTATGATAACTTATCCAAAAAGATGAATTTTCTAGGTTATTTATAGGAGTGGATGTGTATCCTATCAAATCTAGGGCTAAATATATGAATAAATCCGATTTTCATCAAATTCCCACGCCAGCAGACCTGCGTCGATCGTTGCTGATTGGCGTCGATCGACATGGCTTCATCTTCGGCATCGATCGATGTGGATTCAAGTCGATTGACGTGGTCTCTCGCCCCTTCTGCGCGGTCTCACGGTTTTGGCCATAACTTCCTCTCCCGAACTTCGATTGACCCGATTCCAATTGCGTTGGAGAGCTAACTCAAATCTTCATCCATTTACATGCACCAATAGCCAGAATTCACCTTGTGGAAGAACTCTTCACTGCTACTCTTACACGTCACTGGTTTCGGAACAATTTTCAAGTGATTTTAGGCCTAAAACCTGCAAAAACACCAAGATGCGCGTAATACCACCTAATATAGACTCATGCATAGAATATATATATATAAACTCAATAAAACTAGATAAAATAGTAGAAAATAATATAGATAAGCGAGTAAAATAATGGGCTTATCAAACCCCACAAACTTGAACGTTTGATTGTCCTCAATCAATAGGCAAGAAAGAAATCAAAAGATCATGTGATTAAAGTGCAATGCCTCACAAGATTCGTCACAGTCAAGGGTCAAAATTCCACTACACACAAGCAATTTGAAAGAGACGGAAAATTCATCAACAGTGGAAGAACTCACAGGAAGTGTATCACTCAACTCTCAAGTGTTTAAGGTATAGATGAAAGCACTCAACAACATATATGAAGAAATTTATACCATAGGCTTGCAAATTTCCTGATATCTCCACTGCTAGAATGTGCACACAAGTCTTGAATCAAAAAGGACTTTCATTAGGTTGTAATGTAAGCTTTTTCTGATAAGGTAGAGAAATATGGTCAAGTGACTAGAATCCATTAAGTGGCCAACTCAACAAACTACAACCACTCTCAATCATCATCCACCTTATCTCCTCAAATATATCAACAAATACACAACTCTTTTTTTCTAGCTCATTTTGAATCTCTTATGCTCTTTACAAAATTTTGTATCCTTTTCTTTTCAGAGAGCTTATGAGAATTCTAATCATTTCTTTGAGCTTCTTTTTTCACGCATCTTTTCACCACTAATTTATATTTTCTTATCTCCATCTCACAATCATTCCACCCCATATACCACAACTCAAGACATGAGCGAAACCAGTACTTCTTAATCTCATAGACAAGGAAAGAAAAATTTTGTATAGGCTCAAAAGTAGCTAACTAGGGAAAATTTAATGTGAAGGGACAGTGTTTAGGATTTTGGGTTATCAAAGATGGCCTAAGATCATCTCCTAAACTTGTGCACACTATGCAGTCTCAACACAGAGAATAGGCAAGTTCTAGAGAAATCAAAACACACATGTGAATGTCACATCAAACGAAATAAGGCTCAAAATCTCACACAAGGGTTCAAAAATTTTCTTCTACAGTCAATTCCAAATCAGCTCAATCAGCATGCAAGCATAAGAGTCAAATCAATCCTATCATGCGGTATTCTACATTCATAGGCATCTAACCACAATCACAATCAATTCAAACACAACCCTAAATCAGTTCTAATCTCACAATCTCATTCGGGTTATTTCTAAACTCAAAATTTTTCCGCACAAAATAGAATAAAATTAAAATTTAGGGCAAAAATTAAATACGGAAAGTAGAATAAATAAAAGATAGAACGTTCCATCTCTTGTCCACATCCCCCCAAACTTATTTCCAACTCGAAGAGTGAAATAAGTTTGAAAATCAGACAAAAGAGGGAACGATACCTGATAGTTGATCTCAAACATCAACTTTTTATCCCCCGGAGTCTTCGAACGTCGCACGACGTGAAATAATTGTTGTTGGCACTTCGCATTGATCGATGCGAAGCCTTCTTATTGATCCTTGTTGTGGATCAAAGAGTATCACGCCGGGTTACTCGGCGTCGATCGACGCCAGGCTGCGTCGATCGACGCCAGGCTGCGTCGATCGACGTCAAGCCGTACTCCAAATTTTTTTTTATAAATTAAACTGCAAAATAACTGTTAACGCAAAAATAATAGAAATTCGAAATAAAAATGAAAATTAAAAAGAAAATACGAAAAAGGTTGGGTTACCTCCCAACAAGTGCTTGTTTTAACATCGCAGCTCGACGATACCTCAAATCACCGCCAGGGAGGTCGGGTCCAGACTCGCCGGCCTTTGGCATCCACCATGTAAACCTTACGGTCTTTGACAATGGTGGTGAGCTCAGAAAAAGGTGATGTAGTTGATACTTTCACCCTTTCGTTTCCTCTCTCCCACTCAATGGCAACTGCTTCTTCCTCTTCAGATTCATCTCCTTCTTCAGTAGTGGAGACCCTATTGCACTCCGCTTTCTTCTTGCTCTTGTCGATCACAAAGGTGATTCTCTCGTCGTTTGCTCGAAGTGTGATCTCGCCGCCTCGACAGTCAATGAGAGCGGCGCTAGTGTCAAGAAACTCACGCCCCAAGATCATGGGCATGTTCTCGTCTTCCTTCATCTCGTGTACCACAAAATCTGCAGGAAAAATGAGATGGCCCACGCGAATGAGCACATCCTCTAGTATACCTTTCGGGCGGGACACAGACCGGTCCGCCATCTACAGGGTGATCATCGTGGGCCTCATCTCTCCAATGTTGAGACGTTTGTAGATGGAGTACGGCATCAGGTTGATACTGGCCCCAGTATCACATAGTACTCTTTCGAACGTGTGTCCCCCAATCACAACCGGAATAGAGAAGCATCCAGGATTGCTTCTCTTGATGGGCACCTGCTTTTGAAGTAGCAGGCGCACTGCTCGTGGATCTTCACCATCTCATTCTCCACGAATTGCTTCTTTCCACTCATTAATTTCCGGAGGTACTTCATGTACCCCGAAATCTCCTTCAGTGCTTCGATCAATGGGATATTGATGCTGACCTTCTTCAGATTCTCCACAAATCTGGAGAACTTCTCGTCCTCTTTCTGCTTCGTGAACCTCTGTGGGAATGGCAAAGGAGGGGGTTGATCTTCAGACTGCTTCAGCTTTGCGCCTAGAACAGACTTCGGCGTCGATCGATGTAGGGTGGTCGATCGACAGGGATTTCTCTTCTGCATCGTTCGACGTGGATCCCTGTCCCGCGCAGTTTTGCTCCTTTTCGCCTCCAGAATCGTTCACAGCCGTCTTGGGACCCTTGTAGCTCGTCCCAGACCTCAGAGTAATGGCCTTCACTGGCTTTTCCTTTGCGGGGTTCACCTCTGTCGTACTTGGCAACTGTCCAGGCTTGTGTTAGTTGCCGAGTGTGGTGGCAATCTGGCTCAATTGTGTGTCCATCATCTGAAGATGTTTCGTCATCAGCTGCATGTGGTTGGCCATCCCCTTCACCTTGGTTTCTACTTTCCCAAACCGGTTATCCGAGCTCTTGATAAATTTCTTGAACCAACATATGTGCGTAAAATGACCTATTTTTCGATGTGTGAGCGTGCATGTTTGCGGCCATTTTACTCTCATATCATATGTTTTTGTTGTTCTTCTGTTGTGTTTTCGTGTTTTAGTGTTTTGAATGTTGTAGGATAGGTTTTGGGCATAAACTAGCATTTTTGGTGGAGTTTTGGAGGAAAATCGCACGAGTTTGGAGTTTGGAGGCGTCGACCGGCCGAGCGGAGCAGGACCGGCCGAGCCAAGCTGGACAGAGAGCTCGACCAGCCGAGCCAAGCTAACAAAGAAGTGGCTCGGTCGAGCCACATCGACCGGGCGAGCCAGACCGGGATTTCCAGCAATTTGGCGATTTCCAGCTTCGACCGGGCGAGCCATACTTCGACCGGGCGATCCGAGGCCCTGTTTGCTCATCTATAAAAGGGGAAAATTCAGTTATTTGGAGAACTTTTGTCATTTTTACATTCGATCTAGTTAGGAGTTCCCCTAGATTCCAATTTCCATCACGATTCCATATCAATCCTAGAGTATCAAGGAGCTAAATTCATCAATCCTTGGAGGAGAGTTGAAGATCCAAGGGGGTAGATCAAGACCAAACAAATCCAATTGGGGAAGATTCCACTTTCTACTTATCAATTGTAATGGATGTATTTGATTTCAACTTTGTATTGTTACAATTGAGAGGTATGATGTTCTAATTCAATTTGGATGTTGATTTGAACAAGGATGCATGAAAATTAAGGTTGATAAATGTTTGTTTACTTTCCTTTGAGAGCTTGAATTGCACTAGAACTTGTTCCTTACCTCTTAGGTGTAGGTATTAGCCAACTTAGGAGGTAGTTGACGTGAACGCTGCAGCCAACACGCGGGCGAAATCGTCGTGAATAGTGTAGATTCATACGATTTTAGTTCCAATCCATGTGCGGTGCTAGGTCGTAGGGAAATAATTGACGATCTATTTGGAGTGGTCTAGGGCTTAATAACGTGGCTGTTTGCAAGTCTTAGCATCATCAACCGTCAGCTCGCCGTGACAAGGGGTTAACGAGTGTAGGGTCGATTGCTCAATCTCTTAGGGATTAAAACGTGTTTACATCAATGATTAACCTAATTGGATTGCATCTACGTTTATTTCAACATCCTATCTACCTCATTTGAGTATTTGCTTGTCTTGGTTTACCGATTTGTGGAGAGAATTGATTGAATGTTGGTTGTTGGTTTAATTCATTATTTGTTATATGTTGTTAGCATAAGTTTAAATTGATTGCCTAGTTGATAGAAACTACTCAACGATTCTATTTTGCCTAGCTATAAGACTTGGCTAAAGTATCCCGGTAATCTAGCGGGCGAAGGGAAGAAGGACCTGGATTTGAAAAATTTTATTCTTGTGTAGCTAGGAGTTTAATTTGATTGAACTTTTAGCCGCATCAAGTTTTCAAGCGTCTCCTCCAGCACGAATTTCTTCCTTTCCACAATTTCTCCTCCAGTACCTACATCAAAACCAGACGGAGCGTGTTCTGCAGCAGAAGGGTTAGAATAAGAAAAACCCGGGTGAGATCGCCCATGGTTGTAATGATACCCCTGATTGCCTCAGTAGTTATTGTGATAACCACCACCAATGTAATTCACCTCCGTCCCGGCAGTTCCAGACGAACTGCTTGCACCCCAGTTGATGTAGTCGGCCTCCACCGGAACAATAGCCATGCTTGGCTCTATAACTGCTGCAGCTTGTGCTGTGCCCAATTTTTCAATCTCTTCTCGGAGCTTTTTCACCTCGGCAACCACATCAATTTCTGGCTTGGCTTCCATAGCTTTGACCGGAATCTGTCTCTCAGTTGGCCATTGGTGGCTATTCAGCGCCATGTCTGCCAGCAACCTCATGCTTTCTGCACCACTCTTCTTCATCAGTATACCACCAGCAGATGCGTCAACCAACTCCTTCATGTGAGGATTCAAACCCTCATCGATCTCCAGATCGATGCCATGTCCAGGACAGAGTCATAGAAGCTCTTTGTATCTCTTCCAGGCCTCGTAGAGTGACTCATCATACATCTGCTTGAAAGTAGCAATGGCAGCTTTCCTCTTCAGCAGCAGGCTCGGTGGGAAGTAGTTGGTAAGGAACTCTGCTCGAAGCTCCTCCCATGTCCCGATTTGACTCTTACCCAGTCCAGCAAACCAAGACCGTGCCTCGTCTCTGAGAGAGAACGAGAACAGTCTCATTCTAATTACATCTTGGGTTACTCCATTCTGCTTCACAGTGTTACACACCTCAATGAATTGGCTGAGGTGGGTATATGGATCTTCTACAGCTCTCCCCCCAAACTGGTTTTGCTGCACCATCTAAATAAGGCCCGTGCACAACTCAAAGTTGTTGGCATCGATGCCAACTCTGAATCCGGCCTCCGCTTGCTGTGGAAGGAATCGATCCAAGATGGACCTTTGCGGAACCACAATCTGCCTGTTGTTCAACTCTGTCAATCTTGCAGCTTGCTCTGCCTGAGTAGCCTGGGCTGCTTGTAGTTGCGCTCTCAGCTGCTGTACTTCATTCACAAATTGCCTCTGCTCCTCGGGAGTCATATTTTGTAGAGGTGCTTCAGGATTCTCAGCCATATCTTGTTGTTTGTCTTTTCCTTTCTTTTTGATTTTCCTGCAGGTTGCTTCAATTTCAGGGACAAAGGCCTCGAGTGTTTTTCCCTTGGCTCGCGTGTTCATGCACCTGCCACGTCGATCGATGCAAAAGATTGGTCGGCGTTGATCAACGTAAGGTGTCCGTCAATCGACGCAGCAAAGTGATCGACGTCGATCGACACTAAGGGGCGTCGATCGACGTGGGATGCAGACACGAAAACTCACACACGCACACGTACAGAAAAAAATAAAACTCAATCCAGCAAATCCTAGAATGAACTAGTAACAAGATAAAATCTAACAACTCCCCGACAACGGCGCCAATTTGATCACTGTTATTTATAACAGATTAATTATAGAAACAGTGGCAAATAAATTTGTAAACCCTAAGGTTATCAAATCCAGGGGAATTGTGTGGGGAAAATATCTTATGTACTAATTATGGTTCTAAAATCTATTGTTTGAGTGAATCGAAAACAGGGTTTTGACTTAGAAAATAAAGATGACAATGCTGAAAATTAAAGGGGTTTTGAAATCAAATTTAAAAGAACACAGATTCTAGGGAAGAATTCTTATTATGGATAACATGTAGGAATCAATTAATTTAACAGGTGGAATACTGCAATAATGCTATATTTCCTTGTTTGGAAAATATAACCTAGATTACTAATTAGTGACTATCTCTGCTCGGTCTCAAGTACACCAAACTAGTCAATCTGATAAGCAAATCAGTTCAATTCCTACAGTCTAGTACATCTGTTTGGATAGTGTAGATTGTATCATGCATTCCTAATCCCACTATCAATATTCACCTCTCGGTCCTTCTATCAATAGTTAGACATCTAAATTAATCGTCACCTCTCGGTCCTTGAATTAAATTAGAATAATAAAATAGACACATGAATCATGAACCTAATTAATTAATCCTAACATGCATCCATAATAATATCAAACCCTAGAACCCGCTAGGGTTTCTAGCCACTCATCGCAGATAGAAATCCAAAAGAAAACATATTAAATTGCATAAACATATAGAACTTACAAGAAAAATAAAGGGTTTCGTGTTTCTCAAGTCTCCAAACTCTAAAAACTGAAAAATATGATGATTCCTATGATAGCTTATCCAAAAAGACGAATTTTCTAGGTTATTTATAGGGGTGGATGTGTATCCTATCAAATCTAGGGCTAAAGATATGAATAAATCCGATTTTCATCAAATTCCCACGCCATCAGACCTGCGTCGATCGTTGCTGATTGGCGTCGATCGGCGTGGTCTCTCGCCCCTTCTGCGCGGTCTCACGGTTTTGACCATAACTTCCTCTCCCGAACTCCGATTGACCCGATTCCAGTTGCGTTAGAGAGATAACTCAAAGCTTCATCCATTTCCATGCGCCAATAGCCCGAATTCCCCTTGTGGAAGAACTCTTCACTGCTACTCTTACACGTCACTGCTTTCGGAACAGTTTTCAAGTGATTTTAGGCCTAAAACCTGCAAAAACACCAAGATGCGCGTAATACCACCTAATATAGACTCATGCATAGAATATATATATAAACTCAATAAAACTACATAAAATAGTAGAAAATAATGTAGATAAGCGAGTAAAATAATGAGCTTATCACATGTAGATGCTAGAGATAAGGGTAGAGGAGTAGTTACCACTATCTCGAGGTTTGATGTGTCGATTTCTTCATCGGTAACATCTCCGTCAACAGCTGCCATGAAGGCCATAGTACTTCCTCATCATTTTCATCCTCTGACGTGTAGTATCCGTCGTCATGGTTTGGGATGTCTGGCAGTTCAGTTCTGGACAACATTGCTTTAGCCATAGCTTTTGAAGCTCTCCTCTCAAACACCTTCCTCAGTCTGTCTCTTCCCTCTTGAGAGACTAGAGGACATTCATACTTTAGATGATCAGGAGAGTTGTGTTCATAGCACGTGTGTGGCTCCCTTTTAGTAAACCTTTGCTCACTAGTCTGAGCGTCATTTCCTTTAGCTTTCGCCTTCTCGAGGAGTATGGCCAAATTCCTCATTTGTTCTTCCAGTTTTACAACTGACTGCTCAGTTTCTTTCTTTTGGTTTGAGGTAGAGGTATCCTCTGCTGGAGTAGATTGATAAGCGTTTTATCGAACTGCGCTGGCTTCTTTTGACGTCTCTGGAAGTCTCTTTTCACGAAGAATGCATCATCATCACTTGTTGCTGTGTTCGGGGTTCTGGAAGCTTCGTTCTTGTTCACCATCTGTATATCCCACTCATGAGCTTGGAGTTCGGCGAATAATTCTTTGGTTGTCATTTTTTAGAGATCCATGTGGTTTTAACGAACCAATCTTCCTTTGGCATTCTCGAGAGGATTTTGGCATTCATGTCAACCACATTGTCTTCTCTTCCAAGAGCCTTCAGCTCACTAACAACAACATTGAACCTCGTTTCCATTGACTTGATAGTTTCACCAGGTAATATTTGGTAGGATTCATATTTGTCAACGCAGACTTGTTTCTTGTTGCGTTTCATCGTATCAGTTTCTTTTGTAAGATCATTGAGCCAATCCTATAGCTCTTTAGCACTATTGTTCTCTATGGCTTCCTCCATGAGAGATTCCGGAAGAGACTGCAGGATCATTTCTTGTGCAACAGGGTCAAGCTGAGCACGCTTCTTATCTTCAAGTGTTCATTCTTCAAGAGGCTTATCTATTATTTGAACACCTTGATCCTCTCCTCCAAGTCGAACATTGATCTTCTGAATCTTTAAATGGCCATTCTTTAAGACTTCATCCATCTCTGGATGTTGACTCCTCAGTTGGATGAGACATCTCTTTTTCCATATTGCAAACTTTTCTGGGTTATACTTTGGAAGCCTTGGATAATTCATCTTTAGATAATCTTCTCGCTAAACATAGAAAGAAGAGAGTGCAAGGCCATATAGATTCGGTCCAAAGTGATTCAAAGCAGACAGTATTTAGGGACCGACCTGCTCTGATACCACTTGTTGGTCCCTGATCTGAGTTTAATTAAATGTGCAACGAAAATTTTACGAAGTATTTGCACTCTAAAACTGTGGGCTCAGTTTTCCAGTTTCTGATTTATAAAAATTGTGTTAGTCGAAAGTTTAAGTATTCAGTTTACAGTTATACACTTCAACACTTTAGTGAAGTGTTGAAGGTTTCAAAACACAGTTGAAAACTGTATAATCGAGAAATAACGAAAGTTGTAAACGAGACAGGATATTATAGTGGTTCGGATCCTTAAGTCCTACGTCCACTCTTCGAAAAATAATCTGGTAAATCACTAAGTAATGAAGCTTACACTCCTCACGATCTATAGCCAATCACTGCGAAATCTTTCATCCGCAGTAAACTGGATCACTCGCTCAGGCAATTGATCTTCACTCCTTCTTTAGTCCCTCGAATCCAGGTAGGCACCTCAAAGACTTCTTAGAACTGGACGTCGTCGGATATGGATTGAGGACAAACCTCCCTTTTCCTTCTCCGGTAGTTGGATGGTTGAGTTCTTCCCAGAACACACGAAAATCGACAGTTGCCCGTAATAACTTGTTCCTCCTTAGAGAACCAGGTTGCTGTGTTCTTACTTTGAAGAGTAAGAACACCAACAAGGAAGACTAAGTTGACTAGACTTAATCCTCGTGTACAGATACTCACATGGTGAATCACAAATGATTCAGTAAGCTAGTGAGCCTCGTGTTCAAGTGTTGACACACAGAGTACTTTGCTGATCGTTTGAGAGCTTTGAATGCTTTGAGCTTTTAATTTGGCAGATTAATGACACTTGTTCAATGATTTAGATGTTTATCTCTCCGGCCTTTCTACTATTTATAGGTGATACTCTGAAAATAGCCGGTAGAGACAAAGGGGATGATGTCCAATCAATGGCCATTCTTTTCTGATGTTGCAGACCTGCTGCAGTGCCTTTTCTGAACACTGTCATGCTTTTGCAGAGTCAATTTTGTCTTGTTTGTGCCAGACTTTGAACAACGTTGTACTGCAGTCATAAGTGTGTGAATCTTTGTTCCTTATCATTGAGTCTTCAATGTCTTTTATGACTGTCTGGCTCCTTGTTTTTCACGTGTTACCTTCGGTGTAAAACTGTGCTTGTTTGAAATTGTGAGCTGCTTTCAACAGTTTCTCTGATCTTTGTCTATAAAAACTGTCTCCATAGTTTTTATCGTTGTTTCTTTCTTAGCAGTTTTCTCGTATATTGCTTCTTGAGCTGCTCTCACAGTTTTCTTCGATCTTTCTATTTGGAGAGCTCCATCTTCAAAAACTACTCCACAGTTTTTGGCAATTTGCTTCTCCCGAACTCTTACAACTCGATCATCCTATACAAGGATTGCATGAGGTAATAACTCTAAGACTTAAATCTAGGTACACAGTTTTGATACATCAAAACATCAATTTAAAGGCGGGATTTATACATCAACATCTAACAACACTCAACTACTCATATCATATTTTTGGATTAATCCAGATTAATTTGTTAAACCTTTGAAGTGTTACGACTGATATATAATACTATTGGTGCTAGGGGTGTGCAATCGATCGGTTCGGTTAAAAACTGACCGAAAATTGGAAAACCAAATCAACCGAACTGTTAGCTAGAACCGAGCAAAAACCGACCGATAAGCAATTATAACTGAACTAAAAACCAAACCGATAATTTTGGTCGGTTCTTATCGGTTCGATTTTAACCGATAAATTCAAGCCAGCAATCGACGAGTCTACGAGAGGGGGAGAACGTGAAGACTTGAGGACTTGAGGTTGCAGGCTCGTAGCAGGCGTGCAACAGCAATCGACGAGACTACGAGAGGGGGAGAATGGAGCAGGGCCGGCGAGAGGCGAAGCCGAGCGGTTGAGTGCACGACGAGAGGCAGAGCGAGGGAGCAGGCGCCGAGGGTTGAGCGTGCGACGAGAGGAGAATGGAGCAGGGCTCCAGGCTGTGAGCGGCGACGATGAGTGGGTGCGCCGGACGGTGAGTTGTGAGCGGCGACAGCGGGTAGGATGGAATTTCAAAGGAGGGAGTCGGGGTCACCGTCCTTAGGTTAGGGTTCACGAGAGGAACTGAGATTTGAGAAGTAGGAAAATGAAATAGGAATTAGGAATTTTTTATTGAATATTATATATCTATATATATATATATATATATATTATTTAATTTATTTTCGGTCGGTCGGTTTATCGGATAAATTTTTTGAAACCGAAAACCGAACCAATAAGCTATCGATTCTTAACTCTTGGAACTGAAAACCGAACCAAACCGCCCGAATTTCATTGGTTCGATCGGTTTTTTCGATTTCGTCGGTTCGGTTCGGTTTTTACACCCCTAATTTGCGCCTCTAACAACATTGGGAGCAAAATACTTATTTCACCTTGCACTCGAGTATAGCGTATGAATGAGATTCTCATTATTAGAATATGAATATCCAGCTATTCAACATAACAATGCTTGAGTTTATTTCTAGTAAATCTTTCTCTTTTTTTCTTTTATAAATAAGTTGAAGTCCAAATTACGGGATTTTGGGTGTCCTACTTTTGTATTTTTTTTTTTAAAGAGAATGCATTAATTTAAATTTCATATCACTTAGATGTCCTTAAATTCATGATTTATTAGCAAGAGCGAATGCAAACTTCGAATATTATGGGAGCTCGATTACATTTTTGTAAGATCGAAACTTAATAATTTTGTTTTTTATGAATATATGTACAAAAAGAAATTGAACTTCTCGTGGGAACGGATGACCCCTCGAGCCCGTGTACGCCACTGCTTATTAGATGTACGCAAAACACTTTTAACTACTTAGGCGGTATTTCTTTCTATGAAATCAAAAACAAAATATAACAATTTTGAGAGAGAGAGAGAGAGAGAGAAGAGGTAAGGGAGAGTTGGTGAAATGGTGTCGTTTTATGGAAATGGGGGATCTGTTTGGTCTTTGTCACATTCAGCTCCATCACATGCGCATACCAAAATTATTTTGGAAGCTGCCAAATTTTCTCTTCACTCTTCCTTCTTGACAGCTAACCCATTCATTTTCATTTCCACACAAATATGTCTATCCTTTTATCTTCTACATTAGATAAAAAGACACGGGCGGATCTAAAAACTTAAAATTGGGGGTACAATATATAAATAAAATTAAAATAGGGATACATTAGTAAAAATTTATATAAATAATATATAAAATATAAATATATATATATATATATATAATAAATAAGAAACAAAATTTTTGGGGTACAGTTGTACCCCATCTCTCCATGTAGATACGCCTCTGTAAAAAGAGAGTCTCTTGTTCGGGGCACAGTGATAAACGTATCTTACTTATAATCAAGAGTTTGAACTACGTTGCGAACATTTAGACATGTGAATTTAAAATTAATGTAAAAAAATATTAAGCAGATGAAAAAGAGAATTTTTTTTGTTTACTTGAGATGAATTTGGAGTGACAGAGCTAGGCAAGTTGCAATTAGAGTCCATTCGAAAATATTTTCACATTAATATCTCATGACTCATATATATAGATTTTCGGGTAGGGTTTTGAGATGGTTTCCTTTTCTCTATTTTAATTTGGATTACTAATTTTAATTATTATTTTTACTAAAATAAAACATAAGTATGAGACTACATACTCTAATTGATTTTTAAGAATAAAAATCAAAATTTTATAACATAAATTATGATTATGAGTTTATCAATTTTAATAATCCAATTTTAATTAAAAAATAAAAAATAATTACTAAAACATATTACATACACTAATTGGATGGGATAACCCAACAGTTGAATTTATAAAATATAATAAATTAAAGTTATTAAAAATATTAAATAAAACGAATAATGAAATATAATAACCGGAACATAATATCTTAAGTGCCTTTATTCCTATTTAAAGAAAGTTATACTAGAGGGGTCTTTTGTGAAGTGGTCTCAAGAAACATATCCCCTTCTTTTCACATTTACTTCTATTTTTTAATGCAAGATTAAACCCTAAAAATCAAAACGAAACAATATGAATAAAAATAAGCTCTAGAAAGTAGAGGAAAAAGTCTTAGAAATTTAGAAAAAGTTCTAAAAATTGATAATATGTCCTAAAAATTAAGAATCTAGCTAAATGAAATAGAAAATAAAAGAAGCATTATAAAACTGTCACATGCAAGTTTTTGTTATTTTACTAAGTTGAAACCCAACAACAAATGTGTACATGTTTCTTTGTTTTAATTTTATCTATTTTTGTAAAGTTGGTATTTTTGGCAGTTTTCTAGTTACAGTTTTTTTTTTATACCAAAGGCAAGTTTCAGCATGTTGGAATTCTTTTTCTTTTTGATTTTCTTAGACTATAATAGCTTATAGAGATTTACGGGGCATTTGGTTTGTGAGTTTTGAAATTAAAATAATGAAATAATTCTGAAACCCACTATTAAGTTGATGGGAAATAAAATTAATTTTTAGATATTTGGGAATCACCGTTCCTTATAACTTGGTGTTTTCATTCACATTCTCAAATTCATTCCCAAAATTATTACTCCCTCCGTCCCACTTGAATTGTCACACTTACCAAATTGGGCGTCCCAACCAAATTGTCACATGTCCAAAAATGAAACTTTTTCACACTCAACAATAAAATATTAATCTCACTCATTTTACACTCAAAACTATTAATTTCAGTGCCGAAAAGAAAGGCTACAATTCAAACGGGATGGAGGGAGTATTATTTTTATTCATACGATTTACAATTATTTTTAAATATTTCATTATTTTTATATAATAATCATATTAATTAAAAATTGTTATTATAATATTTTAATTATCATATTATATATTATTATTGTTATTAGATATATTAATAATATATATATATATATTAATAGATTAATGTAGTTATAGTAATCTTAAAATATATTTTATTAATATAATATTAATTAACATTTTAAAATAATATAATTATGTTACTATAAAATATTATTGATATATTAAAAAAGATTTGAAGATGATATATTTATAAAATTTTAAAATTATTTTTTTATTTCAGTATTTTCAATGTAAATGAATAAAATAATAATTAATTTAATATATTTATTTTTCAAGTTATTTATTTGTGAATTATCAAAATATCATAATTGAGCATGATTACCAAACCAATTTATAAACGAAATAGTTATATTGTAATTACTAAACTCATACTCATTTCATCTACTTTTAAATTCAGTCTAGCCATAACTAAACCAACCTAATTATCAGTTGAGTAATTTGGAGTGAAATTTTTTTTTTCCCAAAAAGATTTTTTATACCAACTCCAACATTTTATAAATTATTTTTTACACGTATAATTTTATAAGATTTTCTGACATCAACCATTTTTCTAACCAAACAATCTTCAACAACCATAATTAAGGGTGTTCACGGTCCAGTTTAGAAGTAAGTTTTTGGCTAAAACCAATAAGTACGGTTTGAAATCTTTTCACATCAAATTGGTCAAATAATTTATTGAAATCGAACCGGCAAAACCATATAAAATCGGTTTGGTTTGGCCGGTTTGATGGTTTGAAATGAAATGTACTTCAACTTTCAACAATCTACTATAATTTGTAGAAAATTGGGGCCTAAATGCAAATTAGTTGATTTTTGTTATTTGTTATTACTTATTATAATGTAATTTTGATTTTTAAAATCTTATATTTATAATTTAATGTAAAATCAAAAGAAACAAATGAGTCAGTTTTATTAAAATTATAACCTTAACATTCAAATGTAAAATGGAAAAAGACATGTAAAATTATAATGACGATGTTAGTACTTAATTCCTTAAATAATTATATAAAATAATATAATATTTAATGTTAATACTTACTAGTTGATTTTTGAAGAAAAAAAATTGAATCTAAAACTAGATTATGTTGACCAATAAATTTAAATATGTATTAATTGTATGAAAAAGTAGAAACTTACCAATGAACTACAATTTATATTTATTAATTATAATAAATTTAATATATAGGATGCATTATATGGTTACCCATCTCCCCTATGTTATATGAGGCCAAAATCCAGCCATTAAATTCAAATTTGGGCGATCTTGATTTAATTTGAAAATAAAAAAATTTAGTGCATTATCTAATGAAACATACTACATTATTTGGGTATAATAGTAATTTTTATATCAAGAGTTTTGTAATTAACGTGAAACATATAACACATCCTCATTTTCTCTCTCCTATGGAAATCTTATAAAACTTTAAATAATCATAACTCACTCAATTTAAATTATTTTTGCACATGTTATATATCAAATTAAAGATAATTTAATTATCTTTCAAATGCAATCCCTATTACATATATTTCGAATAAGATAATCACATTAAAACTAAATAATGTAATGACTAAAACTAAATGTTGTACCATAATACAGAGAATAATGTAATGACATATTATATTTACCTTATTTCGATGTTGTTCATAGAAAAAATTTGGAATAATCTTAATTTCACTGTTGTGGATGCATTTTATAGATAAAAAATGTGTCTAAGTGGTACATTACGTGTCGCTTGTGTATCATGTTATTCATGTCTGTAACAACAGTGCAAAAATGGGTAACAAAAATGGATCGCAACAAAAATATAACGCATTGCATTATATAGATAAAATGGGGCTTTAGTGGTACATTATGTGTCGCTTGAGTGGTATATTATGTGTAGTCTGTGTATTACATTATCCATGTCTGTTTCTCTACAATTGCATGATAAAAAAATAGAACACGGTGCATTAAATAGATAAAACATTGTCGGAGTGGTACGTTATGTGTCGCCTGAGTGATACATTATTTATCGCATGTGTATTACATTATGTTTGTAACAACAGTGCAAAAATAAAAATGGATCGCAACAAAAATAGAATGCAGTGCATTATATAGATAAAACGAGATCTAAGTGGTACATTATGTGACGCATGTGTATTACATTATTCATGCCTGTAACAACGGTGCAAAAATGGATTGCAACAAAAACATAACACAATGCATTATATAGATAAAAAGTGGTCTGAGTGGTACATTATGTGTCGCTTGAGTGGTACATTATGTGTCGCCTGTGTATTACATTACCCATGTCTGTAACTGTGAAGATAAAAAAACTGCGCCAGAAATTAAAAAAACTGCACACTGCTCTAGATAACTGATTCGACAAACTGCTGTGAAACTATCGACGAACCACCATGGATAACAACCATCGATTGCGACGCATCGAACCATTGCCACTGCTAGAGATAAGCGAGGAGAGGAGAATGCGCGTTGTCGTCTCTTACCTGCGCAACAACTAACTTCAGTAAAAATAAAACAAGTTGAGAATGCAATTTATAATTTCACTGACACACCAAAAAAATTATACAAATTTAACCAATATTGTATTGACAAGAAAATAGATTTATGCATGGAGTTTGTGGGAGGAGGGAGCACGAGAGGAGAGAGAGAAAAGAGAGAGATAGAGAGAGAGAGAGAGAGTAGGAGAGGAGAGGAGAGAGAGAGAGAGTATGAATTTGACGTAAGAGTTAGATGGTTTGGATAAGCAATATTAATTTATTCATAGACAATGACAAAATTAACCTTAATGAATCATTAAATAATAAATAAAAAGTCAAAATTAACATTTTAAAATTTAATATGGACCACATGATTAAGAAAAACAAAAGGCTAAAATTTGGCCTCGTATAACATTTGGGAGGTGGGTAACATATGATCACAACTCTTAATATATATACGCATATAAATACGGCCGGTTTGAGCCACCAAACCATAATCAAACCAAATTTGACCGGTTTCAAAAATTTCAAACCGCGAGTTTGAAAATTAAATTTCAAACCGACCAAAATAATCCAGTTTGGTCAATTTGAATGGTTTCGGCCAAACCATGAACACCCCTAACCATAATAAACAAAATATTCATCCGATAAAAGTTTTTGAGTTGGTCTCCTGAGAGACGGTCTCATTATTTTTTATTGTGAGACAGACCTTAATACATCATTTTAATAAGATAAATACATCATTTTATTTTTTTATATATTATTTTTTTAACTGTAAAAAATTACATTATTTGTAACAAAGAAATACATCATTTGTAATAAGAAAATACATCATTTCAATGAATTAAAATACATCATTAAATTCGTCTCACAATAAAAATAGTGAGACCGTTTCATATGAGAATTTGCCAAATTTTTTGAAATATATCAAAAATTTTATATATTCATTAATTTAAATATATTTTTTTCGTATTTTATTAATGTATTGATATTTCATGATTGAATAATTTTTATTCTTTATTGTATGTTTAAAATCAGTTATACTAAATGCAATAATATAATATAAATTGCCAAAGTCTCATATGAGACGGTCTAATCATTTTCATTGTGAGATGGATCTAATGATGTATTTAATTAATTGAAATGATGTATTTCTTCATTGCAAATTAAATATATCTTTGTTGCAAATGATGTAGTTACAGTAAAAAATATACTCCCTCCGTCCCGCTATATTAGGCACGGAGGGAGTCGGCACAATAACCAAGGAGGAGTTTTTAATTGATATTTAAAGCATGATTAAGCAATAAAAAATATTAAAATTATATTAATGGAGAATTAGCTAAAAATATAGGGGCATGTCAAATCAAGTTTAAATGAGTGCTAATTTTGTTTTGGAGCCAAAACCAAAATAATAATTCATGTTTTAATTACAAATTTCCCTCCTACTAAATTCCTATAAATACACAGGATTGATTCAAAAACAAAACAGATAAATCCTTTCCAAAATATGGGGAAGAACCCTGACATTTCTGAAAAAACAAAGGCAGGCATTCTTCTTTTCTTGCTGGAAAAATCAAGAGACAATAAGCCAGCACGGGGGGTTGTCAACGAAGCTGCAACAAGCTTTAATGTTTCAAGAACAACAGTTTCAAGGATCTGGAAATCTGCACAAGAATTAAAATCCAGAGGTGAAGCATTACATTTGACAGGCAAAAGACATTTCAGAATCAGGAAGCTCAAACATGAGGTAAATCATGAACAAATTGCTGCAGTTAATTTTCAGAAAAGAGGTTCAATAAGAGCTCTTGCTGATAGCATTAACATATCTAAATCTACTGTGGGAAGATGGGCTAAACAGAACCTGATCAGAGCACACACAAATGCAATTAAACCATGTTTGACAGCTCTTAACAAACTAATACGATTGAGGTACAGTTTACAAGCCATAACTTATGACCATGTTTCAAAGAAGCTTCATTTCAAGCCAATGGAGAATATTATGCACATAGATGAAAAATTGTTTTACTTAACCAAAAGCACACATAGATACTACCTCACAGAATCAGAAACAGAGCCACATAGGACATGCAAGAGCAAGAAGTTTATTCCTAAGGTTATGTTCATGTGTGTTGTAAGTAGGCCAGTATTTTCAGATCAGGGCAGTGTAATTTGGGATGGTAAAATAAGGATTTGGCCATTTGTAGAAAAGGTTGCAGCTAAAAGAAGCAGCAAAAATAGGGATACTGGTACATTAGAACTCAAACCAGTTCAATCTATCACTAAGGAAGTGATAAAGGTTTGCCTAATCAACAATGTAAGTACTTCAATTTAAAACAGCACTAAATGTATTATTGATTGTTCATGAAGCTAATGAGTTGACTGTGTATTAACAGGTAATTCCAGCAATTAAAGAGAAGTGGCCTACATGTTTAAGTAAATGTATTCACATTCAACAAGATAATGCAAGGCCCCATATCACTAATGGGGATGAAGATTTTCAAAAAGCAGCAAACACACATGGATTTAACATTCAATTGGTACAACAACCACCTAACTCTCCTGATTTAAATGTGAATGATTTGGGATTTTTCAGGGCAATTCAAAGCTTGCAGCAACAGCAAGCGTGTCAAAATGCAAGTGAGCTTGTAAATGCAGTCATAACAAGTTTCAATAGCCTTGAAGCAACGACACTAAATAAGGTGTTTCTATCCCTACAAGCTTGTTTTATAGAGATTATGAAGGTGAAGGGCTGCAACAATTATAAGCTGCTACATATGAAAAGGGATGCATTGATGATGCAAAATGTTTTACCAAAAAATCTGGAGATACCAATGGAATTAGTTAAAGAATGCCTAGATTATTTGAATGAAACTGGGCATGAAGGAAATGACATGGAAGGTCTCATTACATATTTAGGATTTGCATTTTCTTTATTGTAAAGCATTTGGGACTTATGTAAAGCTTATGGGACTTTTGTAAAGCATATAGGGCTGATCTAAAGCATTAGGGACTTTTGTAAAGCATATATGGCTGATCTAAAGCATTTGGAACTTTTGTAAAGCTTACGTGAGTTTTGTATAGCATATGTTGTTTTTGGTTAGCATATGGTACTGATTTAAAGCATATGGCATGTAACATAACACATATCAACCTACACAGTCTCAAGAAACCACTTCAAACACGGTGTAACACATTTCACTTCATAAAGTATATCATGAATGTTTTTTGTGTGTGCAATTTTAAATCATTTCAGGATTTCACCTATTTTCCCACAGTAGAACATAGACATAGAACCACAAAACCAGCATTAGAACCGACATATCAAACCAGCAACAGAACTAACAATTCGAAAGAGAGCAAATCAAACCAGCAACAGAAGCGACAAATATAACCAGCAACAGAACCAATGATTTCATGGAACCAGTCATGGCCGAGAATCAAAAGCAAATAGAACCAATAATTTCACGAACCAGCAGAACCGACAAATCTAACTAGCAACAGAACCAATAATTTCATGGAATCAGTCATGGCCGAAAATCAGAAGCAAATAGAACCAATAATTTCACGAACCAACAGAACCAATAATTTCCAGAACCAACAGATCTAACCAGCAACAGAACCAATAATTTCATGGAACCAGTCATGTCCGAAAAGCATAAGCAAATAGAACCAGTCATGGCCGAAAAGCAAAAGCAAATAGAACCAGTCATGGCCAAAAAACAGAGCAGAAAGGTAAAAAAGAGAGAAATCACCGAATGTTTAGGAAATATATGTCCCAAACTAGTCGAACTACTTCCATCACTCTCTCTTTTGGAAAAGCCAATTCCTGCGCAACCATCGCCAGCCACACCCTCTCTTTCTCCGAATCGAAAGAGAGCTCCACCTCCTCTGGACCGCTCAGCACCGTCGCTCCATTCATGCAGGATCCATCGATGCCGAGCCACCACGCCGTTGAGTCTGCGACGGCAACAAACCCTAAACCTTCGTGTGTGACCATCGATCGATCGGTGATAATACCCCGCTCATCAGCCCTAAACCCATCGCCTGCTAGCGTCGTGACAGATTCGTGGTCGGAAGGGAGTTCGGAGTCGTCACCTGCAGAGGCGGCAACGACTCCGCCATCGTCGCAAGGGTAGGGCTCGCCGCCTGCACGCACAAACGACGGCGAGGGATTAACAGGTGTCATCATCACGCGCGTTCGGGGTAGGCGACAAAGGTGTCATCATTGCGGTGGTGGTGAGAGGCGACGATGAATAGGAGAGTTTGAGAGGATGGCGGCGAAAAATTAGGGTTCGCGAGAGAGACGAAGGGGAAAGGGATGCGGCGCAAATGATCGAATAATTTAGGGTTGGGTATTTTAGGGTTGTGAGGGTAGGCTAGTAATTTTAGGAAAATGTGGGGGTATATTAGTCATTTTAGGTTATGTTAATTTTAATTAGGATGTGTTAATTCTTTACCAATTTAGGTAATGTGCCTAATAAACGGGACGGACCAAAAAGGAAAGTGTGCCTAATATGGCGGGACGGAGGGAGTAATATATTAAAAAAATGAAATGATGTATTTAATTTATTGAAATAATATATTTAAGTTCATCTCACAATAAAAAATGATGAGACCGTCTCTCAGGGGACCAACTCATATAAGTTTGATAAAAAAAATTATGATCTTTAATAGTAAAAAACAAATCTTGACAGTAAACATACATTAAATGCTAATATAAACATTAGTTGGGTCAACCTTGATCAATCAATTAAGTTTAATGAAACCTCGTATGATCGAAATGGACCAGTTTTGATGCTATATTAAATGGACCAGTTTTGATGCAATATTAAAATCTCATGATTTTCTTCTTACAATGAAACTTTCGATGTAGAATTTGATCCAACTAACTCACCAATATCGGATTGGAATACATTACAAAATGCAAGTATAGTATCACATCCGAAGATCTTAACTGCAATATATTTTCCTACAAACCAACTACTTTTTTGAAAACGAAATTGTTTGCATTTTTTGGAACAAAAAACATGAACATGCTTTCATTTCTTCATAAACACGTTTTAATGTACACGTTAAACTAGAGCACGAGATATTCACGAAAAACACGAACTACCCTTTAAACCTCAGCTCTATCACTATCACATAAGAGCATCGAGATATCCATACGTGTGTTTTCTGTTGAACTGTAGCAAGCTCGCGTACGTCCTGTCCCAGACTCCGACGTACAAGGACTCGTCGTCTGGACTCAGAGAGACGCCAGTTATCTCTCCGAAGAAGTCGAACTCCTGCCTTCGTCTGAAGTCTTCTCTAGTGCTGTAAACATGCACAAAATCTGCAGGCTCAGCCATCACCAGGAACTGCCCATCTCCTGAGAAACGTATTGATCTGATTGCCCCCATGTTCCCCTTGAGAACTGCAGTCGGAGCTGCCAGGTTTCGCACGTCCCACACTCGGCATGTCTTGTCCTGATTCCCCGTGGCAAACATCCTCCCATCCGGGTGCCATGCTGATGCAAACGAGTAATCTAGATGACCGGCTACAGATGCGACTGTCTGAGAGGAAAGGCATTCACAATCGAGTTAAATTCATACTAAAACCTAACAACACCAAAAATAAAGATGGCATTTTTCTCTGCAAGTCCAGGACATGTTAAGATGAGATACGAAGCCTGAAGATTATAAATCACTAATTTAATTAGAGATGTGTTCCCAACTCTCCATTAGAATCAGATTATAATAGGCAGAAATGTAATAAGGTTGGTGTTTCCTATTTTAATTGAATATAAATTAATTTGAGTTGATGTTTCTCATCCTAATTAATCCCCTACAAATAAGTCTTCTCGGCAATCAATAAGTGTGCTAAAAGATAGGTGTGCAAGAGTGGCAACAAGTGGAAGACATCATAATATCTCTAATAAATCTCTTGGCTTGATGTTGTCATTTTTGACGAACTGGGCAACCAAATTTTGTTTGTTTTGGTGTTTTTATTATTTCATACTACAGAAGCCACAACACTCTTGTTCTCAGAACGTCCGAGGTGGATCCCCTGGATAACTCTTCTTTGTTCCCAGAACATCCGAGGGGATCCCCGGATCATGTGGTAAAAGGAAGACATAATGCAAAAAAAACTGGAATCGGTGTTAATGATTTTCAGATTGTGTCCAAAATTAATGTGCATAGGTGCCAAGAGTAACTAAGAAAGTAGAAATCAAAGGAGAGGAGCTAGCACATGAAATGAATCTCTAAATCAGTAGCCGAAATTCGAAACAAAATCAAAATCGAATACCAGCAGAAATGAAAACAGCATTGTTCATTACATCTAAGTAGATGGAAAAACATAAAATTACTAAGGCAGGTATTTTTAAGACAGACTTACCCTCCCATTTCGAGCATCTACAAGAAGTCCATCAGAAGCATCTCCAACAACAGTGAGAAGCTTGTGGTCAGGGCTCATTGACGTATGCTGCATCAGAGTACAGGTTTCAGCACAAGGCTCGAAATATACATAAGCTTATATGCATTAGATGTTAAGTTCCTCATGCACTCTAATGCACCTATAGCGATATTGTCGGGAAAACAGCCAACAGCAGCTCCAAATGAGACCTACATCATAGTATCTACATGATTCCTAGATCTAAACTGAATGTACATTATATAAGCTGAATCTTTGGTAAAAATCCCAGGGAATGGATGGAACAAGGACGAAAAAAAAAGGTTCAAAAATATGAATAAGGATTGATAACTTCTTCATGGATAGATTACAGCAAAATACAACAGCATTGCATATCCCAAACTTACCCACTTTGTTAGAACATGATTCTAGGAAATCATATGGTTAGACACAGAGTTTCTGACATTCAGAGAGGTCAAAGAGAGCTCTAAAAGAACTGATTAGAAGGACTTTTGAAATGCAAGAAAACTGGAGATTTGTGGGAGAATATATAATGCAAATGTTTTTTGAATACCCGGAACAAAATCAAACCGAAATAAACACACAAGATGAAAAGACTGACATTCACTGGCCAAGGGAAGTGGAAATGGTTGAGGAGCTGAAATCTCTCCATGTCATATTCTCTTACACCACAATCATTATTGCTAGTCATGAAATGTAATCCACTGCAAGAAACCAATTGTTAGAATCAGTGAAATGAGAAACTAATTGAATAAAAAAAACAATGGCAAGATTACCTGGAGCTGTCATATATATCTATGGCATTGGTGATAGCATTCTCGTGGTTTGTGGTCCTCGTGCAAAAGCTAACACCTGGTTTATCGAGGCACTGCAATCACAAACAGATATGTATTCACCATCACAACAGGTCAAGAACGAAAGTAAAATAAATGTAAATAAGGTATTTCACAGGCAGATAAGAACAATGCTGATCAAGAGTGATATCATATTTCTAACACTAGCTAGTAGCTATCCATCCACAACCACAGTAGTAAAGAGGACAAGATGGTAATTTCCTTCATCACAGGAAAACAATGACTATGAAACTCTCAAATTTCAATGTACAACATAACCAACCGCATCTTTATTAGTATTTAAAAAAAGATTGCAAATGGGGAGAAGAATGGATTTTGCTTTTCTGAATATCTAACTACTACACAACTGAAACAAATGCATTTATACTACTTGAAAGAGAAAGGAGAAAAAAAAAACATAAGAGATTAAAAACCTCAACCTCAAAACGAACTGACTAATTACTTTTCCAAAACTTATTCTGATATTTTGAAATACTTAGACCTCTATGCACTGTTAAACTCACTTGACTGGATAGCCTCCACCTTAAGAGGCTTATGCACTTATGAAATGAAGCAGGGTCTGAAGTCTTAATATGCAGCATTTATCAAAATTAAACAAAGGTATTCACAAAGTCCTATCTGACTGCTCACCTTGCAAAGAAGTTCTCCATGGAAGCCACCTGCCACCAGAAAACGATCTTTCACGGCCAGTGTGCTCAACTGTGTTCGTGTAAAGCCTTCCAACAAGGTCCCCGGATATCTCTACATGGACAGTTGAAGGAAACATTGATGGGTCAAAGTAACAAATAGGCATAAGATAGATATGTTTAAAGCTACAATTAAATATCAAAATACAACAAATGGAAGACACAAGAGAGAATATTTTCAATAAAAATAACACAGGGAAAAAAAGAAGTAGACGCACAAATAAAGTACCTCGGTCGGCACAATATGCTCAGAAAAGTTGAGTACTTCAGTCAAGTTCTGGAGTAATGATGACCAGTGCATAACCGAATAGTTCGAAACCAGATAGACGTCATGCTTTGATGTAGCCCAGACCAAGTTCCTTAACTGCATATGACATTCCACAGTTGTATAGGTTGTACAATTCTATGACCAGTAAAATACACCAGGAAAACCTCAAGCAAGATCATCACCCAATTACATCTTTTCTTGATCACAATGTATGGATAGAGGGGGAAAAAGAAATAAGCTTTTGAAGCAAGTCAATAAAGAAAAACCCACCTGAAAATGCAGGATTGTAGGCTTCACTAGTCTTGAATTATGAAAGAATTCATAATATCTTCCTCCTTTGTCTATTGGTTTGCATCCCTACAACAGAAGAATAAACAGTTACCAAAATGGAAATAGCCCTTATCCATTTACTGGATGACGAAAAACATATGATTTTCAAAGAAAACATATAAAAAACATGAGTGCGAAAATAAAATCTCACCTTATCAGCAGCTTCCCCTAATGAAGGTAGATTTTCATAATTTCTATACTGTTCAAGGCGAGTCAATCTGTAGCTTCCTCTGGTTATACTTAATCGATCCCACGGAATACCTTGCATATCTTTCCCTTCCCTTGCTTGTGAAGAAGATGTATCTGTCACTTTCATCAGCTGCTCAAACGAAATAGATCAAAAGGTCACCACATTGCATCAATAACATAATGCCCCTATATCTACACATAATCATAAAATGCAGTACCAAACACACCCAGATATAGATAACCTTCCATTTCAATTTCAAGAGGAAAAGCATATTGAAGCATGACAGGAAACATTTGACCAAGAATGTGACTAACCATATCGTACTCATCAAGATTTGCATCATCAGCAGTATGGTATTCCTCATCAATTCCGTCCATAGTATCTGCCATGTCATCATCATCCACCATGTAGTACTGTTGATTAGCCTCATTGTACGACATCTTTTCTCCTTTCCTGAATAATTCCAAACTTGAGACATCAATTTCTCAGTCAAGTGTCTGATACTTTACTATTTCACCAATAGAAAACCCCAAGGCCCCAATTGTAACGAAGCAATTAGAAAAGAAGAGTAGATTAACCATATAACAATGAATGTGAATATCAGCCTCATAACAACATCGAAGGATAATTCAAAGATAGCAACTTTCTGCCCAACTAGGAAATTAGCAACAAAAACTTCAGCTTCTGAATTGAAAACAAAGACTGATTAAACAAACCAGTTCACACCCAAAAAAAGGGGGCACATAAGAAAAAATATATACACTCCATACCCAAAAAAGTGAAGCACCAACAAAATCACACCTTGAAACTGGTTAGAATTAGCCTGAAACAACTGAAGAGCGATGCAATTACAGACAAAAACTTGAAGTATAGATTGCTTTAGATACCTCAGAAACTAAAAGAAGGAAGTGGGGGGCGCGGTAGTTACAGAGTCGGCAGAAAAGAGAGTTGCAGGAAGGAGAAAATGATGTTTATTTTTATGGGAACGGCTATACTCAATTACTGAACGCACTAAAACGAGGACGAGGTTGGCGGTGCAGATGAGAGAGAGAGAGAGAGAGTGCATGCGTAGAGATTTTTGGACTGAAAGAGAAGGAATAAATGGGTTTTTGTGGTGTGGGATCCACCCTTGGTTGCATCAGCATGCCTATACCTTATTTTCTTTTTTATATTTTGCATTATAAATAATTGTAATTATTTTTTATTTTGATTTTGAAATTTATGAGGACGAAACGTGTCTGAACAACGTCAACATTCCCTTCTAAAAAAAGAAAAAACCTTAACAAAAACGCCTTTTAACATTATCAAAATGTGAATCTTATCTTCTTACTTCCTCTTTTTCTCTTGCACGACATTATAATTGATTCGACTCGCTAAAGTGTAACTCGTTTATTAATCAAATAAATTTTGACTTATTTTTCTTTTAAATTGCATTAAAATTCTCTATCTTATTTGAGTATTGGTTAAACTTAAATGAATTTCTTAAATTTAGATTTATAGATAAATATTTTTGAAAAATAATTGACTTTATATTTAAATGTAACATATTCATACTTAAATCCGACATTTTCATAAAATAATTTCCATCAACGAATTATGAAGAAGAAGAGTGACTGAGCATGAGGAAGTAGAGGGTCTAAAGATGAAGAAGATTGAATTTATTTATTTCGGTGGATCAATTTCAGTATAATTAAGATCAATTTTGAAGTATAATTCATTATACTTTTTTACATTATTATGATCAGTTCTTTAATTGAATGATATAACTTTACATAAAATCTAAAATCACTAGATTTTCTAAAAAATTAAGATATACAAGTCAATTCTGAACACATATCATCATAATAATGCAGAAAATGAATAAAAAATGAGGAAAAACGATTGAAATCAACATACCTTCGATTTTTGTAGAATTTTGGTGTACCAATATTATTCATTGATTGAAGAAAACGATTTACATGGTTGGTACATATATATAGAGCTAAAAAATAAAATAGAAAATTCTAAACCTAATCCATATAGAAAACCTAAACCTAATCCATGAAGGAAACAAATATATATCTATCTATGATATATATCTATCTATGCAATCTTGAGATACGATTATATCCTCACAGATATGTGTGAATATTATGAATATCAACACCCCCCCCTCAAGTTGGAAGGTGGAGATTCCGAACACCCAACTTGCGTACGAGATATCCGAGCTGATCCGCACCCAACGCCTTTGTAAAAATATCAGCTATTTGTTCGGTGGTTGATATTTCTCGTGGCTCAATGTCCTGCGAATCCACTCTTTCACGGACAAAATAACAATCATTTCCACGTGTTTTGTTCGCTCATGAAATACAGGGTTCTTTGCAATGTGTCCTGCGGTTTGGTTGTCACAGTACAAACCAGTCGGTTTAAATTGCTTATCTCCTAACTCGGTCAATAACCAACGTAACCAAATTACTTCACTGACGACACTTGTCATTGCTCGATACTCGGCTTCTGCTGAAGATCGTGCCACCACACTATGCTTCTTAGTACGCCACGAGACAGGAGCATCTCCTAACTTGATAACGTAGCCACTTCGTGATCGCCTTGTTGTTGGGCAAGTGCCCCAATCCGAGTCACAATAAGCTTTTAGAGACAAGTCCCCATCAACTGGCAAGTATATTCCTTGTCCTATGGTCCCTTTTATGTATCTGAGTACAAGCATGGTTGCGTCAAGGTGTACTTGCTTCGGGGAAGATAAAAATTGGCTCAAGATACTGACGGCATATTGGATATCAGGTCTTGTTACCGTAAGATAAAGAAGACGCTCAATGAGTCTCCTATATTGATGTTCGTCAACTGTGGGGCTTTCAATAGCTGCGTACAACCGCAGTTGTTGTTCCATCAGCATGCGACTTGGCTTGTATCCTTCCATTCCTGCATCACGCAAAATATCCAAAGCATATTTTTGCTGGCTCATTACGATCCCACTCTTTGATCGAGCCACCTCAATACCTAAGAAATATTTTAACGGTCTAAGATCCTTTATGCTGAACCTCTTGTCAAGATAATCCTTCACTTGTTGAATTTTATCTTCATTATTGTCGGCTAACAACACGTCATCCACGTATATTAAGGCAGCAACAAAAACCCCTTTGCGTTTGTATACGAACAGGGAATGATCCGCGGGGGACTGCCTAAAACCAATCTCAGCGAGGACTCCAGCGAACTTCTCATACCAACTCCTTGAGGCCTGCTTCAGCCCGTACAGAGATTTGCAAAGCTTGCATACCCTTGTCTCTCCTTTCTTTGCGAATCCTTGTGGTAACTTCATGTACACATCTTCCACAAGATCTCCATGCAGAAAGGCGTTGTTAACATCCAATTGGTGTATCAGCCATCCTTTCTTAACACCGATCGCAACCAGACATCTCATTGTTACGAGCTTTGCCACGGGCGCAAAAGTTTCGTGAAAGTCAACACCAGGAACTTGAGTGAATCCTTTAGCGACAAGTCGTTCCTTGTACCTTTCTACCTCACCTGTGGGTTTGTACTTTATTTTATACACCCACTTCGAATCAATGGCTGTCTTTCCTGCTGGAAGATCGACTAATTCCCAAGTTCCATTTTCCTCAAGGGTCGTGATCTCCTTTTTCATGGCTTCTCTCCATTCATAAATCTTTACAGCTTGTGAGTATGTGCGTGGTTCAGTTTTAGCATCAATGGAGGCTAGAAAACACCTGTGATTGGGTGAGAAAATATCATATCTAATATAATTGGTTATGGGATGTACCGTCGAAGTTTCCGAATTGGAGTCGAGTCGGGTGTGGTCTATGGAATGTGGTAGGTCGACTTCATAGTCAATCAAGTGGCTTGGCTGCTTTCTCGTTCTCTCGCTGCAACGTCGGATGACTCCTTGTTCATCGTTCCCTTGAGCTTCATTTGTCTGACTTGCTGGTTGTGTTTCTTCAATTAATTCTTCAACAAGTTCATGCTGAAGGTCATCTGATTCGTGAATCATGCGGCTTTTGGTTGCTTCTTTCTTCTCTTCCTGGGTGCTGTCGTAAGGAAACACATCTTCAAAGAATACTACATCTCTCGAGACAAGCACCCTTTTTTGTTGTAAATCATATACTTTGTACCCTTTCTGTCCATGTGGATATCCTATGAAGATCAACTTCCTTCCCCTTTCACCAAATTTATCATTCTCCTTTCCTACATCTTTGGCATATGCTAAGCACCCAAACACCCTCAAATTCTCATAACTCGGCACTTTTCCAGACAAGACCTCATATGGTGTTCGATTTCCTATCAGCTTAGAAGGTAGACGATTAATGATGTAGGCAGCTGTGAGCACGCACTCCCCCCAGAAACTTATAGGTAGACTGGCTTGAAATCGTAAGGCTCTAGCAATTTCCAGGATGTGCCTATATTTCCTCTCGACGACTCCGTTTTGCTGTTGCGTGTGTACGCACGAGGTTTCGAGAAGTATCCCGTTTTCAGCATAGTATTCCATCATGTCTCTTGATTGAAATTCTCCTCCATTGTCACTTCTTATACGCTTGACATTTTCCCAAACTGTGTTTTAACATCTTGCAAAACATTTTGAGGTATGCGTTCGTCTCGGATTTGAATTTAATCAGGTAAACCCACACGCCTCTACTAAAATCATCGACAATAGTAAGGAAATAATAAGCTCCCGTAAGGGAAGGTGTCTTATATCCACCCCAAATATCACAATGCAATAAATCGAAGCAACTATGAGTTCGAATGGAGCTTAAAGGAAATCGAACTCTAGTTTGTTTAGCCCTTATACAAGGGTCACAAACATTATTACTAATCTCACAAATATCTTTGAGCTTATCCTTTGATGCATGTCCCAACCTCTTGTGCCATGTATCTGCGTCGACTTTGGTAGAGAAAACCCGACGATTGTTGTTGATCGGCTCCAAGAAGTACAGACCACCACATTCCTTACCCGCTCCAATCAGCTTCTTCGAGGTTAAGTCCTGCATAATACAACCATTGGCATAAAAGGTTAGTGCACAGTTGTGCTCTTTGGTCAGACGACTGACGGAGAGTACATTGAATTGAAAACTCGGGACACGTAAAATGTTGTTGATTTTCAACCCGTTTTGCAGGGTGGTGCTCCCTATTCTTGTAACAACCGCTCCCTCTCCATTAGGCGTTTTAACTGGAGTGTTGTTTACGGCACATATTTCATGCTCAAGAATGCCTCCTCTCCCAATAATGTGGTCTGTGGACCCTGAGTCAATAATCCATGATGCTAAATTTTCACAATTCTTACCTGCCATATGAACGGACGAGCTAGCAGTAGGGTTATTTGCGCCACCATTCAGTAGATCCTTCAGCTGGTTCAACTGCTCGGGAGTAAACCCTTGTAGGATATTGGTATCGGCGGTGCTGCCATCGACATGCGTTGCTTTGTACGCAGATGACGGTTTCCGGTCGGATTTTCCCCCTTCTTTCTTCCAAGGCTTGCCTCCCTTTCCCCTTTCTAGATATCCAACAATCTCATAGCAATTCTCTATCGTATGCCATAACTTGCCACACTTGCTACACTGAGGAGGTGATCTCGCATCCTTAGCAATTTCCTGTTTTTCAGTATTCGCTTGCTTTTGGACTTGAAACGCGGCTCCATCCAGGGCTGGCTTTCTGGAACTCGTAATTATCCGTTGGCGCTCATCCTCTGCTACAAGGTGGTACGTTACTCCAAGACTGGGCAGTGAAGTCATACTCAAAATCTGACTTCTGATGGTGTTGAAAACATCATCTAGACCCATCAGAAACTCATAAATTCTTTCTTTCTCAACCTTATCGGCAAACAACTTTCCCACATCACAAGTGCACTTTCCACACGTACACTTTGGCGTGACTATTACCGCATCGATCTCATCCCATATACTTTTCATCTTGGTATAATAGGCTGAAACTGATATTTTATCTTGACGTGTGAAGGTCAAGTTTCTCTTCAACTCATAAGCCTTTGGTGCGCTCTCCTTCCCGAATCTTTCTTCCAGATCGCTCCATATCTCCCGTGCTGTCTTGCCGTGCTTGACACTATATCGAATTTCCTTTCCATTGCGACGACAAGCCATCCTTTTACCATATCGTTGCATCGTTTCCACAGAAGTAGATTTGAAGGATCGTTCTCAGGCATCGGCAGCGACCCATCCACGAATCCAAGCTTGTTTTTTGTCAAGAGACAGTTACTCATCTCTTCACACCAATCTCCGTAGTTTCCGTCATTGAGGAGGTCGGTAACATAGACGTGACTTGGATTATCGGATGGCCCTATGTAATATGGAGACATGAGATCATTGACGACTCCACTTTTGTCAGCCACGGACGAAGAAGAGAACGATGGGTTGAGAGAAAAATTTGCGGAAGCTTTAAAATTGAACCGAAGGCTCTGGTACCATGTAGAATTTTGGTGTACAAATATTATTCATTGATTGAAGAAAACGATTTACATGGTTGGTACATATATATAGAGCTAAAAAATAAAATAGAAAACTCTAAACCTAATCCATATAGAAAACCTAAACCTAATCCATAAAGGAAACAAATATATATCTATCTATGCAATCTTGAGATACGATTATATCTTCACAGATATGTGTGAATATTATTATATCCTCACAGATATGTGTGAATATTATGAATATCAACAATTTTTGGCTCTCAACTATCTTCAAATTTTTTTTTGAATTCTTCCTCGTTTAATAAAAAGACAGATTTGCATATAAAAAGTTTTAATAAATTTTCAACAACCTTGATAGTTGGAAATAAATGATAAAATAAATATTTCCAAATATGGAATTACTTCAAAAAAGTTGATTTTGTCTTGTAGCCGAAAATGGAATAGAGAAAAAGATAAAATTACAAAGTAGCTAGAAAATTTATATTTTTATCCTTGTGACTATAAAACGTAACAAGTTATTAAAGTGGCTACTTATATGTATTCTCACTTTATTTTGTCAAGTCTTCTTGTATTTATACATTTATGGTTTGAGTGAATTTCTTCCACGCAAAGGATGTAAGATATTTTTATATTTTTAACATTCTTAGTAGGAAAAAGTTTTGAGTATCCAAATCTTTTTCGTTTTAATTTTATCTTGCCGATAATTCTTGAGAATTGTATGATAGGAACACTAAAAAAAAAAAATCCGAATTTGTGGAATTTTCCTATTGCTAAATATTAAGATCTATCATTAAACAAGTTTATTGATAAACTAATAATAAAAGTTTTCCAATCACTAAAATGCTCATCACAAAGCATTTATCGATGGAATTTCTTATTCGTCGCTAAAACTATGGACTAGCAACAAATACTCCACCAAAAAAAAAAAAAAAACGGCAACACATTTAAATCCGCCACTAATCATTTTTTTATACAAAAATAATTAGAAAATTTAATTAAAATGAAATTTTCTAATATCATTTTTCTACTTCATTCCCTTTATTCAATATCTTTTAAAAAACCCAATTTTAATTAATTTTATAGGTTTGATTTAAGATTTATATAATAATTTTTAATAATTTTATATTTAACCATTGGAATTAAAAATATTTTTTTATAGAAATGTTAATTAGAATAAATTATATTATTCTTGATTTTTATTTTCATAGTATCAATTATTTAAATATGTAAATACGATAATGAAGTATAAATGTAGTTCCAGTATTGTCCTCTATTTAAGGTGCAAGTAACGTAAATACTTTGTTTTTATTCAATAAATCATGGATTTGAATTTTTATGAAAATATTTGGGTAGGGTAAAATTTAAATTAGTGTTTTTTATTTATTTAAAAAAAATGGAGTAGTACTGTCAAATAGTAGTTGATTTGATCCGTGTTAAAATAAGTTGTCATGTTTGATAAAGTATACTTTCCTCAGAAAAAGAAATTGACAATTAATGCATAAACTATATTATAATTAACGAAAGCTTACTAAATTATATTAAACTTCACTTTTTTATCTAATCTGGAAGCTTCTTTTATTTGAGTTCTAATAAAGAAATATTACTATGTTTAATTTATATTAAAAGAATTAACAAATAATTAAAGTCACATTGACTAGGTAAATTGATAGCTAAGTTATTATTATTTTTATAAAAAAAAACTAACGAAAACGTCGATTTTACACGAAGGGGGTTTTGGGTTTATGTATTGAGTAATGATTCAAATTGGTATTTTATTTATTAAGTTTTAAATCTCGGCCACTTTTTTTGAATAAAATTATTTTTTAAACATAGACAAAAATACATAAGTTGTTGAACAAGAAATTATTTTTTTAGTGAAGGTCTCGTCTTAGACTGTTTTTCAAATGAGATGAAATGAAATCAATTGATTCTCGTTGTAAAAATATAAGAATCAGTTAAATTTTCTTTTAAATTATTGATTTTTATTTCTCTATGAAAATTGATTGTTTATTTGAATATAAATTGGTCAATTAATCTCTCTGACAAACATAAGATTTGAGACCATTTCCTTCAAATTTTGTCTTATTAATTTTTGCTACGGTATAAGTTTTAATTTGATCATGCATTTACTACGTTTATTAGTTTTTAGCACAAAATGAGATTTGATACTGAATCTACTCTTTATATAATACCATTTTGTAAAATTAGAAATGGATACGGTTTATTCATTAATGATCAAGATCAAGCAAAATGTTTATACACTTTGTTGGTCCTGAAATTAGAGTAGAAATGATGCACAATGGAAATATTAAGAAATGCACTTATCCAAATTGGTCATTCTGCACTAGTTTGGTTTCTCAAGCTTAAGTCTTAATGTCATTGTAGTCGTTAGTTAGTTTCAAATTATACTTCGACACTTGAGTGTTGAGTTTTAAGAAACGAAAACTGATGAACTAAAAGCAATAAACGACGTAAAATTTTATAGTGGTTCGAACACAAAAATCCTACGTCCACTCTTCAGACAAAGTCTGGAAATCCACTAAGTATTGGATTTACAGGTGCTCCCACGATCTATTACTAGCTGGAGGATGCCTTGTCCACTAGTCTACTAGTTCACTTGCCCGGTCCATGCAACCTCCTCATTGGAATGGGGTTTTTATATTTCTCCCCGGAATTGACAGGTCTTGCGGCTAGATGCCCGAAAGAGTCAGAGTACAGAATTTACTTAACTACTTTGTTCTTTCTTGGAGAGAAAGAACACCCAGATTAACTTAAGAACAGGAAGTTCTGAGTCTGATGTTCACGAAGGTGACACACGGTAAGCTTGTAGAAAAGCCTCGAATGATTGAGTAGAAAATTCTACAGAGTTTTTGCTCTCTTGAAAGTTCGGTAATTCGGTGGTGAATCTCTGGAAGTCCTCGGCTATTTATAATTGAGGATTCTGAGATTTGAATCTTGGAGCAGTTAGAGACAGATCGGATGTTGTCAAATTCGATCTTTCTATTATTTGCATCGAACGGCGGGTAGGTAGGTGTTTTCCCAGAAATCCTGACCTGCTCCCGCTTTTTTCTGACTTGAGTGTGACTGTTCACCCTTGCATCAGAATGATTGTATGATCAGTCTAAAGAATATAGATTGATTAGTTCAAGGAATCAAGACTGAGGTCTTGAGTTTCAGACTTTAAGAATCTCCAATTCTTAAGTATGATCTTGTCAGTTCATTCCTCAGACGATTCTCTTTGTCTATTGGAGATGGACTTTCCATCTTGACCTTTCAGTCTGTCTGATTCTTTTGCGCATCCGCAAACCGACTCTTCAGTCTGTTCTTCGATCAACTCCAATTACAACTCGATTAAAAGACCTTACAGGATTGTACATTTAAAAATGAATCGGGGTTAATCTAGAGACTTCTAGATTGTTTGGTCTTTGACCTTCCAAAACAAAACAAAAAGGATAAAGGAAATTTCTAACATCAAATTTCCTAACAATTTCCCCTTTTTTTGGTGTGGTCAAAGTCATCTAACCATCTATCAACTATCTAAGTTGGTCAATGAGGAGTGACTGATTTCTAGTTTTTACAAGTATGACCTATCAAACTATAAACTCAAGTAAAAAAAAATATCCTCTTTAGACTCAGACTGCTCGACTTAGGATCTTCTCCCTCAAACTATGAGAGATATTGCTCGTTAAAAATTAGAACTTAAGAACAGAGCAACAAAAAAAAATCATAAGTAACAGAGGTGTAAGTTCAGCTCAAAATTGACTCTACGTTGGACAAAAAGAAATTGTCATCAACAAGTCAGTTTTCCATTAAAGATGTATACATTACAAATACATGGAAAAACTAACCAAGAGTCTATACAAATGTATAAGAGCTTTACAAAATGAAGAGCCATGTTACAAAAAATAGATATGCAACTAGGATAATAAGAGAATTTTATCATTTCGACCCGGAGGAGCCAGCTGCGGATTTTGCAATGTCTTCCAAGGAAGTGGTAGGCTTATCAGTCTGACCATTTCAACCCCTCGCCTCTGCCTATCAGCTTCCTCACGTTCCTCGCATTTCTTCTTCTCTTCAGCTTCGAGCTTGAGCTTTTCTTCCTCAGCTTTCCTCTTGGCCTCTTCATAAGCTCGTCGCTCCTCGTCCTGCTTTCTCTTTATCTCTTTCACCTCTTTGAGGACATCCAAAAAGGTGGTAACTATAAAGGTCATCATGGTCATCTTCAACCCAATGAATTTGTTCAGTTCCTCCTTGGCTGATTCTACATGGGTCCTCACTTGTTCCACAACAAAGTCTTTGATTTCAGCCAGGAGTTGCTCCTTGTTCAATGCTCCTTCAGGGGGACTATGGAAGTGGTGGCAGTTGCTTGATCATCCAGATCCTCGATAATCGGTTCTTCTAAGTTTATGTTCACAAGAGGGCCAGCAGGAATGATCCACTTTCATCGATCATCTTCCTCTTGGCAAGCTCGAGCTGCACAATCTTCTTCTTTCATGTGTTGTTGCTCCCAAGACCTCATCAGCTGCCATCTTGTAGTATGGTTCGTGTGGGGAAGTCACTAGGGAAGGAAGCTGAATATTGAATTTAAGTGCAGTAAACTTGTAAGTCAGCTCGTGGTCAGTTTCAGTTCACCTAAGCTGCAGCACTGGATCCTCATATTGGTTCAGCTCCTTGGATTTCTTCTTCAGTTTCAAGGGAGGGAAGTCATTCTTTCCAGACGCTAGCCTATGGGCTTTGATCGCTCTCAGCCGCTGTTTCACTTGTTTGATGGTTAGTTGTCTAGTCCTCTCTTTGACTCGATCGATAAATATATCAACCCAATGTTCTTCAAATTTCCAGAAGGTAAGTCTGATCCTGGCTTTGAGCAAGTCCTTCGCCTCATGACTTAGCTCGTGAGAGCTGAAGTTGAAGATCCTCCACCTTCTAAACTCGTGCAACAACACCGATGAGTCTTGAGGATTGTCAAATAGGCATTTGGAATAGATATTGCGGATCTCTCGATCGACTCTCTTCTCTACTTGTTGTGAGATTACATAAGCCTAATAGAAGATGCCATCGTTGCCTTCAAAGAACTCGTTGAGAGGAGGGCACCGGTATGCAATCCTTTGGATTGAATACTTTGGATGAGGGAGTCCAACAAATAGAACTATGCAGACTAAGTGTTCAGATGGTGTCCTCGAGCTGGCTTTCCGCATGATATCCCAAGGGTGCCTCCTTTTCAGTCTAGCCATGTTTTCCTCTTCGATTTCAGGAATCTCATTCTCATGTTCATCCTCCTCAGCAACCTCAGATGGTGTACCTGCGTCCCCTTGCACTGCAGGTACCACTACTGTCTTATCCAATTCTACCAATTTTACTGAGGTGGTATCCCGAACTTCTTCATTAGCTTCAACATGAGCCAAGCCAGCTTCCCCCTGTGCAGCTGCCTGCACTTCATTCTCCTGATCCACCAGCACCAACACATCAACCACCTGTTGATTTGCTTCAGCCATCAGACGGCTGAATGCTTCTTCAGGCATAATCTCAGGAAATCTTGTTGGTGATGCTTGGGTTGGCTCTCTGATCGTGAACTTCGAGCTAACCCTTAGTTCTGGAGTGAATGATGCACGAGCTTCAGCTTCCATAGCTTTGGCTTTTCCCTTGATGAATTTGGCAAGTATCTCGGCCATTTCCTTCTTATTGGCCTCAGCCTTAGCCTTGATCCACTCGAAAGCTTCATCACGAACCGCCAACTTGGCATCTAAGGCTGCCTGCTCAACCGTCTCCTGAGCCCTAGCCTTGGCATTCCCCTCTTCTATCCTGGCTTTCATCTTTTCTTTCCACTTTGCCTCAACCTCAAGTTCAGCAGCAGTCTTCTTTCTCTTTGTTTGCATCTTGGCAAGTTGCTCTCATTGGCTGCCTGCTATTGGAATTTTCACTTGGATGGCATGACCTTAGAAGTCATCGCATCGGCCTGTACTTGATTCTCCAGTTCGCCTTTTCTTCTGGATTGGTTTCTTCTTTTTCTTCTGTGAGACTGATTCGACAACCTCCACTATTAGTCTCTCGGTCAGGGGGGCAACTCCAGCTTGAGTCCCCGGAGTAATATACTCCTCCAATTCTTGAAAGCACGACTCCAGTTCAGCTTTCTTCTGGAGTTCTGGCATTTGCTCGTCAGTAAGTGGTTGGGCAAAAACTGGTACTACCATTCCTTCAATGTCTTTAGGAACCTCATCTTCAGAAATCGGTTCCTCAGGATCCACATTTGTCGGCCGATGAGGTATCTTGGCCTCTTGTAGTTGATTTTCTTTTGCTTTGATTGGGAGACTAAGATGTAGTCAGTCTCGAGAAGCTCGTTGCCCATATCAATCTTGTCCTTGGGCATCAGGGATTCAAGTAGATGTCTGATCTTCCGCCCAAAACTGACGGTGCATGTAAAGACATGGGTTGTCTTCATCTTGATATTCATTTTTACGTTCTCTAATGGCCTCCCAAAGATAAACTCTACCCAATTTCCCTTGATGCCATCATCAATGGCCATCATAACAGAGTACTTTTTCAAGTTGAGATCTGAATGAGAGCCAGCCTCGCATTGGAGCATGCTGATAACTATATCGCACATCAGCTTGTAGAAATTGTCAAGCTGGGAGTTGGGGGTTTCGGATTTCCAATCCGCCTTCACTTCCTCTTTCTTCTGGCAATGCTTCTTCATTGAAGTCTTGTCATTCTCCAGATAACTTGCCACAGAGGGGCTACTATTCCTAAAAAATTAAATCTTCTCCAGCAACTTAGGATCAACCACGATCCTCTGCCCAAAAATACACATAATAAAGTGAGATTCATAATAGGCGATCACCGCACGAGCGTTGAACTCTACGACCATGTGGGGGTGGAAGGCTTCTGGTTTGGTCATGAGATAATTGAGAAGTCGTTCTCTTGTCAGTATGTTTATCATCTTGGAGCCATAATGCTTCTTTACCAACGGAAGAAAAAAAATTCTTCTACTGAACCTGCGTCGGCCC
Source organism: Plectranthus barbatus (assembly GCA_026898455.1). Classification (NCBI taxonomy): domain Eukaryota; kingdom Viridiplantae; phylum Streptophyta; class Magnoliopsida; order Lamiales; family Lamiaceae; genus Plectranthus; species Plectranthus barbatus. The sequence continues at coordinate 460,682 of JAPKLW010000316.1, forward strand.
TCTGCTGCGCGAATGAAAGTTTGGCCCACTGTTCTTTGTTTCTGGAAATGGTTACCAGCCTCGCATAGGGGATGGTTGTATCAGCATCTACAAGCTGAAAGATCCCCGTGAACGATAGTTCATGTTTAGGAAAGTTCGTTTGTACTTCAAAAACTAGTGGAGGATTAGATGATCCCACAACATTTGAAGATTCTGCCATTTATGTGTAATGATTGAAGGTAAAATGGAGAATGTTTGAAGGAATGTACTTAGCAGAATAAATGTTCAAGAAATTTGAGAGACAATAAAGTTCTCTCGTTAAAGGCTAAACCCTATTTAAAGGGTGTGTAGAATAGTGTACGCCAGCTTCGACCTCCCGAATTGATTCAGGAGTGTGATGATCAACGGTCAAGGATTACTGCGACATTTGTGTTGGGATTCTATACTAAAAGCATTTATGATTAAGTGTGTTCATTTGATACATTGGTCTTCATAAATGTGTTACATCAACATAGTCGCTATCTAATATAACAAACATACGATACAAACTATAATATCCTATTATCTCGCCTATAGGGATGATCATATGGTGTGTAGGAGATCACAAAGGATTATATGAATTGTTTGACCTAGCGATGTATAAACAGTATCACAGTTGGGACAGTCCCTAGATATGCTGTCGATTTAGCCTACAGTACATCAGTATATAAGTGAGCTTATCCTAGCTACTTGATGTGTCGATACATCTTTATGTATTGATGGATCAACAGTGAGATGTTCCATTCACATTGGCATATGAATGAGCCAGATCTCTGGATACTTGTTATGATCTTAAACCTAGTGGAAGACTAAGGGGCATACACAATTTGACCACACTTTGACTTGCTATGGTGGCGAGTCTTACATGTACTCTTGTACCTACATCTTGGGTGTGGCCTGCTTAGGGCGGACATGTAGGTAATCGTATCTGTTTTAGGATGGGGACATTAGTAAAGGGGAGAGTCAACATTGATTTCCTTGGCGAAAGCAAATTAATGTTTTATTAATTAATTATGTTCTGGGTTGGGCATGAAACTAATTAATAAAGATGGCCCACTTTATTATTTGCATTTGATCCCCGGTCTGACCCACAAATTGCTCAGAGCCTATTAGTATTAGGGTTTCCGAACCCTACTACTATATAAGCCCCTTCTCTCTATCAGATCAAATAATGCACAACACAATATTCAGTACAATAATACATAATTGAGAGAAAAGAGAGTCAGGGGCGACGACTAATTAAGAAGGGAGAAAGTGATTGATTTCTCTGGTCTTCTGATTCAACTCGGTAGCGTATCCTCACCAGATTTTCGAGGAGCAAGGGAACATATTAGAAGGTCAGATCTGTTGGAACACAAACAATGATGATTGGATCCCTACACCTTGAATCCATCGCCATCGCCATCTCCGATCCAGATATAGAGATCAGAAGCTGGTGTTCATGTATTCCGTAAATCCATCATCTGCAGTTAAATATTAGTAGCATGCATAGGGTTCGCCTGGTTTATTTAATTTGATTAATTTTTGATACCCTAAGAACGATCCAAATGGTTGAAATAATAAAAGACAATTAACATTGTCTGTTGTAGACTCAGGCCCAACAATTGGTATCAGAGCCAGGTTTGAATTTTTAGGCTCTGTCTGAAATAAATTCATATTGAATAAATATGTATGTTTTTATTTATTGTGGATGGATTTGAATTGTCGTGGATATTTTGGTCTCGTGGCCTTCTCGTTTTTGGATTTGTTTTTCACCACGAGAAAATTCGTGGTTAGATTTGATAGGGAAAATAATGTAATAGATTTTAGATCTACTTTTAATTTTTTTTATTTTTCAAATATGTAAAATTGTAAATTCAGAGAAATAAAGAACACGAAGAACACAGTGCAACAGAAACAACGACAACACAACACCACCGTAGCACACAACACCGGCGGCACGACGGAACTGAGTTCTGCTGCATGGCTGGGTTGCGCCTGTTTTTTCCTCATGCTGCGGAGGGCACAGGATATGGTGGATGCGGCTAGGATTCCGCTGCAGCCCATCCTGTTCGCATCCTGTTGTGCGCGCATTTTGGCCGCATTTCTTCCTCCCGTCGGCACGCGTCTCCAATAGGTTGGATGCTCGATAGCAATGGTGGTGAAGATGAGTGAAGTTGTTGTAGGTGGTGGAGGTTGAAGGTACGGTCATCGTGGAGCAGCAGTGTCATGCGAAGCCGTGCACGACGATGCGAACACAATGCAACAGGAGCTGCGGTTGGTTGCTACTTCAAGTTTTTTTTCAAACGCCGATGACTGCTCAGGTGATGAAGGTTGCTGCAACCAATGGTGGGGCTACTGGCTGGTGGTCGCGATTGTTGTTGCATGGCCACAGGCGACGGTCGGGAGTAGAGGCAGCGGCGGGCTGTGTTGGCTGTTGCGGCTTGGGTTTGCAAAACCTTAAGCTTTGCTCACCCGAGCCATAGCTTCGGCCCGATGGCTCGGAGGTGGCCCACAGTCCTGGAAATTAGGGTTTGAGGTATGTTTGGGCTTTGTTTGGACCTGAAACCCTAATTTGCAGCTCAATTGTTGTTTTTTCAGCCCAATTCAAATTTTAAGTCCAATGGAGGCCCAGTTTGAAGATCTGTATAAAAAAATAAATCTTGTAATAGTTAGATTTAATTTATTTCAATGTAATCGCATCGGAGGGGCCACGAGAATTTTATTTGTTTATTTATTTTATTCTCGTACCGATGTGATTTATTATGTGCGCACTAGTAAATAATATGAAAGCATGCTTACTTACTTTATTTATTTACTATTTCAGCATGTTGTAATTATTTAGTTATTGTGCATGCTTTATGTGATTTATTTTATGTTTTAAATTGTGTCTATAAATTCCGAAATCATATTAATTTATGATGAATTTTTAGATGTGACACAATTTATGAGATATAAAATAATGTGTGTGCATGAAACCTTTAGAATTTAAAATACTAAGCTGGGTTTTGGTTTTTTTTCTAACTAAAATCATTAGACCACCACAAATACGGCCTCTCATTAGAAGTATGGCATTTCGAAGCGTAAACATCTGCTGAAGCAGCTTGCGTTAGAAATAACTTACATGTTCTAATGCGATGAGGTTTCTAAATAAAACATTTAGTTTAAGATGAGAAGTGGGAGCCTCTAAGAAAACGTCTGCTGAAGCGGCTTGCATTGAGATAACTTTCACTGGTCTCTAAGATTAATCTAAATAAAATAACGAAGGATGTAAAGGGCATGCGGTATGGATCGAGTACGTATGCTAAATCGTCTTTATCATCTGGAGTTAGGATTGTGGTTATTTGGCTTAGATGTTGCCTAGAGTATAACTCATGAATGATGTTCCTGCTTCAAATAGGCGAACATGGCCTTAGTATCTCCAATATTAATTTCTTTTGTCGGCGGATACCTGGCATGTTTTGAAATTAAAGGGCTTTTTGGTCTGGTTGAGTGGTTTGTCGTAAACATCTGTTGAAGCAGCTTGCGGTAAATTTACTTGGGCAATTGGAGTAAACAAATTGTATTGTTTTATCTAAAGGTTCTGTGCATATTTGTTTCCATCGTTCGTTGCATGTGTTTACTTTAATCCGCTTATTTATTTTTAGATATGTCAATAAATAATGTCATTAATATCCTAGCACAAAATCCTCTAAATGGTCCAAATTTCTTGGAATGGAAGCGTAATTTGGATTATATCTTTATTGCGGAAGAACACAAGTTCGTCCTTTCTAAACCATGTCTGCTGATCCCCGTTGCTAATTCGACTGCTGAGTAGTGGCAATTTTATGATAAATGGATCAAGTCAAATAATGTAGTCAAGTGTTACATGATGACCACTATGAATAAAGTACTGCAACTGCAACATCATCATTATGATAAGGCTTGAGATATCATGGATAGTGTCACACCGACTTATGGGGAGACGAACAGAATTGTCCGATTCAATCTCATGAGGGAGATTGTAAGTAAGAAAATGTTCTAAGGCAGTTCAGTGAGAGAGCATGTGGTTGCCATGACTCACCTCATGGATGAACTAATGTTTTGTGGGGGTGGTATTGATGGGGAAGCCCAGGTCGATATCATACTAAACTCTCTTCTCAAGTCCTTTGAGAATTTCAGGCTAAATGCTATGATGAACAAGAAGGAGATATTCTTAGTGAGTTGCTCAGTGACTTGATGGCAACAAAGTCTCTAATAGAACCCGATAAAGCAATTTTGGTTTCTTCCGGTAGTCATCCTGTTGCTCCTAAATGAGCAAAGTCTGAAGGAATGACTAGGAATAAAAAAAACTGCTGGTGGGAACAATGGAGTCTTTGATCCAAAGAAAAAGGCTAGGAAAGTTAAAAGAAAGGGCAAGTGTTACTGTTGTGGCAAGATAGGACATTGGAAAGCAAATTGTCCAGGTGTTAACACCAATGGACAAGGTACATCATTGTTTCCATGTTTAGTAGCGGTTCTCTACTCTTATGTGAGTAGTGGTTGAAGGGATTTTTACTAGCAAACTGAATTGCACAAGCTCGGTATATTCCCATATTTAAGGTTACAGACATTCATTGATTAATTTAGGCTCTGACAAACCTACACACTAATTAACATCTTTTATTCCTAAGTAGTACCACTCAATACCTTTTCACTTATGCTTGAACTTAATCAGCCTGCTGGACTTCCGCATAGTGAACCTTTTTTAGCTTCTTAGGGAATGTCTCCGTCCTATACTGGATATGGTTACCTAATCAAAGAACTAGAAGTCATACACAAGCTGCTACCACTCAAGATACAGATATATAAGTACATGTAAGACTCTCCACCATAGTATCTCAAAGTAATACACAAACTTGTGTATCCCACTTGAACCTTCATTAGGCTTTATATTTCATCAAGCCATCGAGATCAAGATTCTTTTAATGTTAGTTAAAAGAATCGATCTCAGTTAGGTCCTATCAATAAATACCAAACGCACCAGCACATCTAGTGACCAAGATTAGACACTAATTACTGACTGTGCTACAGCCTAAACCGACAGTCTATTCTAGCACTGTATCAGCTGTGATACCCTTTATATCTTGCTAGGTCGAGCGATCCATACGATCTTCCATGATCTACAACACACCGTACGATCTTCCTATCGAGGAGATAAGAGAATATAGTCGCTTGCAATATATGTTTGTTAACTCAGACAAGAGATGATAATACACCAATAATGATTCCCAGTATATTAACTATTGAGGTTCGATTTCGTACGGATACGGGCCCCAGGAACCGACAAAGAATATGGCAGGAAATAATACGAGAAAAGCAAAGTAAAGACGATAATGAATGTAATTGAAATATACACAACACATAAAGTGATATAAGAACTGTAATTCCTTCAATAAATGTAAATACCAGGTGTGCTAAAATAGTTGAGCAGCATTACAAATAAGCCAAAAATAAGCGTTATCAAAAAAAAATATCAAATGAATATATATCTCCGAAATGGAGTTGACTACCCCTATTTATAGTTCATAGGAGAGTCAAGTGCATAAGATAAGCCCTTGCCGCTAGGTTTTCCTAAGGTTTAGGAGCCGTTGGAGTTGTCTCCGGGAAGATAGGGGTCTGGTGCAACTGCCCACGCCTTCTTAGGAACTGCCAAAGCTTATCCATAAGCTGGTCCGTCCAGGGTCTTGACCGTGCAATGTGCGCGAGATGCCGTCCCGGGTGAGGTCTCGAGGTGCACGACCCTCCTTTGTGACTTGTTTGCCTTAGCTACGTTCTGTGTACCTCAGAGCACCTACTGGGCGTACCTTATAATCTTTAACCGCAAGCTGCACACCTTACTCCTAGGCTGGGAACAAGGCGTGGATTCGATCAAATTGGATCGGGGCAGGTCCATTTAGGCCTCGGCCCCAACAATAGCCCCTTCGGATCTCGAGTGTACCTGCAGTAGATAATAGAGTAAAAAAAAATCAGTTCGTTAGATTAACCTCGGAGGGTTATTCTTTAGACATGTATGAAGTGCTAGATGCCGAGTTCCTGCATCGGGAAGGCTCGAGTTATGATAGGCGTTGGTCCTGTTCAAGGTGTCAAATCAATATTAACAGCTTGTTTAAGGTACCCGTAGGCCCTGGCCACCTTTGGGAAGATGGCTCGAGTGCGCGGTCGTGGGTCCGGAAACCATGACGTTCATCAGGGGGTGTCTCATTTGGGCAGCCCCTGGTAGGAATGTGGTGCTCCTTGATCTAGCACTGTGTTTCCCTGTTGGGGTTCTCGGGAGTTTGTGACTCTTTATACTACTTGATCCGTTGCCTTTCTGACGAGATTTCATCGTCATTTTACTCATCTCACCGGGGTGGAAGCCCCGGTGGATTTATTTGTTTCCAAGGCTCTTTTAAAGGCTCCTTTGGATACCATGTTAAGTGCAGCCCATGTCGTGTTAGGATGATTGGGCCTTTGAGGTGTGCGAATGGCATAGGTGCGCCATTGCTGAAGAGTCGCTGATGCGTGATCCCTCAAGGTGTGAAATAATCAAGGTGCAAAATTTCCAAGGTATGCGTCTAGGTTTTCGTGCCTTAGTGCGGTGGCAGTTTTGTGAATAACCACCACCAAAGGGGCGGTTATTAGCGGGCAGTTGAAGAGTTGCAACACTATTCAGCTGCACTCCCCATGTAAACACGTCCTTTCAGTCACGTCACCCATTTCCCCTATTTCACCGATTTTTGCTCCTCCTTGCATTCTCTCCCTTTCGCTCTTTCGACTATTCGACGACCATCGCTCAATCTCGGATACGGCGGACAACCTCCAGGATAACTACTTATGGGGCTTTTAGGGTTTCGTCGCGCTCAACCTTTGCGGTATTGTTCTCCTTCCCTCTTTGTTTTATTTTCTTGAGTGTACGTAGCTGACCTAGGGCTTTTTTCTTTCTTCTTCATTTTGTGGGTTGGTTTTTAGCGTGTCATTGTTCGTCTAGGGGGTAGATTTTTGTTCCAAATGGTTTGTCTTCGCCATTCTATTGATTTTTTATCATGGTTTCTTCTCCCATTTGGACGCCTACTCCGCCAGGATCTCCTACGGGCGAATTGATGGGTGACTATGTCACTTCTTTCCTTATCTTGGGGTTGGTCGTGCCGCAGGACCCTGTGCAGGGTGCGGCCGGTCATTCAACTGTCTTCTTCTTTCGACTCTGTGGTGGAGTGCACCCCGAAAAAGGTCTTGGTTGCTGTTTCTTGTACTACGGAGGAACAACTCCAAGAGTCATTGGCCAAGGTGGGTTGTTCTAAGGTTGATCGTTTGATTCCCCTTCGAAACCAGAGGTGCAACTCGCCACCTCCTGGGTACATCTTGTTCTACTAGCACGTCGTGGATAAGGGCGTTGGATTTCCGATCCACCCCTTTTTCTGCAACGTGCTCCACTCTTGGGGTGGAGCTCCCTTCCTGGTTTCCCTTGTGAGTTGGTGTCATTTGGTCGGGACTTTCCTCACATTCTTTGATCTAGGGTTAGGGCTTCCCAGCCTCAGGGAGTGGCACCACATCTACCATCTAAACTGCTTTGAGAAAGGGTATTACTATATTACTAGGTGGTCGGGGGGGTAGATCGCCGGTAGTGTCAGGCTCGCCTAGGAACTCCAAAGATTGGCATAACAAGTTCTTTTTCCTTGGGTTGAACCCAGTAACCCTAGAGTTCCTTACCCCAGGTGGAAGAGCAAAGTGTATGTGTTTCTTTTTATGTGTTGGTTTTGTAGTTTTTCCTTACCTTGTTAAACTTTGGGTGATATTTTGCCTTGCAGGTATTCCAAGAATCGAACTTACGTTGGAGGAGACTGTCAGGTTGAACTTTCTCTACCTGGAAGGTGAGAGGAATTGGGACGCAGTTTTTGCAGGGCGCAACGTTAGTGCAAATTCTATCACATACCCAGACGGGAGGGAGATTGTGCTTCCCGAAGACTACTGTTGCGAGCTAATGGATCCAGCTGCCATTTCTCAAATGTTGGCGTCAAAGAAAAGAGCGAGGGAGAAATCTTTACGGGCTCACGAGGACACCCCTTCGTCCAAGAAGGTGGGAGGCACTTCAGCTACACCAGTCTCCAAGGAGCAGGAGGATGTCCAGGGTGCGGACACGGACCACCAAGGTGTGGTTCTCCATGGTGCGTGCTGCCAAGGTGCGAGCCGCCAGGGCACCGACGGCCAAGGTGCAGGGAGTCAGGGCACCATTCCTCCAGGAGTGTTCCTTTGGTGACTTGTTTCTCCCCGCTGAACCCTATCAGGATTGTGATCTCTGGTACGATTTTGTCTTCGAGTATCTTCATATCACGTAGGGTTCTTAGGAACAAAATATTAGTTGAGCTTCCATTATCCACGAGGATTCTTTTCACCAAGAAGTTTGATATCAACATGGAAATCACAAGCGCATCGTGGTGCGGATGGTGCAGCCCTAGTGAATCATTACTATTGAACTTAATAGGTTCATGCTCGAGGTTCTTCCTTGGAATAGAGTTTTCCTCCCTTGTTATGCATCACATTTTCTTTGTTGAGGACCGGGTTACCCCGCTTATCTCCGATTCGCCGATAATAACGTTTACGATCCTCTCGGGCACAAACAATTTGGGTCTATCTACCTTTGTCTTATCCTGGCCTTCTCTCGTCCAGGTCTTCTTACCTCTTTCGGTGAGGTATTCTTTCAACAGTCCCTTCTTGAGTAGATCAATCATTTCAAGCCTAAGGGCTCAACAATCTTCAGTAAGGTGACCATGGTCTCCATGGAACTCACAATACTTCTTCGGGTCTCTTGTTGTCGGGTCTGCCTTCATTTTCTTTGGCCTTCTAACTTTATTTGGCATCTTCTTGAGAACCGAGTTGACTAAGCTATTTGCATCGATTGTCAAGTTGTATTCAGGTACGTAAGATGCCGGTGTAGGAGTGACTACGTATGCATGGTGCGTCCGGTTGTAAGGGTGTGACCTACTCGATCGCCTTTCACTTCTCTCGGGCCGCCGGCTCTTGCAGTAAGAGGGAGGCCTTCTGTCGACCTTCTTGAGTGTTTTTCCGAGGAGTGCTTGCCTTGAGTTTGTGTAGGGCTCATCCTCTTCCCACTTGATCAAAGCCCATGCTCAGTTGATTGCATCGTCCAAGCTGCTGCACAGGTATATCGACAACTCCATGTAGAGGTGCGAGTCGACGTCTAATAATCTTTTGAAAGCTCGTAGGGCGGTGTCTGCGAGACAGTTAGGTACAACGACGAGCTCTCTGTTGAACCTTGACAGGTAAGAACGCAAGGTCTTTTTCAGCCCCTGCACCACGGAATACAAGTTGTCTGGATGCTTGTCAAGGTGCCTGCTGTTGGAATACTATCTTCGGAATAGTTGATGTAGTTCCGCAAACGATTTGATTCTTCCTTAAGGCAAATTTATGAACCACAAGAGGGTTGGCCCTGTCAGACTCGACCCAAAATTCTTACACATGCACGACTCTCGTAGGTCGGATGGAATGGATGCCACAAACATTTTTTGCTTGTAAAGCGCAATGTGGTTCTCCGGATGAGTGGTTCCGTCGTAGAGCGCGAACGTTGGCTGGGTGAACCTTGCTGGTACTTCCACCTCAGCTATTTCATGGGTGAATGGTGACCCGGCGAAGCTATCCCTTGGTATGATCTTTTCCGGCACCGGCATCCCTGGCACCTTTGCTAAGAGCGAGTTGTACTCTTCCATCTTCTTCTCAATTTGCGTCCCATAGCTCTGAGGGATCGCGCCATAGCCTTTGCGACATCATTTTGCGGGCTGGCTCCACCTTTTGGATTTGCTTCAAGGAATTCGAGGGCATTTCCGGACCCTGGAGGGGTGCGCGGTACATCTTCTAAGATAGTTTTGAAGCTTCCTTTCAGGCTCCGCGGGTGGAGTGGTGGCGGCCCTCCTGACCCTTCAATCTCCTGGATTATGTCTTCCTTCCCTCCTTGCGGGTAGGGTTGAGGCTTTTGACGGAGCGCCATGTTTTCCTCTTGCAGTTTTCGATACGATTTAATAATGGCGTCGATCTTTTGATTGGATGTGTCCAACTATTTATGGAACAACTTCTTGTACTCCGCCAGTTTTGTGGCCATTGGATCTACTTAGACTGTCGCCGGCGCACCTAGAGGATCGGTAGGCACTATGGTGCCTTGTGGAGGTGTCTCCTTCGGGGTCATGTCCTTCTCGTTCCTGGATGTGGACATATTTCCAACCACTTTCCCTGCAAAATGATGGTTATAGTTCCAAGGGCCCCATGGTGGGCGCAAAAATGTTGACGTTCGATTTCGTACGGATACGAGGCCTCTGGAACTGACAAAGAATATGACAGGAAATAATATGAGACAAGCGAAGTAACAAAGATAATGAATGTAATTGAAATATAAACAACACGTAAAGCGAGATAAGAACCGTAATTCATTCAATAAATGTAAGTACAAGGTGTGCTAAAATAGTTGAGCAGCGTTACAACTAAGCAAAAAATAAATATTGTCAATAAAGAATACCGAATGAATATATATCTCCGAAATCGAGTTGACAACCTCTATTTATAGTTCATATGGGAGTTGAGTACATAAGATAAACCGTAGCCGCTAGGTTTTCCTAAGGTTTAGGAGTCGTTAGAGCTGTCTCCGGGAATATAGGGGTCTGGTGCAGCTTCCCACGCCTTCTTAGGAACTGCTAAGGCTTATCCATAAGTTGGTTCGTCCAGGGTCTTGATCGCGCATCTACTTGATCATGCAAGGTGTGTGAGGTGCCGTCCCGGGCAAGGTCTTGAGGTGCGCGGCCCTCCTTTGTGACTACAGCTGCGTTCTGTGTACCTCGAAGCACCTGCTGGGCGTACCTTATAAGCTTTAACTGCAAGCTGCGCAGGTGCTCTCAGCTCCGCACCTTACTCCTAGACTGGGAACAAGGCATGGATTCGGTCAAATCGGGTCAGGGCAGGTCCATTTAGGCCACGGCCCCAACGTTAACCATAAACCATGTGCATAATATACCAATCATAATGCTTTCAGTATATAAATCCATCAATCTACAACTTATACTCAAAGCATTATACAAGTGCTTTCTAGAGTATACATCACGTCTATACTAATCTAGCTATTACAATGACCATCACGTGGTTGTCTTCACCTGCAGTCCAAGGTTATGAACATGCACCTCGTAGACCTTCTGTGGTAAGGCTTTTGTGAATGGGTCTGCTAGATTTTCTTTAGTGTCAATCTTTTCAATTAGCACTCACCCCTCGCTATGATTTCCCGTATGATATGATACTTCCTCTCAATGTGTTTAGTTTCCTCGTGAGTTTGTGGTTCCTTCCACTGCTCCAGAGTTATCACAATATACCATGATAGTCTTAGGCAAATTAGAAATTACGTCCAACTCCAAGAGGAAGCTCCGGAGCCATACTGCTTCTTCCGAAGCCTTTGAAGCTGCAACATACTTAGCTTCCATGGTGGAGTCTTCAATGCATTTATGCTATGCACTCTTCCATGATATGGCTCCACCTCCTATTGTAAACACATACCCAGAGGTAGATTTCTTTTCGTCTTGATCTGCTTGGAAATCCGAATCTATATAACCCACAAGGTTCAAATTCTCACACTGAAAAACCAGACAATAATCTCTTGCCCTATTCGAAGACTTGAGAATGTGCTTTATAGCAGTCCAGTGCGCCTGTCCAGGGTTAGACTTGCTACCATGCCAACGACAAAGTTGATATGGTCTCGTACACAACATAGCATACATGAGACTTCCGACTGTAGAAGCATACAAAACTTTACTCATTTCATCTTTCTCATCCTGTGTCTTAGGACATTGATCTTTAGAAAGATGAACACCATGTCTAAAAGGCAGCAAACCTTTCTTGGAAGTTTGCATGCTGAAACGAGCAATCACAGTATCTATATATGAAGCTTGAGACAATGCCAACATCCTACGCTTGCGACCACGCAAGACTTTAATACCTAGGATGTATCTAACTTCTCCAAGATCCTTCATATGAAATTGTTCTTATAACCATCCTTTTATGTCTGACAATACATCCACATTGTCGCCAAATAGGAGAAGATCATCTAAATAAAGTGCAAGGAATACCACGCTTCCATTGACACATAGACGATACACAAAACTCTCATTCGAACATTGTGAAAATCTATATGACTTAATCACTTCGTCAAAACGTAAGTTCCATGACCGTGAAGCTTGCTTAAGTCCATACAAGGATTTCTTAAGCTTCCAGACCAAATGCTCTTTGCCATCCCGCACATAGCCTTTTGGTTGTTACATATAGATGTTACGACCTTCTTCTAGGTACCTATTTAGAAATGCAGTTTTGACATCCATCTGCTAAATTTCTAGGTTCATATGAGCGGCTATGGCAAGGAGTATCCGAATGGACTTGAGCATGGCTACCGGTGATAAGGTTTTATCATAGTCTATGCCTCTTCGCCACCAGCCTAGCTTTATAAGCCGTAATTTCTCCATTCGCTCCTTTCTTTCTTTTGTATACCCACTTGCAATCTATGGCTTGAGAGCCATCTGGTAGCTCACGTTTCTAGTATACATCCATAGTTGGATTCTATTTAAGAATCCATGGCAACACGCCAATTGTCTGCATCTTTATCAAATACCACCTCATCGTACGTCCATGGTCGGTATCATCCAGTCTTTTTAATGGGATCAAGTCAGAAGACTCTCCCACAAACATGTAATTTTATGGTTGTCGAACAACCCTCCCACTGCGACAAAGCATCTGAACTGTGTCAGTAATTGGCACAATACTCAGTGGTTCCATGTCATGCATTGGTGGCCGTGTTGGTAGTCCCTCACCAGTAATAGGTGAATCTACCACAACACGAGGTTCTCCTGATGGAATCACTTATTCATTTCCATGTTCATGGAGAAGACTTCACTGTTGGACTTGTGGTTTCTTAAATATTCTTCCTCCAATAATCTCGCATTGGTATTGACAACGACTTTCTGATCCTTAGGACAATAGAAGTAACTACCTTTCGTTTGCCTATGATGACCTATAAACAACATTATCTTACATCTACTTTCTAAATTTCAAGGTTACTTTGTCAGCACGTATGCTAGACAACCCCAAACCCTCATTCTGGTTAGCCTAGGCTTTCGCCCATTCTAGAGTTCCAGAGGCATTTTAGGAACTGATTTAGAAGGTACCAGGTTAAGCAAATGGGCTGTTGTTTCCAAGATATATCCCCAAAACGAAATTGCCAAGCTTGCATAACTCATCATTGGCCTAACCATTTCCAAAGAGTTATATTTCTTATTTTAGCTATACCATTTTATTGAGGGGTTCCTAGTTCAATCCACTGGGATGTAATCCCTTTATCTGACAAGTACTGCAAGAACTCATTATTGAGGTATTCTCCACCAAAATTTGATCGTTGTGTCTTGGTAGTCTTACCCAGCTTCTTTTCTACCTCCATCTTGAATTTTTTAAATTTCTCAAAGCATTCAGACTTGTAGCGAAGCAAATAGACATATCCAAATCTTGAGTAATCGTCAATAAAAGTGACGAAGTACTCATAACCTCCATGAGCTTGCTTGGGCATAGGTCCACACAAGTTAGAGTGGATCAATTCCAACCATCCTCTGCTCGAGCCTCACTTGCCTTAAAAGGCCTGGTCGACATCTTACCCTCTATACAGGATTCGCAGACCTGAAGAAGCACCACTTGGAAAGAATCTAAGATATCATCATCTGCTAGTCTCTTAATCCTTTTTAGATTGATGTGACCGAGTCTCAAGTGCCAGAGATATGTTTGATCCTCGTTAGTAGAAGAAAACTTTCTCTTTAAATGATTATTATTATTATTGGATGAGTTAGATGCAATGTTCACAAAAGGTTTATGCAAATAATTTATGATATAGAGAGAGTCAATCAGTTTACCAAGATAGATAATATTGTTATTGCCAATAATAGAAACACCACTATAAAAATAACTAAATATCCATCGATAAATAACTTGGAAACTAAAATTAAGTTTTGTCAAAAAACTGGCATATAAAATATCTCTCAAAATAAAAACATTGCTTTCAAAGCATAAAGTAAAATCTCCAATGGCTACTGCTGATACTTGCTCTCCGTTGCCCATGGAGATGGTAACCTCGTCACTCTTCAGATGCCTTGTCGGCATGAATTCCTGCAAAGTATAACAAACATGATCAGTAGCTCCAGTATCCACTACCCAAGAATGGGTAGAACCGATGCTAAACATGTTTCTATTATAAATGCACATGACGTACCTTGTCCTTCCGTGCCTAGCTTTAGACAATCTACTCTTCCGCTTCTCATGCGTTTATGTGTTTTGGTAATGACCCTTGCCTTATCAACTTCTCCCAACCTTTCAATCACTTCATTAGCCTCAGCCATTGCCTCATCAAGAGCATACAAAGTTGGAGCTAACTCCCATGATATGATGTCAGATTGTTCCGCTATCAGACTTCTTACTAACCCATTGAGAGTAAACTTTTGCCTTCTAACAAAAGTCTTGACAAAGTCGACAAAAGATTCAAGCAGAGAGTTTAGGATTAAGTTTGTTGCCGCCTTAGCGTCAACGCATCCACCTCTCAGCATGTACTTGTCCATGATGTTACTCATTATCATGACATGTAGTGTCACCAAACTTCCCTCAGTCATTTTCTTGCAAATGAGATCCTTCACAAGATCATAACTGATAGTTCGTTCCATGTTTCCATATACTGCTACAAGATCTCTCTAGATCTCAACAGTACCACTAGACAGACTGTTCATGATGATAACATAAGCAAAATCATCAGAAGCCACCCATCTATCATAGAATTGTTGCTCAGGCTACACATGTAGACATTTACCCATTGAACTATTCACTTCCAATAAGAGATCGCTTTGTAGAGGTCTTAAATACTTGCTTAGTAAATTACGTTCATAAAGTTTAACACTTTCATCGTTTGCGCACAAATTATTTCATGTTGCTATAAATTATAACACTGCTAAAATTCTATCACGCAGAGCTTGAATATTGAATTTATAGTTATAATTTAATTCATGAAATAAATCACGTAGCAACTGTAAATAATAAAGTGATAAACGTGTTTCATATTATCTACACATGCTTGAATGAGCGCAAATAATAAAAAATAATTATATCATGCGAGAACACATAAAAACAAATAATAACAGTCCTCGTAGCCCCATTATACAATTACATCAAGAAAAATAAAATAATTCTAACTATTACAAGTTGGAATTATGATACAAATCTTGAACTAAGCTCCACTCTTTGATTTGAAAATCTGATAACTTGGACTGGGCCTCCTCGAACTGATTAGGCTTGGAGAAATTAGACAATCGGACCCATGCACACACCACGTACCCAATTTGCGTGTACACTGCCCGATAGACTGCGACCCGGCCAGCCACCATCGATCGGCCACCGTCCACCGCCACGCATCTTGCCAGAATCGTGCAGCAACATCGCGCGAGTTCGTGCTAGATGCAGGCCTGCGTCGCCGGTAGCCATCCCCCGGCATCCACCACCCTTGCCGGCCACCGCCCATGGACCGGGGTGCCTCACCGTCACTTCCACTGGCAGAAAAGACCGTGGCAGGGGCGCGGTTCGGCTGCAATGTGCGTGGCCTACGCGCTGAAATCCGCCATTGCTCCATTCCGCCTTTCTTCGGTGTCCGATCATGCCTCCCCATGTCGTGCCACACTACTGCATCGTCGTCGATGACGATGTGCCCGGAGGAGACGCGTAAAGGGCGTGTGGGGTGGCTGCATCACGCGGCCCGCATAGGCGCTAACTCTAGGGTTCTGCCGCGCGACGCAGTTGCTGCCCACGCCTGCCGCCTCTGTTTCTGTCTTTCCTTGTCAGCCGTTGACCTTGTGCGATGGCCTACGCGCGGTTTGCTGTTGCATGCGGCGGCGCATGCATGAACTCGCGAGAGTTTCGTCACGACAGCTGCCGCTGCCTCTGCCACCTCCCTCCATTCCTCAGGCGATTCTCTTTATCTTTATGTGCGGGGATTGGAACTAAAGATTTCATGCTGATGTCATCAGTTTGGCTAGTCCATGCATGCTGACAATACTAGCATGAATGTTGATCCCTGGACTGGCAAGTTTGATAGTTTGAGACTAGTGAGTTCCGGACTGATCAATTCCAATACTTATGTATCTCCAAACTTGTCAATTCCAAACTTATGAGACCCAGAATGATCAGTCTCATCCTGATCTTCCAGTCTGTCTGAGTCTTTTGTGCATCCACATATTGATTCTTCAGTCTGAACTTCGATCCGCTCCAATTACAACTTGATTAAAAGATCTTATAAGACTTTACATTTAAAAACGAATTGGGACTAATCTAGAGACTTCTTGATTGGTTTGGTCTTTGTCCCACCAAAACAAAAGAAAGAAAATTTCTAACATGAAATTTCCTAACACGCTTCAAGTTTGGAAACATTATTAAACCATGATTTTCATCTCAGATGTTCACATACTATTTCTTTTTAGCATTAGATGCAATCTATATATGAGCGTGAATGGATCAAATAAAAACGAAATAATGTATAAGAATCATAAATCAATTGGTAACTTTTAATTTTAGTTCGGACTTTTGAGATGTATATTCTGAAAAATATTTTTATCAAACCAATAGAATACTTTGCCTGAAAAAAAAGTTTATACTCCCTCCGTCCCACTTCATTAGTCCCTCTTTTCTTTTTCGTCCGTCCCATTTAATTGTCTCTTTACCTAAAATGGAAAGTTAATCTCCACTTATTAATAAAATACTCATTTTCTCTATCTCTACTCGCATTGGTTATTGTGCCAAATCTCAAGGGGACTAATCAACCGGGATGAAGGGAGTATTTTGTTTGCTTTACTCAATATTATTTATTAATTCTAAAAATATCTTCTTATTATTTCACGTATTCTCTAATTAATTTATTATTAATCCTCACTTATTATATATACACAATCTAACTAGGGGTATGATTGAATGGAACTGAACTGAGTGGTGATTTGCTCAAATTTTAATAATTTAATATTGAGTTTTTTTTTTAGCTTAAATAAATTTTCCAAAATTAATATTATGTTTCAATTTATTAACCTAAATTATACTAATATTTACTCAAATTCATTTTTTCCTTAAAGATCATCAATTTAAAGTATTAAAACTAAATGTTTTATGCAGTTAATATTTTTGTATTTCAAAATAATTTAATAAATGAATTTGAAAACTCAAGTTTGAATGAGCAAAAGATGTTGTATCCATTTATACCCGAAGCCAGTTTAAGAATTAAATTTATATATAAATGTTGCATCGGCCACCTTTTTAGACCATGAGCATGTGAACATGAGCAATTATTATTATTTTTAGGGTCGCAACATCAACGACTAATTTATTATTCAAATTTTTTTTAAATTTCTGGACATTTATTTTATATGCTACTTTTACAATTATCTTAACTAATTTTGTTTTATCTTCTATATGATTAATTCTTATTTGTTTATTTATATTTGAACTTTAATTTTTTATGCTTTAAAAATTAAATTTAGAGTTGATTCCATTCAATAAAGATATATACAGTTCAGAATTTAGTTTTGTTTTTAGATTAATATATGATAATTAATTTATGTATAATTAAGCTTTGTAATTTTCTTAACTTCAATATTTGTTATCAGATTTCAATTAGTCATTATAGTATATTCTACTGTAATTAATTTTATTCCACAACAATTATTAATAAAATTATATTTGTTAATAAAATAGAAAATAAGCATTATTTACGAACTCGAGGTAGTTAGTGACAATACTCATGAGAGTAGAATATGAGCAAACTCCTAGCTGCATTACATTATTCATTGTAACTTTAAATATATACAATACTCGATGAACTATCTCAAAATTAAAATAAAATAAAACAAATACTAGATGATCAAAAGATTTGTGATTTATAAATTTTATACTAGTTCTTCTAAGTGCAGGTATATTTATAGGACGGTGAGGATAATCATTATGAGCTTCTTCAACAGTGCGATGCTAATCATTTTAACACTCCAAATTGTGGAGACTTTTTTAGCTCATTCATATTAACTATGATTTAGAAGGAATAAGATTTTACACATTAGACACTCCAAAAATATATAATTGTTGACTAAATTACGGTTGGTCCCAAAAAGTCATTGTTTACTAAATTGTTGAAAAATATTTTTATCATTAAATATTTCTAAAATAACTTTTGAACTTAAAATATTCTTAACTTAATAATTTTATAAAAATCTACTTAAAATATTTATATACGTTTAAAATGTCATTTTTTAAGTTAAAACAATTTAAATTTTTTTGAAATAATTAAGTAATAAACAATTTATACAAAAAGAGGGGTATGTGCAATGGAACCACACTCATGATGGTAGTTTATAAGTTGAACTAGCTTATTAGCTATTGCTCTAAATAATTTTCCTTTTTAAATAAAAATGATCATTCCTAGAACAATCACTGATAAAATGGAGAGTGCGGTCCTCAATGCAAATAACCCATCTCAAATGAACGGAATCAAAACTCACATAGTTCTCTTGTCTTACTTGCCTTTAATCAGAGTCAAAATCTACATCTCCAAGGCCATCACTTGTTGATGTGCTTGCCCTTGCATCGGAATCATGTACTTCCTCGTCATCTATGATGTATTTCTAATCATTTTTTAGGCCCTCGGCTCAACCCTTGTCCAATCTTTAAGTAATATCTCGGCTTCAAGGGATTGAAGAATCAAGTTAGACTGCCGCTCATCTAAGTGGTATCCTCCAATGCTAAATGCTTGCTCCACTGCAACTGTCAATGTTGGAACTGCAAAAAATCCATTCGCCATCATACACAAAATTGGATATTGTTGTTGTTACCTTGTTGGTCCCAAGATCAGAGTTGATGCACAACGGAAATATGATGAAACATGATAGCACGTCACAAACTGGTTGTTGCTCTCCAGTTTGTGTTTCAGAAAATATTTAGTTTAACGAGTTGAGATTAGATCAGGTTTCAGGTATATTATAACATAAAGAATGTGTTGAGTTTAAAATTCTTGCACGAAGATAACTAAAATAGTAAAATGCAAAAGGATTTATAGAGGTTCGGAGTCTGAAGTCATACGCCCTCTCTTCAGACCGAAGTCAGGAAATCACTAAGATTTTAAAAGTACAAAGAGCTCACAAACTATATCTAGTTGGTAGATGCCAGTATCTACCAGTCCACTAGCTCACACAGGCCTTCGTCTTCCTTCTGGCTTAGCAGACTTGGAGTGTGGGCACACCATGCAGCCTCCTTTGAAGTTAGGAGCTTTAGGGTTCTTCCCGAAACCTTCAAACTTGTGGCTAGACTCCCGTGAGGATTCCTTCTTAGAGATGAGCTGAAACTATTGTGTTCTTACTTGGAGAGTAAGAAAGCCAAGAAATAACTCGAGCTAAGAGGCTACGAGTCACGTGTCCAACGATAACACATTGTGAGCTTTAAAAAAGCCTCGAAACTTGAGAGCTTGAAACTTGATCGATCTGTTGGGTAGAAGGTTTGCTCTTGAACTACGATAGTTTCAGTCTTGATTCTTCATAATCAGTAACCTTTCCTTTGGGCCACTTCGCCTATTTATTGACGAAGTGAGAGAAGTTTCAAATTTGTAGTCGTTTAAAGTCATTCTCGATGTTTTCCAATCAAGCGTCTCTCTTCTCTGCGATGAATTGGGTGCTTTTTCTAAACTTATGCACATGCTTTGTCCTTTTCTGACACAGGATGTTGACCTGGTGTCATGTGTCAGAACGATTCTTCATTAATCCGAGGAATCGAAACTGGTTGAGTACATCCTCCCGCAAACAATCACCAACATGCTTTCCCAACAAAAATATATCAAGTTCGCTAGACTATGGTGAACTAGTAATGCCTAAAGTGTTTGTGCCATATTATTTTGTAGTTTTGCTAACAAAGAATTAAAATTACGACTAGAGAGTGAGGGAGAGCTACTAAATTGTGTAATATATGATTGTGGTCTATTTTGAATTAACTGCTTATATGTGCTAGCATAAGAATAAAAAACTTATTCAATACACTGAGAGATCTCAAACTCAAGCTTTCTAAGTTCGAGGCTTTTTATAAGTTTGTTGTGTGCCATCTTTGGACACGAGACTTGTAGCCTCTCAGCTAGAGTTATTTTTTGGTGTTCTTACTATCTACGTATGAACACAATAGTTTCTGCTAATATTCAAGCAGGAACTATCACAGGCATCTAGCCATAACTTTGATGGTTCCGAGAAGAACCTTAAAGTTTCCAACTTTACAGGAGGAGGCTGAGTGGTGTGCCTATGATCACTGTAAGATCTATAAATTAATTATAGCAACAGTGGCAAATAAATTTATAAAGAACCCTAAGTTTATCGAATCCAGGGGAATTGTATAACGAAACTATCCTATGTACTAATTATGATCCTAAGATTCATTGTTTGAGGAAACAGAAAATCAGGGTTTTATTTGGAAGATAAAGATGACAATACTTGAAATTTAAAGAGGTTTTGAAATCAAATTTAAAAGAACACAGATTCTAGGGAAGAAATCATATTATGGATAACATGTAAGAACCAATTAATTTAACAAGTGGAATACTGCAAAAATGCTATGTTTCCTTGGTTGGGCAAATATAACCTAGATTACTAATTAGTGACTATCTCCGTTCGGTCTCAAGAACACCAAATTAGTCAATCCGATAAGCAAATCAGTTCAATTCCTACAGTCTAATACATCTCATTGGACAGTATAGAGTGTATCATGCATTTCTAATCCCACTATCAATATTCACCTCTCGGTCCTTCTATCAATAGCTAGACATCTAAATTAATCGTCACCTTTCGGTCCTTGAATTAATCTAGAATTATAAAATAAACACAGGAATCAT
Organism: Plectranthus barbatus; assembly: GCA_026898455.1. NCBI lineage: Eukaryota > Viridiplantae > Streptophyta > Magnoliopsida > Lamiales > Lamiaceae > Plectranthus > Plectranthus barbatus. The sequence continues at coordinate 481,635 of JAPKLW010000316.1, forward strand.
GAACCTAATTAATTAATCCTAACATGCATCCATAATAATATCAAACCCTAGAACCCGCTAGGGTTTCTAGCCACTCATCGCAGATAGAAATCCACAAGAAAACATATTAAATTGCATAAACATAAAGAACTTACTAGAAAATAAAAGGGTTTCGTGTTTCCCAACTCTAAAAAATCTAAAAACTAAATTGCAGAATCAAAATATGAAAAGAGATCTGAAAAATATGAAAGGGTTCTTGAAAAAGTCGAATTTACTAGGCTATTTATAGAGGTGGATGTGTATCCTATCAAATCTAGGGCTAAAGATATGATAAAATCCGATTTTGATTGAATTTCCGCGCCAGCAGACTCGCGTCAATCGATGCGGGAAGTGCGTCGATCGATGTGGCTCTATCTTTAGCGTCAATCGATGTGGATTCCATGTCGATTGATGTGGTCCTATCTCACCCCCTTCTGCGCGGTCTCATGGTTTTGGCCATTACATCCTCTCCCAAACTCCGATTGACCCGATTCCAGTTGCGTTGGAAAGATAACTCGAAGCTCTATCCATTGCCATGCGCCAATAGCCTGAATTCCTCGTATGGAAGATTGCTTCACTGCTACTCTTGAGCGTCACTGCTTTCGGAATGGTTTCCCGGTGAATTTGGCCTAAAATCTGTGGAAACATACCAAAGCACGCATAACACCACCTAATATTGACTTATGCATAAAATATATATATAAAATCAATGAAACTACATAAAATAGTAGAAAATAATATAGATAAGTGAGTGAAATAATGAGCTTATCAAACCCCCCAAACTTGAACGTTTGATTGTCCTCAATCAATAGGCAAGAAAGAAATCAAAAGATCATGCGATTAAAGTGCAATGCCTCACAAGATTCATCACTGTCAAGGGTCAAAAAATCAAGTACACACAAGCAATTTGACAGAGACAGAAAATCCATCAATTGTGGAAAAACTCACAGGAAGTGTATCGCTCAGCTCTCAAGTGTCTAAGGTATAGATGAAAGCACTCAACAACATGTATGAAGAAATTTCTACCATAGGCTTGCAAATTTTCTAATATCTCCACTGCTATAATGTGCACACAAGTCTAGAATCAAAAAGGTCTTTCAATAGGTTGTAATGTAGGCTTTTTGTGAAAGGTAGGGAAATATGGCCAAGTGACTTAAATCAATCAAGTTGTACTTCCTCAATCAATCCAAACAACCTTCTATGAACATCTACCCTTCTCCTCAAATATTTCAACGACACACAACTTTTATTCTAGCTCATTTTGAATCTCTTATGCTCTTTACAAAATTTTGTATTCTTTTCTTTTCAGAGAGCTTATGAGAATTCTAATTATTTCTTTGAGCTTCTTTTTCATACATCTTTTCACCACTAATTTATATTTTCTTATCTCCGTCTCACAATCATTTCACCCCATATACCACAACTCAAGACATGAGAGAAACCAATACTTCTTTTTAATCTCATAGACAAGGAAAGAAATTTTTTGTATAGGCTCAAAAGTGGGTAACTAGGGAAAATTTAATGTGAAAGGACAGTGTTTAGGAAATTGGGCTATCAAAGATGGCCTAAGATCATTTCCTAAACTTGTGCACACAATGCAGTCTCAACACAGAAAATAGGCAAGTTCTAGAGAAATAAAAACACACATGTGAATCTCACATCAAACGAAATAAGGCTCAAAATCTCACACAAGGGTTTAAAATTTTCTTTCACAGTCAATTTCAAATCAGCTCAATCGGCATGCAAGTATAAGTGTCAAATCAAAGCATCCAACCACAATCACAATCAATTTAAACTCAACCCTCAATCAGTTCTAATCTCACAATCTCATTCGGGTTATATCAAAATTCAAAAATTTTCCCCACAAAATAGCATAAAACTTAAAAAAAAATCAAAGGCGGGAAGAAGAATAAATAAAAGATAGAACGTTCCATCTCTTGTCCACATTCCCCAAACTTATTTCCAACTCGAAGAGTGGAATAAGTTTGAAAATCAGACAAAAGAGGGAACGATACCTGGTAGTTGATCTCAAACATCAACTTTTTATCCCCTAGAGTCTTTGAACATCGCACGACGTGAAATAATTGCTGCTGGCACTTTGCGTCAATCGATGCAGGATGGCGTCGATCGACGTGAAGCCTTCTTGTTGATCCTTGCTGTGGATCGAAGTGTATCACGCCGGGCTGCTCGGCATCGATCGATGCCAGGCTGCATCGATCGACGCCGAGCCGTACTCCAAATTTTTTAAAAATTAAACTGCAGAACAAATGTTAGCAAATACAATAGAAATTCGAAATAAAAACGAAATTGAAAAGGAGACACGTAAAAGGTTGGGTTACCTCCCAACAAGTGCTTGATTTAACGTTGCAGCTTGACGATACCTCAAATCACTGCCAGGGAGGTCGGGTCCAAACTCGCCGACCTTTGGCATCGAACGTGTGTCCCCCGATCGCAACCAGAATAGAGAAGCATCCAGGATCGCTTCTCTTGATGTGCACCTGCTTTTGCAGTAGCAGGCTGCATTGCTCGTGGATCTTCACCGTCTCCTTCTCCATGAATTGCTTCTTCCCACTCATCAATTTCCGGAGGAACTTCATGTACCCCAGGATCTCTTTCAATGCTTCGATCAGCGGGATGTTGATGCTGACAAATCTGGAGAACTTGGAGTCCTCCTTCTGCTTCGCGAACCGCTGAGGGAACGACATATGATGGGGTTGATCTTCAGACTGCTGCCTCGTATTTTCGCCGGGACTGGGCTTTGCATCGATTGATGTGTGGTTGCATCGATCGACGTGGCCCTATGTGCACATCAATCGATGCAGGGTTTAGCATCGATCGACGTGCATGCCTCGATCAGATTCTCCCACATCGGCTCGCTCTCCTCGTCGCTCAAAATGGTCTCGCATCGATCCTCAATGTCAATTGACGCGTGAGGTACGTTGATCGATGCAAAGTCACCTCCTGCACCTTTTTGATGGGTTTTGTATACTGAAAGCATTTATTATAATGAGTATACGACGGTTTATTTCTCCTATATGTTAACAATCTTACATGTATGTAACAATGGTATCCTCTTGTCTCACCGATAGGGACGATCATACGGCGTGTTGTAGATCGCATAAGATAGTATGATCACTTGACCTAGTGAGACATAAACCTGATCACAGCCGAGACAGCGTATGAGGATACGTTTGTCCGGATGGCTGCGGCATTGTCGGAATAAGTAGTCTGTCTTGGTTACTTGACATGCTGGTATGCAGGGGTGGCATATTGATGGACCGCAGTGAGATGTATTCGTCTGTCTGACATCTGCGAATACAAGATCTCGTTATATTGATTAAGTCCAAACCCTAACGAAGGTTCAGGGGTTTGCACGGGTTGTCTGTTGCTTTGACTTGCCATGGTGGAGAGCCTGAGTAACGTGCTTGTATATCTGCATCCTAGGTAACAGCAGTTTGTGTAGTACCGCCTGAGACTGGGTTTAGGTAACCATATCCGAGTAATAGGATGAGGACATTCTCTGAGGAGCTCAATAAACATCATCGTGCCAAGTCCTGCAGGCTGATTAAGTTCAGGCACGAGTGATAATGATTGAGTGGTACTACTCAGAAATTATAAGATATTAATTAATTATAGTTAGAGCTTGTCAGAGGCTCCGATTAATTAATGAATGTTCGGTAACCTTAAATATGGAGATTCTCTATTAATGCAACCCGTTCTCATGACGTGGTAATAAAGGGGTAGGTCAGTATTAATTCTGTGGTGAAAAAGAATTAATATTAATTAATTAATTGTGTCCTGGGTTATGGACATGAGAATTAATTAATTCATAGGCCCACTTTATTATTTACATTAGGTCCCAGGTCTGGCCCAAGGAAAGTGTGCTGAATTGAGCCCAGGAGCCCATTAGGGTTTGCAACCCTAGGTCTATAAAAAGACAGCTCTCTCTCACAAGTTGTATCACAATTGAAAAACAGAAACCCTAGTGCGAGAGAGAGTGTGGGCGCCGACTTCTAGAGAAGGGGAGGAGAATTTTTGAATTCTGGTCCTGCTCAAAATACTGATCTGTGGAGTCCTCACCAGTAGCAGATCTGAACGCACCGGGAAACAGAATTGAAGATCTAATCTGGAGAACAACTCCTAATTCTTTCTCTTTTATCCTTTTTTATTATTATTGAATCTAGAAATTTGATTTCTAATTTCTTATTCCGCAGATTAAATAATATCGCGTGGTTGGTTCTGGATCTGGGAATACAAACGCGAAAGATCATTTCTGAGACTACGGAATTAAGGTAAATATTCTTTATCCACGCATTAAATTCAATAGGAGCATGCCTGGGGTTTATGAATGGATTATGAACAATAACCATAAACAGTCCGGCTTATTTTGGATTTGGTGATTCGGTTCACGGGAAATCCCTACACTTTTTGCTCCTTTTCATCTTCATATTCGGTCACAACCATCTCGAGACTCTTGTAGCTCGTCCCAGACCTCAGAGTAATTGTATTAACTGATTTTTCCTTTGCCGGATTCACCTCTGTTGTACTTGGAAACTGTCTCGGCTTATGCTGATTGCTGAGAGTAGTGGCGATTTGGCTCAGTTGGGTGTCCAACATCTGAAGATGTTTCGTCATCAGCTGCATGTGGTTGGCCATCCCCTTCACCTCAGTTTCTACTTTCCTAAACCGATTGTCAGAGCTCTTGATGAATTTCTCGAGCGTCTCCTCTAGCACAAAATTCTTTCTTTCCACGATCTCTCCTCCAGTACCTACATCAAAACCAGGTGGAGGGTGTTCTGCTGCAGAGGGGTTAGAATATGAAAAACCAGGGTGAGTTCGCCCATGGTTGTAATGATACCCCTGATTTCCTCCTCGGTAGTTATTATGATAACCACCTCCAATATAGTTCACCTCCGCTCCAGCAGCTCCAGATGAACTGCTCGCCCCCCCGGTTGATGTAGTCAGCCTCCACGGGTACTATGGCCATGCTTGGCTCTGTAGTAGTGGTAGTTGTGGCTTTTGCTGCTTCCAATTTTGTAATGTCTTCCCGGAGCTTTTTCACCTCAGCAACCACGTCGAATTTTGGCTTTGTCTCAACTGCTTTGACTGGTAGCTACCTCTCGATCAGCCACTGATGGCTATTCAGTGCCATATCTGTTTGGAGTCTTATTCTCTCGGCTCCACTCTTCTTCATTAGGATTCACCCAGCAGATGCATCAACCAACTCCTTCATGTGTGGAGTCAGCCCTTCGTAAAAATGACAGACCTGCATCTCTAAATCAATCCCATGCACAGGACAGAGCCGCAAGAGCTCCTTGTACCTCTTCCAGGCCTCATGTAGTGATTCATCATACATCTGTTTAAAATGAGTGATAGCAGCTTTTCTCTTCAGCAGTAGGCTCGGCGGGAAGTAGTTGGTGAGGAATTCTGATCGAAGCTCCTCCCATGTCCCTATCAAACTTTTATCCAATCCGACAAACCAAGACCGCGCCTCATCTCTGAGTGAGAACGAGAACAGTCTCATTCTGATTACATCTTGGGTTACTCCGTTCTGCTTCACAGTGTCACCCACCTCAATGAACTGGTTGAGGTGGGCATATGGATCTTCTACAGCTCTCCCTGCAAACTGATTTTGCTGCACCATCTGAATAAGGCCTGTGCCCAGCTCAAAGTTGTTGGCATCGATGCCAACTCTGAATCCGGCCTCCGCTTGCTGTGGAAGAAATCGATCCAAGATGGACCTTAGCGGAACCACAATCTGCCTGTTGTTCAGCTCTGCCAGTCTTGCAGCTTGTTATGCCTGAGTAGCCTGGACTGCTTGTAGTTATGCTCTCAGTTGTTGTACTTCATTCACAAATTGCCTCTGCTCCTCGGGAGTCATATTTTGCAGAGGTGCTTCAGGATTCTCTGCCATCTCTCGTTGTTTGTCTTTTCCTTTCTTTTTGATTTTCCTGCAGGTTGCTTCAATTTCAGGGACGAAAGCCTCGAGTGTTTTTCCTTTGGCTCGCGTGTTCATGCACCTGCACAGAAAATAGGTATATATCAGTTCGGCATCGATCGACGTGGATTCCACGTCGATCGATGCAAGAGAGTGGTCGGCTTCGATCGATGCAAGGTGTGCGTCGATCGACGCAAGGTGGGCGTCGATCGATGCGGGATGCAGACATGAAAACTCACACACGCACACGTACAGAAAAATAAAACACAATACAACAAATCCTAGAACGAACTAGTAACAAGATAAAATCTAACAACTCCCCGGCAACGGCACCAATTTGATCACTGTAAAATCTACATATTAATTATAACAACAGTAGCAAATAAATTTATAAAGACACCTAAGGTTATCGAATCCAGGGGAGTTGTATAACGAAACTATCCTATGTACTAATTATGATCCTAAGATTCATTGTTTGAGGAAACAGAAAATCGGGGTTTGATTTGGAAGATAAAGATGACAATACTTGAAATTTAAAGAGGTTTTGAAATCAAATTTAAAAGAACACAGATTCTAGGGAAGCAATTAAGAACCAATTAATTTAACAGGTGGAATACTGCAATAATGCTATATTTCCTTGGTTGGGAAAATATAACCTAGATTACTAATTAGTGACTATCTCCACTCGGTCTCAAGAACACCAAATTAGTCAATCCGATAAGCAAATCAATTCAATTCCTACAGTCTAATACATCTTATTGGACAGTATAGAGTGTATCATGCATTCCTAATCCCACTATCAATATTCACCTCTCGGTCCTTCTATCAATAGCTAGACATCTAAATTAATCGTCAACTTTCGGTCCTTGAATTAATCTAGAATTATAAAATAAACACAGGAATCATGAACCAATTAATTAATCCTAACATGCATCCATAATAATATCAAACCCTAGAACCCGCTAGGGTTTCCAGCCACACATCGCAGATAGAAATCCACAAGAAAACATATTAAATTGCATAAACGTAAAGAACTTACTGGAAAATAAAAGGGTTTCGTGTTTCCCAACTCTCAAAACTCTAAAAACTAAATTGCATAATGAAAATATGAAAAGAGATCTGAAAAATATGAAAGGGTTCTTGAAAAAGTCGAATTTACTAGTCTATTTATAGAGGTGGATGTGCGTCCTATCAAATCTAGGGCTAAAAATATGATAAAAAATCCGATTTTGATCAAATTTCCGCACCAGCAGACTCCTGCGTTGATCGACGTGGCTCTATCTTTGGCGTCGATCGATGTGGTCCTGTCTCGCCCCCTTCTACGCGGTCTCATGGTTTTGGCCATAACTTCCTCTCCCGAACTTCGATTCACTCGATTCCAGTTGCGTTGGAAAGCTATCTCGAAGATCTATCCATTTACATGCACCAATAGCCCGAATTCCTTGTGTGGAAGAACGTTTCACTGCTACTCTTGCACGTCATTGCTTTCGGAACAGTTTTCTGGTGAATTTGGCCTAAAACATGTGGAAACATACCAAAACACGTATAACACCACCTAATATTGATTCATGCATAATATATATATATATATATATATATATATATATATAAACTCAATAAAAATACATAAAATAGTAGAAAATAATATGGATAAGTGAGTGAAATAATGAGCTTATCAGCCTACACTCTAAGTCTGCGAAGCCGGAAGCAAGACGAAGGCCTGAGTGAGTGAGCTAGTGGACTGGTAGACACTGCATTTACCAGCTAGTGATAGATCGTGAGCTCTTTGTATTCCTTAAAGCTTTGTGATTTCCCAGCTTTAGTCTGAAGAGTGGACGTAGGACTTTAGGATCTGAACCTCTATAAAATCTTTTGCACTTTACTGCTTTAATTATTTTCTGCAAGGATTTAAAACTCAACACTCTCTGTGTGTTAATATATACTTGAAACTTGATCTAACCTCAACTCACTAAGCAAAATCTTTTCTGAAACACAAACTGGTGAGCAACAACCAGTTTTTGATGTATATTTTCGTTGTGCGTCAACTCTGATATCGGGACCAACAAGTGGTATCAAAGTGGACCGGTCTTCACCAACTGAACTACTTTGAGTCGCCGAGGATCGGATGTATTTCCTTGCATTTTTTGTTTAGCGAACAGGTCATATATCCATGATGAATATTACAAAGCATCCACCATACACGGTACAAAGCTTCCACCATACACGACGGAGAAGTTCACCATCTGGAATAATAGATCTATCATACAACTTAAAAATATACGTCCAAAGATTGTAGATGTCATCAAGCATGGACCAATAAAGATCTACACCCGGATTGAAAGTGAGGATGGCCCAAACATGATCGAGAAGCCCGATGGACAATGGACACATCAGGACAAACAGTCTGCCTAACTAGTCTCCATTACCATGAGTTGATCTTATCAGCTCTACTCGAGGCACTTATCGACGATGTCATGCAGTTCGGCAATGCTAAAATGTATGGGACTACCTTGGAGGCTTAGCCAAGAAACATAGCAAATGAAGATAAACAAGCTCCAAGTCTTCGTCGACAAATTCAAATCATTCCAAATGATTCCTGGAGAGAGTATCAAGTCGATGGAAGCTTGTTACAACAAGATCGTGAGCGAGCTAAAGGCATTAGATAGGATATACTCAATTGTCGATCTTAACACAAAGATCCTATCAAAAATGCCCAAGGATGATTGGTTCGTTAAAACCACCACCTTGAAGGAGATAGTTCTCTCCAAGATCTCGACCAAGGAGTTGTTTGCCCAACTCCAAGCTCACGAGTGGGCCATTCAAATATTGAACAAGAATGAAGCCATTCGAGTGGCCAATTCACCATCCCACCACATTGAAGATGCAGCTTACTTCACAAAAAAAGACACCAGATGCAGGCCAAAGAAGCCATTCAAGACTGACTGACATGCTTGATAAAGAAAGCACCGTCGACATCATCCTCATATCTGAAAGAAGAAGAGAGCTCTGTTGTTGAGCTTGAAGAGCAAATGAGAAGATTGGACAAACTTCTTGAGAAAGCAAAGGCTAAAACTGACGCCCCTCAAACTGATGAGAAGAGATTTGTGAAGGAATCCCCTCAATCTTGCTTTGAATGCAACTCTATAGATCATCTCAAGTTCGAATGCCCACATGTGGACAAAGAGGAAAGGGAAAGGCTCAAAAATATTTTTGAGCAAAGAGCTTCGAAGGCGGTTGCCAGAGCAATGTTGTTCAGAACGGAGGTTCCAGATATCCCCTACAACGATGATGAGTATTACACATCGGATGGAGAGTCAGGAGAGGAAGCATAGTTGGTATTATGGCTGCAATCGGAGTGGAGAATCAAGATGCTACAGAAGTTGAATTCGCATTTACTACAACTGGTGACGAGGTAACTAACTTCTTACCAGTTTTTTTCTTTCTGCATGCATATTAGAGGATTGTGAGCTGATGCGGCTAAAAGTTCAATCAAATTAAACTCCTAGCTACTGAAGAATAAAATTTGTCAAATCCAGGTCCTTCTTCCCTTCGCCCGCTAGATTACCGGGATACTATAGAAAAGTCTAATAGCTAGGTAAAAATAAAGTCGTTGAGTGATTTCTATCAATCTAGGCATTCAATTTAAACCTATGCTAACAACATATAACAAACAATGAATTAAACCTACAACCAATTTTAAGTCTCAAAACAATCATTAAATTCTCTCCACACATTGGTAAACCAAGGCAAGCAAATACTCAAATGAGGTAGATAGGATGTTGAAATAAACGTAGATGTAATCCAATTAGGTTAATTATTGATGTAAACACATTTTAATCCCTAGGACATTGAGCAATCGACCCTACACTCGTTAACCCCTTGTCACGGCGAGCTAACGGTTGATGATGCTAAGACTTGCAAACAGCTACGTTATTAAGCCCTAGACCACTCCAAATAGAACGTCAATTATTGCCCTACGACCTAGCACCGCACAGAGATTAGAACTAAAATTCTATGAATCTACACTATTCACGACGATTCCGCCCGCGTGTTGGCTGCAACATTCACGTCAACTACCTCCTAAGTTGGCTATTACCTACACCTTAGAGGTAAGGAACAATTTCTAGTGCAATTCAAGCTCTCAAAGGAAAGTAACAAACAATTATCAAACTTAATTTTCATGCATCCTTGTTCAAATCAACATCCAAATTGAATTAGAGCATCATACCTCTCAATTGTAACAATACAAAGTTGAAATCAAATACATCCATTACAATTGATAAGTAGAAAGTGAAATCTTCCCCAATTGGATTTGTTAGGTCTTGATCTACCCCCTTGGATCTTCAATTCTCCTCCAAGGATTGATGAATTAGCTCCTTGATACCTTGGGTGAGGTTTTGGAAGAGATGGAAATGGGAATCGTATAGAGAATTTAGGAGGCGGTTATCCAAAATTATAAAAGTTATGAATTCGTTCAAAATAATTGTTTTTCCCCCTTTTATAATGAGCAAACAGGGCCTCGGATCGCCCGGGCCAAAGTTGGCTCGCCCAAGCGAGCATAGAATTGAAAACACCAAAGTCCCAATTTGGCTCGGCCAAGCCAAGGTCGAGCCACCTCTCTGAAGGGCTTGGCTCGACCGAGCCAAGTTGGCTCGGCCGAGCGGAGTCTCTGAAATGCCCCCTGCACCGTTTCTGCACCGCTCGGCCGATCCTGCTTCCTTTTGACTCCTAGCTCGGGCGATTTTCATCCAAATCTCATCCAAAAGTGTTGTTTTATGCCCAAAACCTATCCTACACCATACGAAACAACAAAAACACGAAAACACAACAAAAACAAGCAGAATGCATATGATATGGGAGTAAAATGGACACAAAAATGCACGCGCACACATCGAAAAATAGGTCATTTTACGCACATATCATGAGCCGTATTGCTCTGACTCAGATTATGTCTCTCTTGATTTTTTGTCTAGATATTTTTTTTAAATCCTATCAACTTAAAAATGCTTTAGTCAGTGAAAATTCCTCGCTAAAGATTCAAGTTTTGGCTTTGACCAACGAGATTGAAAAATATTGGTCTACAAGCGAGGAACTGGTAAAACTTAAGAATGATCACTCTACTCTTTTGAAAAACTATGAAATTCTTAAAAATGAGTGTGAGTATTTAAGATTGAAAAACCTGGTGTAGGAACCTTGTGACTGTTCTTTCGTAAAAAAGCTCAAGAGAATTTGAAGAAGTGCTCTTAGTTCGAAGAGACCCCAAAAACAAAGCAGATCTTAGCTTTGATGAAAATACCTTGAGCAATTTTGTATCTTAGTTCAAGAGAATTTGAAGAAGTGCTCTTAGTTCGAAGAGACCCTAAAAATAAAGCGGGTATTTGCTTTAATGAAAATACCTTGAGCAATTATGTATCTTCCTCAGGAATTGATACTGGAAAAAAGAAAATATATTTTATAAAAAAAATACGAGTAATCAGTCAAGGTTGAAAGGCAAGGGGATAGCCAAAAATGTCTCAGCTTTTGCTAGTAAGGCTAAGTGTTAGACTACCAACAACCCCAAACTGGCTAACCAACAAGTGACAAGGAAGTCAATTAATCAGGAAAAACTGGTAAAAACAGAATGTACCTAAACTGGTTGAGTCACAAATTGGAGGAAGCCAGCTCTGCCTCAGAAACTGGAGAAGCAGTATGTACCCACTGTGAGGAAGTCAGTTCCGTCAATCAATTTGGCCAAGCAACCACCGATAGTTGCAAGGAAGTCAAATAACCAACCTGGTTTTGTCCATAACTAGAGACCCAACCCAATCAGATTTCTTTTTCAAGGCCTGGGAAGGCTAACCATGGTGGTCATCAACCACATGGACATCATACACATCTTGAACCAGTTTTTCAAGTACTTACTGGTAAGTCTATTTCCAAAAGGATTGCATACACTTCCACAATTTCTCAAACAAATGTCATGCATTATTTGAGAAGGAAGAGAAAGGTAGCAGGAAGAAGCACTAAGAAGCTACCTGCGGTGAGGGTAACTCAAATTTGGATCCCCAAAGGGTGAATTCAACATACTAACCCTGCAAGACCCGCCGTTGATCGGGGGGATCTAAAGCATAAATATGTGTCTTGTAGGAACATGTACATGTAGATCAGCTTCAAAGACAGAAGAACATGTGGATCCTAGATAGTAGATGCTCTGCATACATGACTGGAGAAAAAGATCTTCACTCAGATCTTATAATGATCAGATGACCACCAATTGTTGGGAAATTATTCCTAAAATCTCCTTTAGGACTTGTTTGTAAAAAGGTTTTGTTGAATCAAACCTTAGCATTTGGTCGATCATTTGCTGAATTCTAGATAGTCTAGCATATCTTGTAAAGTCCTGTATAGGTCATAAATTGAGTTGTAATAGATTAGTCTGCTAGAAGATTTCCTAGCAGATATTGAAGGACGACGTTTGCTAGAAGGCATATGCTAGCAGAATGCTAAGGCTTAAGCATTTGCTAACATTCAGCAAACCTTGAAAGATGCTAACACAACAGATGTCAAAGGATCGAGTGTCAGCGGAAGCTTTCAGCAGCCAAAGACACGATAGCAGATCGCTAAGGAACATTAGAAGAGCAAGAGTGTCAAAGGCTGAAGCCATACTGCCGTTCTGACAAAAGTCACACAAAGGACGAGACTTTCCCGAAGTAGTTCGGAAAGTACAAATCAACGCCAAAAGCGACTGATCAAGTCAAATCACTCTCGGACAAAGGAGCTGTTGTGTCTAACGGATATGGAGATTCAAGATTTGAATCTCCATCTATAAAATGCAGGTCCAAAAGTGAGAATCGACTACTACTACTACTGCTTCAATCACAACTGACATTCACAAACATTCAAGTGAGAGATTCCTTTGACAAAGCGAACAAGCGAAAAGTAGTCAGTTGAGAGCTCGTGATAAAAGAAGTATTCAAAGCTCTCAACAACCAAGAAGTGTCTTTCATTGAATATCTGACACTTCTCCTTAAGAGATTCCTCAACTTCGGTTGAGAATCTTCAATCATTGGGATAACTTCCATCCTAGGAAGATCCAACAGTTATTCCTAAAAAGGATTGACTCCGACGGGCTTCTAGCCGCATTCCTGAACAGTTTTGAGGGAAACTATAAAAACCTCACTAACAGCGAAGGACAAGTTATATGAAGGTTCCGCCCTTGACTTGGCCGTAGCTGTGTTTGGAAAAGTACGAATCATCGGAGGATAGCTTTGTTGTGGCCGGTTCGAAAGTTCGCCGCCTACTACAAGTGTGTGGCAATTCCTTGTACTTTCGTATACTTTTCTAGTGGAAATCTTAGCGTTTCGGCTAAGGAGTGGACGTAGATCTATTTGGATCGAACCACTATAAAATACTGTGTTCATCTACTGTTTTATTCTTAACTGTTCAAAACTGATTTAAAAACTAGCAACAGAGTTGCTAGCGTATCTGAGAAGAAACATATAACATACCTTGAGCTTAAATACTCCTTAAACAAAGATAAGTGTAAGTGACGTTTAATCATTCCACTGCATTTCGTGTTTACACTTAAGCACGACGACTCTGATATTTGAGGACCAACAAGTGGTATCAGAGCAGCAGGTTGAAAAACCGACTGCTTCTGAGTCGCTTTGAGACCTGATCTATCTTTTCCTTGCACTTTCATCCTTGTTTTATCTATCTAGCTCAGGAAACTACTCAAGGAGCAAACAGAATGTTGAATCATTCACTTGGAAAGTACAACAAGGAGAACTTTACATCATGGAAGAAGCTTGCACTCATACAGCTTCAGAGTATACATCCTGAGATGGCGGATGTACTGGTAAGAGGTCCTATTAGAATTATGAAAGCTAACACCTTTATAGGACATGATCCTGCTGAAGATGTTGCTGATGGAGAACCAAGGGCTCCAAGACCCCCAAGACCTGAAATGATTCCTAAACCTTTTGAGGAATACACAAGTGAGGATAAGAAGAGAGCTCAATTAGAGCACGTGGCAAAGAAATTGATTCTTGATTCCCTACCGAAGCTGATGGCAGACAAAGCGCTTGAGCTTGACACTGCTAAGGAAATGTGGGATTACGTGTGCGAGTCCTCTCAGGAAACAGCCCAAATGAAACGCAACAAACTGCAGGTAGCTGTAGATAAATACGAATCTTTCTCCATGTTTGCAGGAGAATCCATACAAGCTATGGAGGAACGCTTCAACACTATAATTGGGGAGCTTAGTAATCTTGGAAAGAAGTATGAGAATGGAGAAATGAACCACAAGATCATTTCCAAGCTGTATCCTAGAGATGACTGGTTTGTCAAAATGACTAGTCTGAGTGAAAAAGACCTCAGCAAAATGACTACATCCGAGGTATTCGCTCAACTCAAAACTCATGAATTTATAATACAACAGTCGAAAAAGAATGAAGCAGCTATAACACAAGCGTCATCTACATCCGCTGCTGGCTCTGAGGATATAACATACTTTGCTAAGAAAGATTTCAACAAGTTTAAAATGAAGAAGTCCTACCATAACCAAGAAAGGTCTGCTCCAGCAACACCAACAAAGGAGGCTCCTACAACCTCAGGTTCCCAGCCTGTCGATCTAAAGATCAGCGAGCTGGAAGAGCAAATGAAAAAGCTTCAGAAGTTGCTGATGGAGGCTAAGACCGAGAAGGAAACCAAGAAAACTCAGTCGTCATCCTCATATGCCCGCTCAGCAGAGGAAAAAATTAGGACTTGCTTTGAGTGTGGCTCTCCTGACCACTTGAAGCATGAATGTCCGAAAGTAAGCAAAGAAGAGAGAGAGAGCGCTTAAAGCAAAGGTTTGAAAGACGTGCTATTAAAGCAGTCAAAAGGGCGCTCTTGACAAGAACAGAAGCTCTGGATATTCCTGAAAATGATGAGGAATACTATCTCTCTTCTGAGGAAGACGATGAGGAGGCCATGCTAGTTCTGATGGCAAACTTTGTGGATGACCAGTTTGCTGATGCAGACACGGAACAGAATGCTAAAACGGCTCTAGCAGTCGATGACAACGAGGTACTATCAGTAAGCATTCCTAGTTTTGCAACTATAGAGGAGTCAGAGGAATTCACCTTAGATTTTGAGGAAGACTATCTCACGAAACTAAGTGTAGAATTCTCGAAAATGTATGAGATTAAAAATGAAATCATTGGGGAGAACGCCCCGCTAAAACTTAAAATTAAAGATTTGACCGAGGAAGTCGAAAGACTGAGGTCTGAAAGTGAGGATTTTTCAAAGCTTAAGGCAAACTTCTCCGAACTGTTGACAAATTCTCATAATCTTGAAAAGGAGAACCTTTGAAAAACAAACCCCAAGAAAGGTGCATTTGCAATTATACATCCAGCAGGGCAGTACTCAATGCCATTGTAAGCCAACAGAGAAATCACAATGATCGCTCTGGTTTGGGCCTTGGATATTCGGATAGAGCAACTACTTCCAACACTTTCGGATCGCTCTGGTTTGGGCCTTCTATCAAACACTTTCGTGCTTTCGGTTCAACATGTTATATCCATAACAATGGGAAGTCTAAACTTAACACTTTTTCGCCAAAATCTGATGAGGGTGTTTTCCTAGGATATGGACATCCCTCTCATAAAGGCTATCGAGTGTTAAATAAGACAACTCAACTTGTGGAAATAACATGCAATGTTATTTGTGATGAGTCTACTTTAGTGTGCAGGGTAACCAAAGGAAAAGAGGATAGCAATCATGAGACCAATGATGTCAATGATCAATCTTTACTGAATTCTTTCGAAAATATGAATATTGATCCGACTAGGTTTATGAATGATGCTGATCCAACATTGACGCACTCAGCAGGTGACCAGACTGCTAACCGGGCCAGTGATGCTAATGATCATGCTGAGGCCACCTCTACAATATATCCAAATGACAATTTGGATGTTGCGGGAGTTCTTGATGACCAAGATGACGTGGAATCTGTTGAAGATCTTAGCAAAGGAGTTGCTGAGATTCCAATCGCGGAAGAACCTGTTGCTGAAATCCCAGCAGATACTGTACCTGCCAATGAAGTTCATGTCTTTGAAGATCCAGTAGCCGATGCAGAAGGTGGAGCTGCTGACGTTCCAGTTGCTGAGCACCAGGAGAATGAAGAGGAAAATGCTCATGCTGATAACGATCAAAAAGGGGTACCAGTTGCTAAAACTCCAGCACGTATCAGACCTACATGGCTTCGTGCTCATCCCCTAGACGGTGTTCTTGGAAACGTAAATGATCCTATCTTAACCAGACAAGGAAATGGCAATGCTATGCTGGCGTGTTACATTTCCAGTGAAGAACCCAAGAAAGTCGAAGAGGCTCTGCTAGATCCAGACTGGGTGAATGCTATGCAAGAGGAGCTTGCAGAATTCACGCGAAACAAAGTGTGGGAACCAGTAGATAGGCCAGAGCACCAAAGTGTTATAAGCACTAAGTGGGTGTTCAAGAACAAGAAAGATGAATCTGGCCTAGTAGTCAGAAACAAGGCTCGTCTTGTAGCTAAGGGCTATAGACAATGCGAGGGAATAGACTATGATGAGACGTTTGCTCCAGTAGCAAGGCTGGAGGCAATTCGCCTATTTCTCGCGTATGCTGCTTACCACGAATTCGATGTGATGCAAATGGACGTGAAGAGCGCATTCCTAAATGGTGAGCTCAAAGAAGAAGTTTACATTGAGCAACCACCGGGTTTTGAACAGGGTAATCAAGTCTACAGACTCAAGAAAGCCATGTATGGATTAAAGCAAGCACCAAGAGCCTGGTATGGAACGTTGTCTAAGTTCCTGCTGACCAACGGATTTGAGAAAGGCAGGATTGATCAAACCCTTTTTCGGATCAAAGATGGAGATAGTATCCTGCTAGTCCAAATTTATGTAGACGACATAATTTTCGGATCAAAGAATCAAGATCTATGTGATAGATTCTCCGACCTCATGACTAGCAATTTCCAAATGAGCATGATGGGAAAGATGTCTTATTTCCTTGGATTACAAGTTCAGCAGTCTGGAGAAGGAATTTTCATTCATCAAAAGAAGTATACTCGCGATCTCATAGCGAAATATTGCCCTGAGAAGACAAAGAGCCTAAGGATTCCAATTAGCACAACATGTATTGCTGCGCTTGAGAAGGAAGGAGATGATGTGAATCCAACTCTCAACAGAGGAATTATTGGTTCACTGTTGTATCTCGCCGCTAGCAGACCGGATATATCCTTTGTCGTTGGCTTATGTGCGAGATATCAAGCAAATCCAAAGAAGGCTCATTTAGATACTGCTAAACGGATTGTACGATATTTGAAGTGCACAGAGGGTCTGGGAATTTGGTATCCAAGAGCAGACAGTCTTGCTCTAAGTGGATATTCGGACTCAGACTTTGGAGGATGCAAAATTGATAGGAAAAGTACGAGCGGTACTTGTCAATTTCTAGGACATAAACTTATTAGCTGGTTTAGCAAGAAGCAGCACTCTGTTGCTACATCTACTACAGAAGCAGAGTATGTGGCTGCCGCTAGTTGTTGTTCACAAATCTTATGGATAAGGCAACAGTTGCAAGATTATGGGATTTCTCCCGAATGTGTGCCGATTTATTGTGACAACAACAGTGCTATGTGCATTACTAAGAATCTGGTCCATCATTCTAGGACCAAGCATATTGATATCCGTCATCACTTTATTCGAGATCATCAGGAGAAGAAGGATATTGATATCAAGTATATATGCACAGAAGATCAACTTGCAGATATCTTCATGAAGCCTCTTCCGGAGACTAAATTTAAAGAGTTGTGCATAAAATTAGGTCTCATGGAGTTAGACGAGACTATGGATGAATGAGATGTTGTTCTCACTCTTTTTTGGATTTCTTGGATTTCATGAAGACATTATTTACGTACTCTGGATGCTGAATTAGTCTGCTGAAGAAAAGGTATGCTAGGTTATAGCACTTATTAATTTGCTACTAGTCAATTTGGAGCAAAGAAGCTGCTGAGCAGATTCCCCGTGGATATTCAGCAGTTCATCGACATCACCAAAACAGATGATTAAAGAATAACATGTGTCATATTATGTGCCATATTGGAGGAATCTATTGAAAAGTCTTATCTGAAGATATGAGGATTTGGAATAGCAATGAATATGGAGTGATATAAAATACACAATAGATGTAAAAGGATAGACGATACCATTTCATTCAAAAAAAAACATACATTCTATTACAAAAGGGGGAGGGGATCACTTGACATCATCAGACATACAATTTTTTTTTTAAAGGCAGGGTTGCAGAGGTAGAAATCGGAGTTCCGGAGGTTGGACGACCCATCTGCTATTTCTGGGAAAGTTTGCTCAAGCAGCCAGCTAAGCTGCATTCCGTTTAGCAGAGGAACGGAGGGATACAGCTGGACACAGTCTCGGACGCCTTCAAAGACCAGGCTCACCCAATCTACCTCCGCCTCATCGTCCATAGCCAGCATGGCTTGCCAGATCTCCTTCGTCAAATGAGAATTATTCTCATCTTCTCCCAGCAACATGTGATTTGCAATGTGGAACAACTCTCTGTACAATGGTTGGAGACCTGATGCTGAAGCAGAAGTAGAAAACCTGAACCAAAGGGATTGACGCCATTTCTGCCAAGCCGTCCACTCCTGCGCCACCTCCATTGACCGATAAGCCAAAACCAGTATCGGGCCCGTTGGAAGTCCAAAGTCACGGGAAAAGGACTCCGGTGACCAGCGAACCAGCCGACCCCGGAAGGAACCATATACCGCCCTCTCCTCCGCCATACATTCTTTGAAGAACTCCCGGAGGAGATCCCCTGATAATGCTGAGGAGTTGTCGTCACAAACTTCTTCAGCCCACTCCCTGTGATCTTTGCCATGACCTTATCGGCCACGGCAGTGTTATCACGGTAGTAAGCATTAAGACCAGCCTCGTTGAGAATTTGATTTCTGCATATGTCAAGGCATTGCCCTGGGGAATCCATTTGCCTTAAAAATTCTTTTTGGAAGGTTGAAGGGCAGAGGAGTTCTGATGTTGAAGCATCATCACACAGAGCCTATTTATAGAAGAGAAACCCTCTTAGCATTTATGATTACGTGGAAATCTTTAAAAGATCGTGATGATTCATATCTTGAAATTTGTATCGTCACAAGAAGGAAGAACGTCGTGACTGCATGGAAAATCTAATTGGTTCAGCAGTGACGGTTGATAGTCAAATCAGCGTTTGGCTCGAGGAGACCATCATTATTTGTGATCTACTAAATCCTAGCAGATCCTTGATATGCCGATGCAATACGAAGGAGAGTAATATGTATTAAAGAGAAGGGAGCATCTGCTGGATAGAATATGCTGAGTCAAACCTTTCTTTTATGCTGAGTCAAACCTTTCTTTTGCCACATCATATTCAAGGAGGGGAGATGATATCAATGAAAGTCAATCTGATTAGACCAGTTAAACGCATTTAATGCGTACAGACGGCTGTATCAAGTTAGAAAGAGCCACGTCAGACTACTCAAGTGTCTCTTGGAGAAAGGAACGACGTGTGATGGGACATACGCATTCGAGGCCGTCGATCCATCTCGCTGGCAGAAGAACTCCAAACCGTTGGATTTCACTTGCTGAGAATCCAGCAGAGATAGAGAATCTACAGCAAACAATCTGACGAAGTGATGAGCTTGCTGAAAATATGGCCGTTCGGAGAAGGTCAATAAATCTTTTTTAATCCAATTTTTCTTAATCGTACACTAATAAATTCGTTTGGTTAACTTGCTGAAATTCATGGAGGCTATGCTAAGGCATGAAAATGCAAGGCAAAATGGTCATACGAAAAGTTATGTACATTCCTTATGAACAAAAGATACAATATTGTTTACATTTAAAATAAGTGAGGCAATGGCTGAAAAGGATAGAAATCCCATCCATGAAGGTTAGAGAGACCTATAGTAAGGTCGGGAAACCCTTGCTCCAGTAACCAGCTCAACTACATTCCATAGGGGAGAGGTCGATTTGGACATTCTTGTACACACCTCCGCACCCCCTGAAAGACGAAAGCTGCCCAGTCCACCTCGGCTCTATCATCGAAGGCCATCATCGCCTTCCACTTCTCCCTAGTGAAGGTCATACTCTCAGGATCGTCTGAAACGATCATGCCACTGATAATACGAAAAATGACACGGTATGGTGTCCGGAGATTGCAGGCGGAAGCAGTGGGAGAAAACTCGAAGTGAGGAGAAGACCTCCATTTCTCCCATGCGGTCCACTCTGGAGCTGTCTCCCGTGAACGATAGTCTATCACAGCCACTGGACCCCGAAGAAGACCAAAGTTCGAAGCAAATGTCTCCGGCGTCCATCTGATCAGCTGACCCCTGAAGACGCCATGGATAACGTCTCCGTTAGTATCACATTTCAGTATAAAATGCTGAAGTTGAGCACTCTGAAAGGAATAGGGAGTTATAGAAACAAATCTCTCAAGGGCAGTATGGCGTAGACCAGACATTACTGTCTCGACCACCTGGTAGTTATCTTCATACTCGGAATATAGGCTTGGCTCACTGAGGATTTGGTTTCGACAAACAAAAATAGAGGATGCAGGATTCATCCTGTTTAGAAGAGGGAATGGTTTTCTTTCGAAACAGAGTAAAGAAAACGAAGAAGAAGCGCCAAAGTGTGTAGCGAATGAACTTCCAAGGCGTACTATTTATAATCCTTTCAAATTAAATGGGATATATGCTCAAGCTAACTTATCATATATATTGGAAGTCGATGAGTCACGTAGGAGTAGTCGAAGGGTTATGAGACTACCTACGTCTGCTAAGATGTTTGGCTGCTAATCCTAATCAAACAGTTGTAGGACATCTTGACTTTCAAAGGACGGAGCATTTATTGCGTGCAGACGGCGGCATCGAATCAAGACAAGCCACGTCCCCGAAGAAAAGATTGTGGGAATGTGGACTTACACACGATACCATAATTACGCCTAGCCGTTGATCTCAATTGAGAAGGATACAACCCCATCCGTTCGATTTGTCCCTCTTAAAAATTTAAATCCCTAACTCTTCTGAAATTCGCACACCTTCTTCAAACCCTCTCCAAAATCCCTTACTCACATTCAAAAATCCCCAACCATGGCAACCAACCCTAACTCTCCAAATACCCAAAATACAGAACCTAGCGGTATCACTCATCCTGAATCATCTCATACAGAAAACCCAGAAAATCTACTCCAACCTCCCACTCTCATTTTTCCGCCCCCTACAGATTCGCTGTTGCATGTTCGACATGCACCCAACTTCATCGGAATTATGAAAAAGGAAGACATTGATGAGTCAGTTCCATATAGCAGATTGGTGGTTTTGGCTTGGAAAAAGGAGTTATCCAGCCATACGACAGAGCAGAGGCGTCTGGCACAAATCATGAAAGATAGAATCCTCTATATGCCTCTCGCCGTCAAACACATTCCACAGTGGATTTTGGATCTACTCAACTCAAAATTACTGGTAAAATACCTTTCTGCTGAGCCTGACCGATTTCACCCCCACATGGTTTCAGAATTTTACGCTAGGGCTGTTATGAATGATGATCAGAAGTCGTTCAAGACTTGCGTATATGGAAATTTTGTTGAAGTGAGTGCTGATTTACTTTCGAGGACGTTTG
>JAPKLW010000316.1:503274-513580 GCA_026898455.1 Plectranthus barbatus
TGGAAATTTTGTTGAAGTGAGTGCTGATTTACTTTCGAGGACGTTTGGGCTTCGAAACTATGGGGCAAAGATCTCTCAATACAAGGTCAATGATCTTGTTGAGATGGAGAAACGCTGGAATCTTTGGAAGAAACCAGGGGAGCTAAAAGACAAGAAAGGGCAGGTGATTACCTTTAAAGTTGCTACACCGATTAATACTCTGTCTGATGAGTATAAGCTCCTTGCGAAGATCGTGATCAAGATGCTCCAATGTGACGACGGTTCCTACTCAGAACTCTCTGCCAAAAAGTATGTCGTTATGATGGCATTGACTGACAATATTAAGAGAAATTTGGCAGAATTCTTCTTTGAGCGATGGGCGGAACATGCTCGGAAGAATGACCATATGGCAGTAGATGGAACGTTCTCCTCGAACGTGAATTTTGGATTAAAGATCAGCAAATATTTGGAAATGTTGTTCACCAATACAGGAGTGGATCGTCGTGTAAGTCTGCTTCTACAGACTACATCCCAGCAACGAGGAAAGAGCCCAAACCTGCCATTACCAAGAATCCTCGTAAGTTGACAGGGAAATCTAATGTGGACAAGAGCAAACCCACATCCCCCGAAGAGCCAGATGCAGCCACTATGGCAGTTCAAATACTACAGCCGGCCATTCCAATGTCTGCTGAAGAGATTGCTCTTCTTCAGACAAATGCTGAGACAGAACACTGCTTCAAGAATCTTGAAGAGTTTGAGAAACTAGGTAACTTACCAGCAGATCAGATCAATGAGATCATGACTGCGAAGGAAGCCGAACAGCCTCCACTTGTTCTTGGGGCTATGGTTGTGGCCATTCCAACAAAGAAGAGATCGAACATCACCTCTCCTGCCCAGAAAGCCAAGAAGAAAACAAGGAGAAAGCTGATTCTACTCTCAGAGCAGGAAGAAATAGAGAAAGCAGAAGCAGAGAAGAAGACTGCTGAAGCCAATCCAGATCACATCCCTTTGTCCTCTAGATGCCCGGAAGAGCGGATTAAGGGAGTAAGAGAAACAAAGAGAAAACGAGACGCTCAAAGAAGAGAGCTTGAGAAGAAGCAATATCAGAAGTTTATTGCTGAGATGACGTTCGAAGGAAGAGACCGAGAATTTGAACGGATCAAGAAAGCTGCTGAAGAACACAAAGCTCAGCAAAAAGCAGCTCAACTACTACAAGAGGCATTTATGGAAGAAAAGGCCGCCAAGAAAGGGAAAAGCATCAAAGACGGAAGCATCAAAGATGGAATGATCACTGTTTCAATTCCCTCTGTTGACAAAGAAGGAGAAATCATTGATGAGCAAGATGCAATGACAGACAAAGAACTTGTTGAAGCAATTCAATCCGGCAGATTCGATAGGGTGGAATCGATTGTGGATTTGGAGAGCAGTTCCGATGAAGAACATTTCATCCGAGAGTCATTCAGACGAATTCCAGGGAATCCGGACGAAGGTCCTTCTGGAGTCGAGAGAGAATCCGAAGCCAACAGAGAAGATGGTGCTGAAGATGAATCTGCTGAGCAGATTGGACATACAGAGGAGCACTCGTTTGCTGAGCACTCATTTGCTGAGGAAGAAGTCCGCTCTCCGCAGATTGCTATCGAGGAATCATCTGCTAGGGATGAGGATGCAAATCCTGCTAGAGGTCCTAAAGCAGAAGTTCCTTCCGATGCTAGAATAGGTATCCATGAGAATTTCTCTGGAACCGATTCCGATGGAGAATCCATAGACGTATTTGATGCAAGTTCTCTAAGGAAAATCTCCACAGAATACGGGGACCGACTTCGATTATCCTTCATTAAAAGTCAGGTAAACTCTGAATTTGAATTGCTTGGACAAAACATTGAGAAATTCGTGACTTCGATGATTGAGGAGGATGTCAAAGAAATCTTTGCTGGAGTATTGGAGGAAGATACTTCTGATGGCAAGATCTTGGGATGCGAGTTCAGACGATGGAAGAAGTATGATTACATCTATCGAGAACTTTACATGGAGGAAAGAGAGATAATGATGGCGTGGAAAGGATTGAATTTCTGGAAGCGTGAGGAGATATGGGCAAACGAATGGATGGACCAATCCCCCTATTCCAAACAGTATAGTGATAAGTATGTTATCGTCAGGCTCCAGGCCATTAAAGCTCATCGACTGACATCTTCTTCACATTCTCTGCCCAAGTCTACATTTGCTCCAGATGGGTTGTCTGACACGCACATTCAATTATCCAAGCGTCAGGCACGAGCAGCAGCTGAATACAAGAAACGCCAAGCTGAACTTGTAAAGTTTGAAGAGTCAATGTTACAAGCTCGGCTAGCTGCACTTCGTGAGGCAGAAGAGCGAAATGCTCGAAGGCTTGAAGTTGTTGCATACCGGAACAGAGAAGCAGATTTGCAGGATTATATGTTAGCACACTCTCTAGCAAAAGCTCGGAAGCTCGAGGAAGCTGCAATTGTTGCAGCTGAAGCAGAGTATTTGAAAGGCATCGAGGAGGCGATATATCTGCTAGCCACTTCCACGCAAAGTACTACTGCTAACACAGGGACCACAGAAGAAGTCATGGAAGAAATCTCCACTTCCACTGCTAGGAGCCAAGATATCATCGTGCCTACCACTTCATCTTTCCTTGCCACTCCGGTCAGCTCTCTCCAATTTCCAACTTATCTGAACTCTGTAGTTCAAATGGCGATTCAAAGTGCTGTATCCACCATATCTGAGAGAATGGTGATAGAAGTCACGGACATACGTAGGGAGATTGCGGTAGTCAAGACGAATGTTGATACCGTAACGGCCAGGGTAAATTCAGTCGAGTCCGATGTTTCCTCTGTTAAGGCTTCTGTGCAGGAAGTCAAGGCAGACGTAGCAGAGCATAAGCAGCAGGTCGAACATATAGTTACATCCTTTTCCTCCAAATTTTTGGATGCAATCAAAGAGGGGGAAGCAAGGAGGATTGATGAGGCTGCTGAGAGGAAGAAAGCAAAAGAAGCTAGAGCTGCTGCCGAAAAAAGTAGAGGAAAGCTCTTGAGGAGCTAAAACAGAAGGAAACAGAGCTGAAAATCAAGATGCTCGAAGGGAAGAATGAGCGGATTGCTAAGGATCTGGAGTTAGAAGCCATTGAACGTGCTGCTGCTAAGGAGTTCTTGGATTCGTTTGTGCAGATGGCATCAAACAAATTCGATGAATTGGAGAAGCTAAAGAAACCTGCTCCAGACTCCTGATTACATCCTTACATCTGGTATTTTTTTTTCTCGCTTGTCTCCGTCTATCATTTTCATTGTACTTGTAATTAATATATCATATGAATGAAAATTGATCAGACTGAGACAACCTCTCATTGTCAATCTCTGATTTTCACTGTGTGCCTTAGTTGAAACACACTATCAGTGTATTCAACGTATTTGAAAACAATTGGATTGAGATTGAAAAAGTAAATGTCTGCTAATTTTTCTTAGGTGCTAGAATTTCTAGCATATTACCTTTGCAGCATTTACCTATGTGTTTAATCGTAAAATATTTCCCAGCACTTGTTGAGGGGGAATCTCATTTCTTGTTGCTTGAACTAAGGTGGATAAACTCTGTGTTAGTTTGCTAGGATAGCATAGTCTCTTGTAAACACAGACATTCTTCCTCTTAGCTTCAGCAAATGATAGTAAGCTTTGATCGCACCAAAAAGGGGGTAATTGTTGGGAAATTATTCCTAAAATCTCCCTTAGGACTTGTTTATAAAAAGGTTTTGTTGAATCAAACCTTAGCATTTGGTCGATCATTTGCTGAATTCTAGATAGTCTAGCATATCTTGTAAAGTCCTGTATAGGTCATAAATTGAGTTGTAATAGATTAGTCTGCTAGAAGATTTCCTGGCAGATATTGAAGGACGGCGTTTGCTAAAAGGCATATGCTAGCAGAATGCTAAGGCTTTAGCATTTGCTAACATTCAGCAAACCTTGAAAGATGCTAACACAACAGACGTCAAAGGATCGAGTGTCAGCGGAAGCTTTCAGCAGCCAAAGACACGATAGCAGATCGGTAAGGAACATTAGAAGAGCAAGAGTGTCAAAGGCTGAAGCCATACTGCCGTTCTGACAAAAGTACACACAAAGGACGAGACTTTCCCAAAGTAGTTCGGAAAGTACAGATCAACGCCAAAAGCGACTGATCAAGTCAAATCACTCTCGGACAAAGGAGCCGTTGTGTCTAACGGATATGGAGATTCAAGATTTGAATCTCCATCTATAAAAGGCAGGTCCAAAAGTGAGAATCGACTACTACTACTACTGCTTCAATCACAATCGACATTCACAAACATTCAAGTCAGAGATTCCTTTGACAAAGCGAACAAGCGAAAAGTAGTCAGTTGAGAGCTCGTGATAAAAGAAGTATTCAAAGCTCTCAACAACCAAGAAGTGTCTTTCATTGAATATCTTACACTTCTCTTTAAGAGATTCCTTAACTTCGGTTGAGAATCTTCTATCATTGGGATAACTTCCATCCTAGGAAGATCCAACAGTCATTCCTGAAAAGGATTGACTCCGACGGGCTTCTAGCCGCATTCCTGAACAGTTTCAAGGGAAACTATAAAAACCTCACTAACAGCGAAGGACAAGTTATACGAAGGTTCCGCCCTTGACTTGGCCGTAGTTGTGTTTGGAAAAGTACGAATCATCGGAGGATAGCTTTGTTGTGGCCGGTTCGAAAGTTCGCCATCTACTATAAGTGTGTGGCAATTCCTTGTACTTTCGTATACTTTTTAGTGGAAATCTTAGCATTTCGGCTAAGGAGTGGGCGTAGATCTATTTGGATCGAACCACTATAAAATATTGTGTTCATCTACTGTTTTATTATTAACTGTTCAAA
The DNA here is from genome assembly GCA_026898455.1 of Plectranthus barbatus. Classification (NCBI taxonomy): domain Eukaryota; kingdom Viridiplantae; phylum Streptophyta; class Magnoliopsida; order Lamiales; family Lamiaceae; genus Plectranthus; species Plectranthus barbatus. The sequence continues at coordinate 508,138 of JAPKLW010000316.1, forward strand.
ACTGATTTAAAACCTAGCAACAGAGTTGCTAGCGTATATCTGAGAAGAAACATATAACATACCTTGAGCTTAAATACTCCTTAAACAAAGATAAGTGTAAGTGACGTTTAATCATTCCGCTGCATTTCGTGTTTACACTTAAGCACGACGACTCTGATATTTGAGGACCAACACCAATCATGTTTGGTGATAACACTAAAGGTAGAGTAATTGGGTTGGGATTCGTAGAACATAATAGAATCTTCATAAAAAATGTATATCTTGTCACCAACATGAAGAATAACTTTCTAAGCATTAGCCAGCTTAGTGAGAACGGTTATGTTGTTTCCTTTCCTGAATTAAAATGTCAGATTTGAGATAAAGCTTCAGATGAAGTCAAGCTCAGATGCATAAGGAAAGGAGGTCTTTATATAGTAGACTGGCAGAGTGGACAAGAAAACTCGTGCTTCATAGAAACCAGTTCCAGAGAGACAAATTGGTTGTCAAAAGCTAAGTCATCTAAGTTTCAATACTATCAACCTCTTAGCCAAACACAAGCTAGTAATAGGTCTACCTAAGGATACCTTCAAGAAGGAAGGTATCAGCAGAGCATGCCAACTATGGAAGCAAACTAAAGCTTCTTTCAAAAGCAAACCAGTTGGTGCAAACACAAAGCATATACTGAAACTGCTGCACATGGATGTGTTCTGACCAGTGACTAAATACACCATTGGAGGATAAAGGTACTCCCTTGTAATTGTCAATGACTAATCGAGGTATACGTGGGTGAAGCTTCTCAAGACAAATGACAAAGTGAAGATGATTCTTCCTGAATTGGTGATACTCGTCCAAAATGATAGAGGTGTCACAGTGAAGAGGATCAGATCAAAAAATGGCATCGAATTCTGCAATGAACGTCTCATGGATTTTTTTGTAGAATCTGGAATAAGGCATAAGAGATCATCCCCAAGGACTCCACAACAAAATGGTCTAGCAGAAAGAAGGAATCGAATACTCAAGGAGGCAGTGAGGACCATGCCGGTGAAAATCAGTTTGAGCGAGCGCTACTGGGGAGAAGCTACAATCACAGCTTGCTACACACAGAAATAAGCGACATCAAAAATCATCTTCATAAAACTCCCTACGAAGTTTATCATGGTCGTAAGCCTTCTTTAGCTCCTCTTTGTTTTTTAGTTCTCCATGTTATATTCACAACAATGGTAAGTCAAAGTTAAATGATTTTTCTCCCAAAGCTGATGAAGTTGTATTCCTGGGATATGGACATCCTTCTCACAAGGGATACATGGTACTTAACAAGACCATCGGACTTGTAGAAATAACATGCAATATTATTTTTTATGAAGCTACTTTAGTCCGCAGAATCGTGAAAGAAATGGGTGAAGAGTTTCATGAGATTAATGAGCAACTAGGTCTCAAATCATCAAATCATGAATCAGTTGATCTGACTAGATCTATGAGTGAATTCTCTTCACAACCAGTTTCTTCAGATGGTGCTCAAACAGCTGTGAGGGACGGTGATGCTAATGAACTTGCTGAGACATTGGATTCCATTTCCCTGAATGATAGCATAAATCAAGGGGGAATCCAACCTGGAGTTTTTGGTCATGTAGAAGAAGTTCCTAAAGATCGGTGAAGACCTCATTGTACTAGATAAATTTTAGCAGCACTGGCAAATAAACTTATAATCAAAGTGTCGAACCCACAGGGAATGTATAACAAATCTATTTATGTACTAGCCATGGTTTCCAAATCTTATTTGTTTGAGTACTTGAAATCAAAGTTTGTTTTTATAAAATTAAAGATAACAATGACAAAAATTTAAAGGGTTTTAGAACAATAAATAAAGATCACAGATTCCAGGGCAGATATTCAATCTTTCAACATGCATAATTCATCAACTCAACAATGGGTAAAAATCAGATTCAATTGGATTCAACTTCTTATTTGGCAATTAAACCCTAGATTGCTAATATATGACTATCTCCTATCGGTCTCAAGAACACAACATTTAGTCAATCTCAATAACTATTGGATTTAAACCTACAATTAATTCTTCCTTTTGAGAAAGAGATCAATTGAATTTAATTTCCTCTTCCTATTACCAATTTTTACCTTTCAATCCTTCAATTGATAACTACAAATCTAAATTTAATTTCATCTCTCGATCCTTCATTAAATCTAGATTCGATTACATTAAACCAGGAAATTAAACCATGCTTATTGAGTTGAATTAATTACACATGCATCAAGATCGAATAATCAAAGCCATAGAATCTGCTAGGTTTTCTAGCCACAAATCATGGACTGAATAAAAGCAAACATATAATTAAAGAGCATAAAATAACATACAATAATTAAAGAGGAACCTTGAAGTCTTTAAAAACTCCTATGCTAAATTAAATTCTAAAGTAAAAATAATGTAAATATTGTTCTAATTTTCGAGCTAATGAACTGTATATATAAACGAGAAATTGTGACTAAAAAGGTATTAGGTTTGAAATAGAAAAGATATCCAAATTGGCAGAAAGTTCCCTTCTCGCCTTCCCTGTCGATCGACACATGGGGTATCAATTGACATGGGCTTCCTGTCGAAATCCTCTTAGATCTTCAATGTCGGTCATTACCAATCGTCCGTGTCGATCGACACAGGGTGTGTCGATCGACATTGAACTCCCACATCGAGCCCTTCTTTTCTTCCTATCTCAGTTGACATCGACCCTCCATGTTGATCGACACGCACCATGTCGATCAACATGGAGGTCTTGCTCGAGTTTTCGGTTTTATCTTCCATATCGGTCGATATTCCGTGTGTCAACCGAAACAACTTCTCCATTTCGGCTTTTTTCATCACTTAGCCATTTTTTGCAAAAAAACCTGCAAAAACTCACCATGACAAGTATAACTTCCTCTAATATAGACTCGTGCACGAAAATAACTAATACATAAACATAAATTACTGAAACAAAGTAGAAAAATATGGATAAGTGAGTGTATTTACGAGCTTATCAATCCTCCCAAACTTGAATGTTTGATTGTCCTCAATCAATAGAAAAGAAAGAATAAAAATCTCATGTGGATAAAAAAGCAATGCCTCACAAGATTCGTCACATTCAAGGATAAAAAATTCACACCACACAAGCAGTTTGAAAGTAATGGAAAATCCATTGACTGTGGGAGACTCACATGAAAGTGTTTTGGTCATCACACAAGTGCTTAGGGGTTTAATGTTCATTCATACCATCATGTATGATTTACATTTACCATAAGCTTGTAAATATTCTAATTTCTCCACTGCTTAATTATGCACACAAAATCTAGAATCAGAAAGGACTTTTCTTTTGGTTATAATGTAGGCTTTTGTGAAGGGTAGGGAAAATTTGGTCAAGTGACTAAATTAAATTGAGTTGCACACCTCAACCAATCCAAACCACTATCTAACTTCATTCACCCTTCTTTTTTCATTTTCCCTTTGGGAACGAGCTTATAAGGATTCAAACACAACCAAAAAAAAAAATCTCTTTTTTTTGCTCACCAACTCTAAGAATTCTCCCATCACACTTTCAACAAATATCCTTATTTCACCCAAATCTTATAGACAAAATACAGTTCGCCTCATTTATGGCATTCTCATAGACATGACATAAGCATAATTTTTTCTTAACTCATAGATCAAGAAAGAAAAAACTACAGGTTCAAAGGGTTATTCTAGGGATAAAATATCATAAGGGACAGTGTTTGAATAAATTGGCTAACAAAGATGGCCTTAAATTATTTTCTAGACTGATACACACTATGCAGTCTTAAAACAGAAACAAAGCAAGTTCTAGAGAAAACATAACATGCAATTCTCACATCAAACGAAATTAAAGGCTCAAAACTCACTTGGGTGCAATTTTCTTCCACTGTCAAATACAATTCACTCAAACATCATGCAAGTGTAAGTTTCAATCAAACCTTATCATGTGGTATTCTATATTCATAGGCAATTAACCACAATCAATTCAATTCAGACTTTACATCAATCAATTTCAAACTCACATTCATCCAGATTGATCAAAACTCAACAATTTTTCTCACACTATACCCGTATTTTTTTTTTCTAGACACAAATTTAAATAAGTGAAAGCAAAATAAATAAAAGGGTAGAATGTTCTGATTCTTGTCCACATTCCCCTAAACTTATTTCGAACTCAGAGAGTAGATGAAGTTTGAAAATCAGACAAAAATAGGAACAATACCTGACAGTTAATCTCAAACATCAATTTGTTCTCTAGCAGACCACCAACTGCAGCTAAGTCTCGAGCTAACCACAGTTGCATCTCTCCAACTAGCATTAGTTGAAACAAGAAACTCTTGGATGCAACCATCATATGACAACTACAACGATCAATTGATAACAACTGATCCTCCAACTGACAATTGAGACTAAACTCTAACAAATCTCCACCTTAGTCTTAATAATAATCTAACATGCTCCTCAACATTCCTCATCAATTTTGTAACTTGATCAGCTATAAGAAATATTCATACTTGTTATAAGGAATTACTTTGATAAAAATATCAGGTGGGTTATCATTTATACTTACCTTTTTGGATTACAATCTTTCCTTCAACTATCGCCTCCCAAATGAAGTGATATTTCACATCAATATATTTCATGCTCTCATGATTTACATTATTTTTCACCAATTATAAAACTCTAAAACTATCACAGAACACTATGATCTTTGACAAAACTATTCCAATTTCAGTTATAAATCTCAATAACCATAAATCTTCATTGATGGCTCAATTAGAGTTATATATTAAACTTCAGTTGAAGAAAGCGTACGATACTCTGTAAGTTTGCTTTCCACTAACAGTTGTGCCAATTGAGTTGAAGACATATCCAATTGAATATTTTATTGTATCTATGCAACCAACATAATTAGAATCAACAAATTCTTCAATGGCATAATTCAGCTTCATTTATACTAAATTGACTACTCTATTTATACTCTCTCACAACATGATGTGCTCATATTATTGATCATAATTAAATAAATGGAAATTGAAGATTGCAATGTTTAACTTACGTTGGTGTTAAAGTCGAAGCTATATTTAACACCGTAGTGTTATATTGTACTGTTTGACGCCATAGTGTTAGACTGTACTGCTGATTTAATCTTATCATTCCTTATTTATTCATATTTAATTATTTTCGTATATTCAGTTCATTCTAGGATAAATATATATTTTATAAAGATTTGGGAAAGAATAGATTTGATAGATTTGACTTTTGGATATATTTGAATAGATATACTTCCCAATCTTTAAAGATAAATCCATATCTTTGATATATCTTCACATATCTTCCTCTAGTATTTGCTGTTGAGATATTTATGCAGATATAGATATTGTTGGTCCCGGTTTATCAGAGTTTAAACACGTTTCAATACGTTAC
>JAPKLW010000316.1:513590-535685 GCA_026898455.1 Plectranthus barbatus
GTGATAACTCAAGTGCTGGCTGGCACAAGAGCTGCTGTGAACTTCCTCGGAAGAGAAAGAGCACCAAGGAGATCAGTAACTTACAAGCTGGAAGCTTGAAGTCTCGTGTTTGAATAAATCAACACACGGTAAGCTTTAAGAAAAGCCTCGAAAGTTGTATGCGCTTCTACTAGCTTGAGCGTAATAAATTTGCAGTCTTTCGGTAGGTGAAGAGTATTGAATGTTGATGGATCCCAGGTATTTATAGACGCGGGATCCCATTCAAATCTCCTAGCCATTTGGACACATCCGGAAAAGGTCTCTGTCCTCGCATGTCCTTCTGACGGCGGCAGGTATGTTTTTCCGGAAAGTGCCATACTTTTGTCCGCTTTATCTGACATTGATCTCTTTATGTCAGAACGGCACTATTCGTCAGTACGAGGAATCGAGACTGGTGTCTTGTAACTGATGGATTTTAAGGTATCCTCCTTAAAGTCATACTCTGTCAGTTAATTCCTCGACGAATCTTCTTTTTATCTCTAAGACTCTGGGAGAGAGAATCTGGAATTCTGCTGGTAACATCCGACTGGTAGATCATTCTGGTGATCTTGTGCTGGCAGTCTCTGCTGGTGACTTGCGCTGGCACAATCTAAGTCTACCAATATGTCTGATGTTAACTCTTGGAATCTCCCATGACTGGTGGCTTCACCGCTGGTGAATAGTGTCAGTGAGAACACGTATTCTGCTGGTAGGATTTGTCAGCCGCCTGCTGGTGAAATCCTTCCCAACTGGTGAACAGTAACCAGTCATTAGCTTTTTCTCATGCTGATGAACAGTGTCAGCATCAGTTTTGTCAGTCGCCTGCTGGTGAAACTTTTCAACTGAAGGCACTTCTCATGCTGGTGAACAAAGTCAGCATGAGTCTTGATCAGCTGCGACTTACAACTCAAAATACCTAAACAGGACTTTACATTTGAGATCTAGAGCTATCTAGAGACAACTGACGCTGGTAGGACTTAGGATTTGATCCACCAAAACTATGATCTATCCAAGTAGCTACTGAGGGAGGGAAACTTAGACAGATTTCCCAACAGATATCAAGCACGAGGCTAATCATATCTACACGAGGCTAATCATATCTACACGAGGATGCACTCATCTACATCTATATAAAGGGTGCTGGGATGAAGATTCAAGTTGGACGACCTACACTATTCATAGAGATACATTAATACAAGGCGTTCCAACTGTTGTGGTGCAAAGAAAAGGCGGACGACCTAATTTATTCATAGAAGATCTTCATTAAGGCGTTCTCACCTTTCAACAAGCGTTCACCGTTCGTTCAGCTAGCGAAACCATTCAAGCCGAAGAAGGATCCTACCTCCGGAGAGTGAATCCAACGGTAGAGGAGTTTTGAGCATTGAATCGTTAGTTCGTAAATACGGTTTGTTCATAGTTGTAGTCTCTACTCCTATGTAAATTCAAGTTTCTTCGAGGGAGTGAACCGAGAAGAGGTTTGGATATTTATTATTTCGATTTTACTGTGTAAACTTCATTATTATAGTGAAATCTGTTTTTGGCCGTGAGGCTCTCGCGAGTTTAGAAACTCTAGATTCGTGAAAAATAATTCTTTGTGTCTGACTTTACTTTTTCGCTGCGTGTTAAACTTTGAACGTGTCAAAGCTTGAATGTGTCAAACTTTGACTGCTCTGACATTCTATTTAACATTACTCTATATTTATAAGTTCAGACATATTAAATTCTGCAGGGTTTAAAACTTTGACACCTCGATGTCAATGATAAACTCGGGCACTAAATTCTTTCAGAAATTATCTTATATGTTTGTTGATATGCACGATCATAATTGCAAAATTTGTTAGGTAATAGTCACACATTTAAATAAGTCATTTTAAGTGGTACCTATTCTAAGAAAGTTCTTTTATTATTTATGTGAGATGAGCTAGCTAGGTTTGTCTAATCCAACAAAATATATAAACATTAAACATGTTTCAGTAAAAAACATATATAAATTTATTTTCTTCAAAAAAGATTTAAAAACTTGAGTGCTTAGACCGCTAGCGACAAATAATTCAAAAGATCTTTTCTAAATCAAATTATCACGATTGAGCTTAATCTTACACGATGTATATAAATAGATTTTCTCAGCAAGAAATAACAAGTGAAACATTTATTTATGAATCATGAATGAATTGAGCATTTACAATAATCTTACACGATGTATCTTTCATGATTGATGCATCTACATTTAATGGCGGATCCACGTGAATTTTCCAGATTTAGTATTGTAATGATTCAATATCTTTTTTATTTTTAATTTCCGAGCAAGAAAAATAAAATGAAAAATAAGAATAAAACAATAGGAAGGACTGGAAATAAAGATAAACATACATTTTCTTTCAATTTTACTTTTTTGTGTTAAAAAATATAACGAAACTTCCTACAATAAATGTCAAAAACTTGCGTTAGGCACCCCTAAACAGTTTAGACGAATTTTATCCATACCAAATGGGTTCATCCATCTGAAATAAAATTTATTAATTCCCAATTAGAGCATATTAAATAAATTTAACTTGAATTAATAAATAAAATTCGTTTAAATTATTTAGGCCTTCCCATAATAAATTTCTGAATAAGTTCTAGCACAATGATAAAATAATTAAACGTGAACCACCTACCGTCTACCGAGCATTCTAGATGAAGTGATGGTCAAAGATCTACAACCCTACTTGGGTACTTACCACGTCATCGCTTCTTTTAAGTTTTTGGAAGCTACTATAAAATATATTTTAAAAAAACACTGTCGATTGTTTGTGGCCCTTCAAAGATTCTTGACGGACGTGGAGCGTTGTCGTAAATCCAAATCTCTCATTTTCAAATTTTATTAGTTGAGATTTTGTTTGCCTATATGTTGTAACAAAGTTAGAATTCACTTTTACAAAATGTAAATATCCACTAAGTATATTATTCCGAGCTAGGCGTACTAATTAAGGCGTTTTGTTATTTTTTTAAAAAAAAGTATTATTACAAGAACAAACCTTAATTATGTACACTAATTTTATTATAAAAAGAAGTATATTGATGTAGAATGATCAAGAATTAGAGTATTAACTTGGCAAGATAAAGGAAACGTGAGCATCATCTTCTCTTAATAAATATGTTCACATGTTGGGGTGGAAATATGGATACAATATGTGGAAAAAATATGTTGTGGGATTTGATTAAGCTCTAAGATTTCACTTTTGCACATTTGGAAGAGGTAACTTTTTTTATTCATCATTTATATATGATTAGGTGAACCACAACTTGTACTTGTACATTAACATTTCCGGGAAAAGAAAGGATTAACAATACAGAAACTGTCGTATTTAGACTAGTGATAGAATGAATTGTATAATGATAAGTTGCATATAAAGCATTAAAGTTAATTTGTTTTTCCCCTGTTGACAGTTGTATTGATAAAATGACGTCTACAATTACAAGATGTGACTCCTAGTCGAGTCGCTCGAGCTCCACTTGATCAGCACAAAATTTATAAGTAAGATCTTATTCGATCAAACTTATTCTTTTTAATTTAAAGAAAAATCTTAAATTGTTCATGTCAAAGTTGAGTAATAATCAATGTTAATCGATCAATTAATTCTTTTATTTAAACTGATAATGTGTGCTAACCCAAGGAGCCCGGTACTGAGCACATCTTACCATGATAACGCACATTTTTCTTTTTAAAAAAATTTAGATGATCGATCTCATCTTTCTCTCCAACCGCGGTCCTGTCCTACTTCAATATTATCTATTTACATTACACCATGCTTTTCTTTACTGCCTACAAAAATGAAATTGCTATTCTAGCTTAGCTTGCTTGCGTTTCTATGGACTCTCTATGCACATTACGGCTGGAGTTTTTCTATTAATCTCTTCCACTCTTCACTGCTTCCTATACCAACAGATTTTTGGTCATAGTATCAAACCAAGTAACACAGCCATGAGCAAGAGCAAGAGCAAGAGCAGGACAGCAGGGGGCTTGAAATCGCAGCCACTAGGGATCACGTGAGCTCCGACCAGATGGACTGAACCAGTGATTTCATCCTTTATTTGGATACTCGAGGAGCCTGACCAACAAATATTGGGAATACACCAATCATACAAAACAAGGTCCCTCAATCATAACATGTCTACGCAACACTTACAATTATATTCTGTCCATCCAATTGCTTGTTTTTCTAGATCATAAAGGACCAACTTGTTGGCAAGAACCAAATCTGCAAAGATTCAAAACAAAAAACATTACCAGGAAATAAAACAAAACCCCTGGAGATTTTTATAAAAGATCTGTAATTTTGATTCTTAAGTTATTACTAAACTTTGCTTATATGCTCCTTTTCCTTCCTCAGAAATAAAATAGCAGGAGTCATGGTAAAGAATATAAGACATTATAAGCTCCGCAGGCCTACTAATGACAACATGGGAAATAAATAATCCTGTATAAGTAAAATTAAAGTCTCCTTCAAAGGAGACTAACAGAATAACCTTTTTTTATATCAACAAGTAATTTATAGAATGATGATGCTAGATTAGGGAGTAGAAGGAATGAGCAAAGTCATACCTCCTAAAAGAGTAATATTCCTTTTATCTGCGGACTCCAAACCGCTGTTTTGCCAACCAATACACATCAAGTTTTCCTGCTCAGAAATAACACAAAAGAGGGAGGGCATAACCAGATTTTTAGTTTGCATACCAATAAAAAAGTTAAAACTTCCCTCACAAAAAACATGAGAAAATTGCAACAATACTAAAAGAATATAACAGAGAACGATGATCCATCAAGGACAAACAAAAATATATCCCAGAAACCACCTTGTGTGTATGCTTAGACGACCAAGACATGTCACCATAGCTCAACTATGTCTCGGTGCCCCGCATTTATCGGTGTAACAATAACCGTATATTGTTGCTTCATATGGATTGTCAGATATAGCATGTAGTACAAAGGTGGTAGAAGGTTAAGCTTTTATAGTCAATTGGCAGTTGGAGATAAAAGACTGTGAGGGTTAGATGAAGATATGTGCACTCGAGTTGGGGGATGGTTTTGGGGAAGAAGTTGATCATATCAAAAATTATTTGATAAACTAATAGAAGATAGTGGTCTTATATTATTTAAGGCAAAAACTTGTCAGCATCGAATGTACACAAGACTTATATCATATGGGATAGGCCTGATCCAGATCCGGTCCAAAAAGGGTGGTGGCAATTTTGTAAAAATTATAGAGTGTTGGGTTGGAAAATGCATCATTTGCACAATAGAAAGTATCGCTTTAAAAAGGTCGCAGCAAAGTTTTATTTTCTAATTATTTTAATCATAAAAAGTATCATTTGTAATACTTAAAAGTAACTGCCATTAGGCAAGTGCACCAAAGACCAGCTATTTACTAAAAGATCTAATATATGACTTATATTTTGGGGGAATCAACCTAAGTTGCAAAGGGGTACAGTGCATAATGACGTACATCGGTACATGGCAGTTCAAAGAGTTTATATATAAGTATGACAGTAACAGAATATTCTGAGGTAACCATTTTGTCAAAGCAGGAATGAGTTAAGATGTTTGCTTGTGAAGAATTTTATGTCAATGGTTCAACATTTAAGGCCTCAACATCTAAGCTTAAGATAATCTTTAGCGCTACCAACACATCTCCAAGTGAGTGAATGCAATACCCCATATAATTGGGTGAATGAATATATAATGAGTTTATGTGCGGGGAAAATGAATTCTTATAGCAACTCAGGTTACCATTTTGGTGAAGTGTGGACTTGAACCAAGCTGTCAAGCAGTTGCTTGATATGCCTCATTTTGGCAATGGGCATCTAATAGTAGGGTGAGATCAAATTTAGGTAAACCATACAGTTAAAGTTAGTTGAATGATATACAATCAGAAGGCAAGCCAAAGCAGATATCTAGCCAGAAAACCTGAATTTTAAGCAGTTATTAACACTAGGAGAGAGCATAGCCGAGCCGTTGACCATACCAAAGGGTCTTGGGTGGTTTCGGTTCGGGTAGAAAATTGGTTCGGGTCCAGTTCGGTTTGAAAACCTTGAAACCGAACATAGGTTTGATTTGGTTCAGTTTATGAGGTTTTGGATTCGTTAAAACCGAACCGACTGAACCAAATAAATATTCATTTTTTTATATTTTTAATTATATTATTATTTTATATTTCCTAATGTTTATTAGTAAATATTGAATTATGAATATAAATTTATGGTTTTTGATTATGAATTATATATTTTATATTGTAAGAACTTAATACTTTATTTTAATTAAAAATTCTATATAAAAATAATAATGATAGGGGATAGGTTTGAGTGTTTTGGATGATCGGTTCGGGTTGAATTTTTAAAAAATTCCTAGTTGACGGCTTGGGTGGTTTGGTTCAGTTAGATCATATTCACACCCTAATTACCACCACTATATTTATTAATCAACTACTAGGGAACAAAAAACTTATTGCTTAAGTGGCAGTAAAAACCTTTAAGGCAACCTATGGCAGCCTCCTGTCTTCAATTTAATAGTAAGGTGATCGACATCTTATACTGGAAAGGACAGTTCTGACTAACAACAGCTTATAAGAGCTATTTATTCATGCTACAACAGGCCAATAGAAACAAGGCAAAATATTTAACAGGAAGATTTATCAATAACAGGTAGATCAGATGATAATTTAAGTCACACGTGTATAGCATGATTTACTTACAAATGGGAATAGATACTCGTGGGGGTAAACCTTCAGAGTAAGTGAATTTTGAAAATGGAGGGTCACGGTTGGAAATCCATCATCAACACTACACCAAGTGAAGATAAAGTTATAGAGCAAAAGCGACAAAGGGGAGCCAATGAAAAATCAGATTTTCAGGAGACACATAAATTACTGTTGAAAATTACAAGTTCAATGCAGCAATGTAAAATGAAAACCACCCATTAGAAGAATACAACAATAACTTCATATTTTAAAATTATTTAAACCCAAATGTGTATTGAGTAATAGAAACATGTCTCATTTTTCTGGATGCTTTATAATAATGCATCAGAATGCCATGACTCAAAATAGTGACTCACACTATAATACATCATTCACACAACCAGACATGCAAAAGACTTTATATCTCTAGCCTTACTATGTCTCACAAACTACATAAGAAATGTAACACATTAAGATAATAAGCTCTGAGAATTAATTTTAGCAATACAATGAATTCACCACGTCTACAGTAGTTCAGTTTCCGGCATATCTACATATTCAATTCCCATAAGGCAACATCAACGCCATAAAATATTCACTTCTGATATCCATGATATCACACATGCAATCCCCATAAGCCAACACCATCACCATCACCATCACAGGAAAGTTTGCTCTAGGCAGCTTCCTAAATTTTTCAAAAACCAACAAAAGATTGGGAGGTGATCCCAGTAAGTTATAACTTTTCCTTAAATCATCTGACACTAAAACCCTATACGGTTTTCATATGACAGATTTTCTGGAACTCTAATGAGAATGGCAATACAAGCATCAACAGAACAAAGATAGAAATCCAACTCACACAATAGAGGAACAAAAAACAAAGTCACACAGTAAAGCAACAGAAAGACAAGTCAAACAAGAGAACATCAGACAATGGTGGGTCCAGTTTCTTTGGCTATTTTCTAAAGGGATGGGTTAAAAAATTAAGGCACTAGCTTAATTGAGAAAACAAAAATAAGAGGTGAAAAAAGACATCTGTAGATATCTTGCATAATAGGAATTGACTTCTGAGTCAGGGTTATCATGCCAAAAAAGGGCTATATTCCTGGTTGTACTTTGCTTAAAAACATAAATATAGCACATTGAAACATATTTTGCGCTATGCAGTTGATGGAAAGCAAGGAATCAGATATATTTTGCAGGCAATAAAACTTAAATGCAAACACTGTTCAAAAAGCTGGATATCTGAAATAGTAAGCACTGTGTAATAATTCAATAATTTTGCTTTATCAAAGTGAAATTAGGGATGTGATGTAATAACAAGGAGTGCATTCCTAGTTTTAGTATAGGACTATTTTTAAATTATATAAGCAATGGAAGCTAAAAATCCAAATATAAAGGTCATACAGCCCCTTACAATAAAAAATAAACTTAGATGTTCGACAAAGTTCACAAAGCTAAACATCTGAAATTGCAAATGGTTATGAAAATTTCAATAATTTTTGCCTTAAAATATTATGATCGATTACGTGTAATACCTACAAGGACCAAAAAGAATTTCATACATAGGATTATTACCATGTAAGATCATCAAATAAGAGGTGTCAAAGTTAAAGAGGAGAGACAAGAGGCCAAAAGAGAAACAAACTGAGAGCCATAAATTATAGATACTCCATAATCACTACCAAACAATAGCCACTAGCATCGACGGAATTTCACCCATAAAGGGAGTACCAACAAATGGATACTACCTGCCAGAAAAATCAAAGCAAGTGTATAGATCGTGAAGCATTTGCAATTTTAGATCCATCTGCCAGGAGAGTATCTAACAAGGATGAAGAACATAAAAGGGTAAGCTTCCTTCAATAAAATCTAACATTTAAAGAGATTTTTTCAAGGAAACAGTTGCATGGGAGGTACCTTTTTCACCAGTGGATCATAAATCACCTGTGGCAGATATGCCAGCGTGGTGCCACTGTCAATTATTGCCCCTCTCTTGTCTCCCGTATAGATATCTAATGTCAGATTCAGGAAATCATGACCAACTTGGATTGCAGTCATATTGACATTGTAATGTGGCCTACAATTTCATAACAGAGAAAGAAGTAAGTAACTATAATATAAACAATAAATAGAATACAATGACTGAAATTAGTAAACATGGAACCGAAACAGTTTTCTTTCAGTTACCAATGTACAGATACTTCATTTTGAAAAGCTGAATATGGACCGTGCAGAATGAGTTTCTCATGTTTACAATCAACGAGTTCAAAGTATTGCAAAAAATCATCGCACAAGAATATTTTAGAACAAACAATTTCCTAAAAGTTTTTTGATCTTGCAGGACAAAACTTCCAAACTATACATATCTTTATTCTATTTAAGTGAGGATTAACTATCATACTTCTATGTCATGATCTGCACTATTTTGCTTCTAGTCCTAGTTCATACCATGCCAAGGATACAAAAAAATGTACGATAAAATGTATGGTCATCAGTTTTTTTTTAACAAACATATGTTCAAGATTACAACCCACTGCCCTCCATAATCTCCATCACGTAGTAGCAACTAACACAAGCTTACTTGATAAACCAACAACATAAGACTCAAGTGTTGCAAAACTTCATCTTACTACCAGAAAATGGATTGAAGGACAAATGAGAATTAAAATGTAGAGAAGGATCTGACATACTGGTTCGGCACCAGAGGTGTTGTGTTTACTTGTGGTTGAACTACATGCCCAATAGCAAAGATACCTCCACCATTCACACCGTCTAAGCAATGTGCAAATACCTTTTTTACTCTTCCAGAAGAAGCTAGCTGTGAAAGCATTGATGAGTTTGATTTTCCAAAACCTAATATTCCATCAAGTGCATCATCCGATGGCCCCAGATCTCCAGATTGTTGGGCACCACATCTGTTCAAAAAGTTCACTCAATCATTTCAAAAAGTAAGAACCTATAATAATGAGATGCAAGAAAATCTTCAGAAACCAACAAAGATAAGAATTCAAAAATTTATCACCACAGTATTTCATGTACAGCCAGGAGAAGGAACAATTACAAAAGCTTCATTCATTCCGAGACATGCTGCAACAGACGATGAAGTTTTGAATTCCAATCAAATGCACAATGAAGATAGTTCAAGCAAGAACCAACAGAGGAATGAGAAATGTTATCGAAACACATTGAATAAGAACAGAAGTAGGGAGATTCTGTGTATTTTGTTGTGTTATTCATCAACTCAAACCACGTATTTATACAAAGATGACAATTCTATTCTAGGCAGCAAATTACAAATGACTCATCTTCCAGGCACTAAATAAATGATTTAAAAATCATATAATCACTACTCAATAATATATAACTATAACATAAATATTCTAACAAGAAATAATATATCAAATGTCAAAAAGGAGGTTCAAGTTCCTTGATAAGCCACACAGAACTAAATGTCTGAGTTCTGCCATTAGCTTAATGGCAGAACTCAAAGTTAGGCTATAGTGATCTTAGAATGAATGCCTATTGCTTAACTGCGAACCGTACTAAATAGTCCATCTAGCTGAGCATCTTCTATCAAGAAGAAAGATGAGGCCAGTCATAAGACAATACAAGCAGTAGCATATTATATGTATATTAGCATACAAAGCAGAACTAATGGAACCTTTGTTTACTAAATTTAGATCCATCAAGCAGAAAGTCTACTCGGAAGTAAATAGGTTTTGACTTCTGTAATCCAAACAGTACCCAACCTATTAAGTGCCATCACATGTTAATTTCCGTTTTTGGTGACAAACTTCTACTGAACCACTTACAACAGATCCTGCAAAGTTGGTAGGCATCAAAGACGAGCTTACTGTTGTAATGTTTTGGAAAAGCTTGAGTTTTTACAATACTCAAATAATCAGACATGTGTTATTAGAAGTATTTAGACCTCAAAACATAATAAAAAGAATGAATAATAATTTATTTCTATTATTATATAACTAGAAAAATAACATACCCAAAAATAACACTTCCGTTAGCTGATTTTGTTTGCAAATCCCCTGAAACTCTATCGTACTGAACAACATCCTCCACAAAGTATCCAATGGTATAGCTTCCATCTCCATAGACTTCAGTGTACAAACATGATGAATTAGCATTACAACCAGCTAAGCCTCCACCAATGTTTTTACAAAAATCTTGATCACATGACACTAGCTTTCCAGTAAGAGAATCTTTTGGATTGTAGAGAGAAAGTTCTACCTGCCAAAACATAAAATAAAGCTTATCAGAGGATAATCAGAAATGAGAACAAAGGGAATTCTATTGCAGGAAGACTACCAGTATCTCATCATAGACACTGAGCGGAAACTTAGGTTATTTCATTGAACTCAGAGAAATGAATAATTTTTCATCCCAAAATGCCCTACATAGAGATATTAGAATCCCATATTAAAAATAAAATGCATACTAAATTTCATATGATTCCATCATGTGTGGAGAAAGATATCGAGTGTTAAAGGAAAGAGTTCATTTAAGCACACATTAAAAAATGAGGGTTGTGTCATACACCATGGTAGCCTCGTCGAGGACATTGATGGCACTGAATGCAGTTAACCCATGTTATATCACTCCCAGTGTCAACCTGCACATAGTAATCCTTGGAAGGTGTTCCAATGCCAATTTTAGCATAGTAGAGCCTGCACCATCAGAGTAAATAAGGAAGATAATAATGTAAGATTTGATCATCATGTAAGAGTTAGAGTTCTGAGTTGTAAACAGTTCCTTTACCCTTATGTATCTGAAGAAAATGACTACAAATATTATTTATGCAGCAGAAATATTGCATAATCATCTTTCATGAAGAAATGATAATGCATGAAATGCAGAATTACACGAAACATAGCGGATGAATTAATAGTAACCATAAATTGCCACCCAGAAGAGTAGAGTAGTCAGCCTCTTATTAGTTCAAAGCTGATCGTACTGTGATTTGAGAATGCTTGTGTGAAGATCAAAGGATCTTGTATGTTCCCATGCAAGTTATCCTTTCACATTAGTTACAGATAGAATGATACATATGAGCAAATAGAAAAAGACGCAAGTCTAAGCCCCAATTCTAAAGGGGACAGCAAGTAACAATGCTTGTTACATAGACCAACATTAGTTCAAAAGTCTGTTCAGTGTATATGTGGGTTGTAACTATTACCTTATTGGTTGGACAAGAAACAAAGAATGCGAACAATACATAAAACAAAAAACAGAAATCTGTAATGAAATTGGTCTCACCATAGCACAAGACTACGTACAATAGATAATGCGTCATTATACAGTGTGATTAGTGCATGCAGTGATGCAGACATGACTAGTGCTTGCTTAAGCAAACACTAGGACGTTCCATCAATGACCCCGTGACAAAATAATTATCTCATAAATCAGTCAGGAAATTAATGCACACGGAATTTTAAAAATGAGGAACACGAAATTACAAATTAAAACCACAACTATATTAGCCGATATCTACCATATTTTGGAAGTCACAGTTCCACGAATTACACCAAAACAAAGCATCAATAAGACTACCAAAATTACTCATTCCAACAACAATTCTAAACTACACATACATAGCAAGCGCGAAGTATAAACATATAAAACATCCAAAATAGTGATCTGCGTTAAAAAGGAAAATAACCACCACCAAATTTAAGCACGCACAACGAACACCATCACCTCCTCTACTCAACAGAGAAAACGGGAAAAGTAAATCGCGAAGAATCAAAATACAAAAGAAGAGCAACAAGCGCACCCAGAGGCGTCAGGACGACCGGTTCCCCCGAGGGGAAGGTCGACGCCGGCGAGAATGGCTAGATGGCGGATATCGTCGTGAGCTCTGAGGGCGCTGAGACTGGCGTCGGAGCCGGCGAACTTGTAATCGACTTTGATAACTCCGACGGCGGCGCCGCCGCCGCTTCCGCAGACTGGATTTAGAGAGAGAAAAAAAAGCAGCGGCAGAAGCAGTAGTAGAGATTGGAAGCGCGACTCCATTTTTTTTTTTCTGATTTCTGCTGAAGAAGTCGCTTCGTCTATGATGATTGTCGTACTATTTATTTATTCAAATGATATATCTTTTTATTGGTTATTTTTCCTTTTTTTTTGTGTGGGGAGGGGGGTGGGGTAAAAAGTTACATTATTTGAAAAAAAAAATATATCATTTCCAATAAAAAGATATATCATTTCAATAAATTAAATATATCATTAAATTCGTCTTACAATAATAATGATGAATACTTTCTTTTTTGCCATTTTCGCATGTTAATTAAAAATTAACCCACTCCATTTGTCGGAGTTTATGTGATCGAATATTTCTTTCAAACATGAGTTCTAGACTGGGCAACAAACCTATAAATCTATTTTATTATTTTATTTGTGATTTTGTTTTGGTGTCCCAATTATTATAATCAAATTTTGAATTATTATAAGTTTTATACAAAGAAATCCTTAAATATTATTGAAAATAAATAAAAAATAATTAAGTAATCAAACTGAAGAATATTAAAAATAATATTATAAAAATACTAATTAAAGCTTTAAAATATATAAAAGATCAAACCATTATCTAAAAGAACGATTAAGTGCATACCATGTTTCTTATTAAATAAGTCTAATCTTGTAAATTTGTTCAACCTATATTGTTTGTTTTCTTAAATAAACTTTTACATAGATACAAAATTAAATTAAATCATATAATTCTTTTAACAGAAATATATTTACTTAAACTAAAACACTTAAATATTCATGTAGAATCTTGAACCCATGAGTTTTTTTTTTTTATATCATGGACAAGACACTTTTACCATTACGCCCTAAATAAAGGATAAATTATAATTTTTTAACTTAAGAGAATTAATATTTTATCTACGATTAATTAATTATGGAACTAAGTATAAAAATGGTGTTTCCTGTTCATTTAAATGCATATTTAATTATTAAAAAAAACACTCTCATTAATGATAGAGTTTTTTTTCAATATTCATTGTTTTTTGAAACATATATTATACTATTATTGCTTTCAAGTTATAAAAGTTAATACGCGGCAGAAGTCTTACAGTGATTAGCCTCAATTGACAGTTTGTAAGTTAGTTGGTTCTTAGAAAACTGATAGGTTATCTTGTTGTTAAGTTAGTTAATTCAAAATATACACCACTAACTTAGTTTGTTATTGAGTTTTAAAATAAGCAATAAAAAATAATCAAGCAAGTAAAATAAAATTTCGCAAGTAAACAAAGGATATTTTAGCAATTCGAATGTAAAAAGATCTTACGTAAACTCTTCGATCAGTTAGATCGAAAATCCACTAGAACATAAGTACAAATTTGTAACTCCGAACTCTTGCAGTCGCGGGAAATTCCTATGTCCGTTGGCTTTCAAGCAGCTTTAGACAATGAGCTTTACCACGACCACAGTGTCGCTAGGCTCTTCAGTCGACTCCAGACTGATAAGCTTTACCGCGAACACGTTGTTAGACTTGAGAGTTGCATAGATGTGAGTTTAAGTTCCTCACAAAACTTAGAATAGGGTTATATGATTATAATAGGTAATTGGAAAAGATTTAAAAAGCCTCTCAGATTCAGTATCTTAAAAAATACTGAACTCCAGCGGTCTTAAGTTGGAGCTTGGAGTCTTGTGTAGAACACAGTTGTGAGAGAGAGAGAGAGAGAGAGAGAGAGAGAGCTTATAATTGCTTGGAATGCTTAAATATTCAATGTCTCAATAGTCTTCTCTCTATCAATCTCCTAGAGTATTTATAAATGTAGGGAGACCTTCAAATCCAAATTCAAATACTGGTCATTTGCGTAGTTGAACTCACATATATGGCCTGACACATTTATGTACTATGAAGTACGAATAACAAACTTTGTGTTGCTTTAAAAGCTTTTCGGTCAGAATGACTTTAAGGCATTTCAAGGAATCTCCAACTGGTGTCCTAAATTTTTTTACGAAACTTATATTTTGATGAGTAGAACTGACTAAGGTTTAGTCCAGTAATGTAATATTGTATAGGCATATTGATTTGTAACTAATAGGAATTAATCATTACTCATCACTAAGAAGATTGGATGAAACCTATGGAGAACGAACTTGCAGTTAAAGAGGAGACTTAACTGACAAGGCCAAGGGAGAAGACAAAAGGGACGACAAAAAGAATGAAGGCATTAATTCCTCGAAAGTTAGAAAGGAGATCCTGATACGATCCTCGCTGGAAGGTTACGATCGCAGCCCAGAATCAACGGAAAATAGACGCACGCGGAAATGGCTAGAACTGATACGACGGGGAAAATCCAACACCTTTAAAGTCGACCCTTAGAGAACCACAGACAATGATGAAAAAAACCCCTATGACCCAACAAACAACTTGCTTCAACAACGATGGATATAGTGAAGACGCCACAAACGGATGTGAAAGTCTGTTTGATAAGTCAATTTTGAGTTTCAAGGTAATCTACAGAAATTCATGAGTTTTCAGAATTGGAGAAATAACTCACAAAATTATTATTGAACTGAAAACTGAATAATTTGTCCAAAACAATGACTATATATAGGCAACTCAAATCTCTAATCTAATAAGGAAAATAAATCTAAAAGAATATCAAATCTATCAAGATATAGAACAAGTATATCCCAATATCTTTGCAATAAAAAGAAACTAAACATCTAGAAGGAAATAAAGTAAAATTTTGAAATTAATTAAAAAAACTAAATTAAAAACTCTAAATTAATCCAGATTGATCTTCAATTAACTTCTTTGTTCAGCCTACCGAGATCTCCATCATTCCCCTCCTTTTCAAAAGGATTGGTCCTCAAATCCACATGCCAACTCCAATCACTTTGCTTTGCTAGGAAAGAGCTTCTCACCAGACAGTTGTCCTTCTCCCCAACCAGCTTCGGTCCAGCATCCACTTCTTTTTGCATCTGCACTTGGTCTTCATGAACCTGTTTTGGAGTAAGAGGTACAACACATATTTTTTTTTTGTAAATATACTCAAATGAGTTGTTAGGAACTAAGTTTTAGTTTCCTCCTTAATTTGATGTTTAAATATGTCAAAACTTACTTTAGCACTAAGTTTCTAGAGCTCTATAATGTAATCCATGTATATGATTATTTGTATTGTAATAGAACTTAGGTGTTGAAGACCGAGCAAAGAAGATGTTCGAGATTTGAAGAAGTGTTCGTGCGTGAAACTTACAATTACAATTACAACTACAACTAATCAAGAAATAAAGAAAAGAAGCAAAGACATATATACATTACAAGGAAAAACAAAAATGAAATATATTTTATGTCTAGGCAGAGAAGAATCCATTAGTAGCAGCAACAGTGATCTGTGAAGTGGGTGTGAGCTTCACAAGTTGCAGTTTCTCTTTAATCCAAGAAGATGACGACCCTTTCACTCTCTGCCCCAAAACTCCCACGCATGAAAACAACTCTATCTCCTCACCACTCTTCTTCACCCTCCTCTCATACTCTTCTGCTACCAGAATTGCTATATCTTCCATTTTCAACAATCCTCTTTTTTATTTTTCTCTTCTCTGCAAATTTATTGAAATTATATGTGGTTTTCCACTCTTGTAGTTGTTGATGCTGGTAAATGGTGGGTATTTAAAGGGTTGGAACTTGAACAACATAGGATAAGGTTGCCAGGTGAAGACTGATCGTACCACGTTATTGCAATATTTTATGCAAAGATTGCGGTATATGGGGACATTTTTCTTGCTTTTTTTATTTTATATTACGTTATTGCAATATTTTTAGAAACTCGATCAGTCTTGAAACAGAACATAAGCAAGTTCTAGAGAAATAAAAACATACATGCGAATCTCACATGAACAAAAATAAGGCTCAAATCTCACTTGGGTTCAAATGTTTCTTCCTTAGTCAATTTCAATCCACTCAAACATCATGCAAGTGTAAGTTTCAATTAGACCCTATCATACGGTATTCTACTTTCATAGGCAAATCAACCACAATTGAAATCAAATCGAACTCATCCTCAAACAATTCCAATGTCAAAATTAGTTCAAGTGGGTTCATGACTCAATAAAAATTTTCCTCACAATATTCATATTTTTTTTCTAGGCAAAAATTTAAATAAACACACCAAATCAAATAAATGCAATAAAAAAATAAAGCAAGTAAAGGGATACATAAGTTCGAATTTCTTGTCCGCATCCCCTCAAACTTATTTCAAACTGGAGAGTAAGAAAAAGTTTGAAAATCAGACAAGAAAAACAACGTGTACCTGACTGTTGATCTCAGACATCAACTTTTTATCCACCGGAGGAATCAGCTCGTCGCGACGAAGAGGTTGGTGATGCTGGCACTTTGTGTCGATCGACAGGGGGCCTGTCGATCAACACATAGCCTTCTGTCGATTGCTCTGTGCTGACCTCTGTGTCGATTGATAGGGGGCCTGTCGATCGAGACAGAGGTCAATCCTCCACTGTTCAATTTTTTTTCAAAAATAAAATAGCATAAAGCAAAAACGGAAATTCTGAAATAAAGTTAAACACACCAACGGAAACAAAAATGAAAATTGAAAAGAAGAACAATGGAAATCGAAAGGAAAGCATATAAAAATTAGGTTACCTTCCAACAAGTGTTTTAGTTAACGTCGTAGCTCGACGGTACCTCTTTTTCAGAACCACGGCGGGCTAGAGCACACTCGCCTTCCTCGAGCATCCACCATGTAGACCAAGCGATCTTGAATGACAGCAGTGAGCTCGGGGTGAGATGGTGTAATTGGCAATTTTGCCACCTCATTCCCTCGCTCCCATTCTTGAGCGGCTTTATCTTCTTCCTCTTCAATTTCTTCCTCTTCATCTTTGTTGGATGTGATTTTGTAGCATTCAGATTGTTGCCGGCTTTTGTCGAGCTTGAATGTGATATTTTCCTCATTTGCTCGAAGAGTGATCTCTCCACCACGGCAATCAATCAGAGCAACACTAGTGTCCAAGAATTCCCTTCCCAAGATGAGGGGTGTGCTGCCATCTTCCTTCATGTCCAAGACTACAAAATCTGTAGGAAAAATTAGATGACTCACACGAATGAGAACATCCTCAAGTATACCTTTGGGGCAAGACACAGATCGGTCTACCATCTGCAGAGTAATAGTAGTCGGCCTCAACTCTCTAATCTTGAGGCGCTGGAAAATGGAAAAGGGCATCAGATTGATGCTGGCTCCTGTGTCGCACAGCACCTTTGGAAAAGAAATCCCCCCGATCTCAACTGGAATGGAGAAGCATCCTGGATCACTTCTCTTGACTGGAAGTTTCTTCTGTAGGATCATGTTGCACTGCTCATGAAGCTTGACTGTTGAGTTCTCCACAAAATGTTTCTTCTTGCTCATGAGCTTCCGCAGATATTTCATGTAACCTGGAATTTCAGAAAGAGCTTCAATCAGTGGCAGATTAATGCTTACCTTCTTCAAGTTCTCGACAAAGCGTGAGAACTTGGAATCCTCCTTTTGCTTGGCAAAGCGCTGAGGAAAGGGCATTGGAGGTGTCTTGGCAGCTTTGGAAGTTGAGGATTGGTGCTGAAACTATGGCTGTGTCGATTGGCTTCCTTTTGACCTGTCTGTCGATCGACAGTGGGTATGTCGATCGACACACCCACTACAGTTCTGTCGATTGGCTCATCTGAATTTGTGTTGATCTCATCATCTTGTCCTCTATTTCGATCGACAGGCTACCTGTCGATCGAAATAGAGGATGGCTCTACGGGCTCCTTCTCTTTCTCTCCCCTAAACTTGCTTTGAGGCATGCTCGGGCTTGAGAAGTTGGTTCCGGATCTCAACTTCACAGCTTTGTAGTCCTTTTAGTTCTTGGGATTTGCCTCGGTGGTGTTTGGCAGCTTTCCGGGAGTGTGTTGCATCCCGAGAGTGGTAGCAATCTGACTCACTTGAGTCTCTATGATCTGTACGTGCTTGCCGAGTCAATCCACCTTGGAGTTCAGTCCTGCCACCTCTTTCTCGACCTTCCCAACTCGGTAATCTAAGGTTTTGATGAAATTCTTGAGCACCTCGTCGAGGGTCTCCTTCTTCTTTTCCACCACCTCGCCATTCTGCACATCAAAACCAGGAGGGGGCTGCTCGGCAGCTTTGGGCTGAGAGTATGAGAAGCCTGGATGAGGTCTAGGGTGGTAATGCTGATATCCCCCTTTCCGGTATTAATTTTGATAACCGCCTCGGTTCATGTAGTTCACATCAGCTACGGGGTCAACCTGTGCAACAGAAACACAAGCAGCATTAGATGTCAGTTTCTCCATCTTCCCCTTGAGCCTCTCGACTTCCTTCTTCAGAGCATCATCCTCCTTTGTTTCAATGGCCCGAATCTATGGTCTCCTTGGATTGGACCATTGTTGAGCATGCAACGCCATCTTCTTGAACAACTTGATGGCCTTTTCAGGTGACTTGCTCATCAGAGAACCTCCCGTGGCGTAGTCAACGACAACTTGGGTGCTCTCATTCATCCCCCTGTAGAAGATGTGGGCCTGCTCCTCGATATCAACTCCATGACCTGGGCAGCTCCTCAACAACTCGTTCCACCTGATCCAAACCTCGAACAAGGTCTCATCCATTCTTTGGTGGAACTGTAAGATCTCCATCTTCTTCTGAATGATGACTGAAGGTGGGAATAAGGCGGCGAGGAACTCTGCTCTGAGATCGGCCCAAGTACGGATGTTGCTGCAGTCCAGGACTGTAAACCACGTCCGAGCCTGATCCCTAAGTGAGAAGGGGAACAAGCGTAGACGGATCACATCCTGGGTGACTCCCCCATGCTTGATGGTATCACACACCTCCACGAACATCCTGAGGTGGGTGTACGGATCCTCCACTGCTCGGCCTCCAAACTGATTCTATTGAACCATCTTAATCAAACCGGTCTCAAGTTCAAAGTTATTGGCGGTGATGCCAATAGCAAATCCCTCATTCCTGGGCTGTGGTTTGTACTTCTTGGCCATTGCGTTGGGGTCCTAATCATCCGAGTCATCTGGGCGACCCCTTTCTCTCTCTCTTTCTCTTTCTCTTCTTTGAGCCTCGAGCCTATCTGCTTCCCTCTCTACCATGAGCTGCTTGATGATGTCCTTCATCTGATTGACTTCTTGGACAAGTAAGATGGCATTCTCTTGAGTGATGAGTTGTGTGCGCGACTCCTCCAATGGTGGCATGTCTGAGAAATCCTACTCGATTCGGTGTGGTGGTGCCTCCATGTTGGTGCTTGTGGCTTGTTTTTTCTTGCTTTTTCTCCTCCGGACTGTGGCCTCGATTTCTGGATTAAAATTCTCGAGTGGTTTGCCCCAAGCCCTCGTGTTCATGTATGATATGTGTGTAATTTGTACTGTTTTTGGAATATGAATTGAATGATTTGATGAGGATTAGATGCACAAATCACACACATATCTATTCTTTTCATGAATTTTCCTTCACTTGGTGTTCTAGAGTTGTTATGAGTGTGCAGGACACGAAAAGTGTTAGAAACTCGAGTTTTGGAGCTGAATTGAGGTTTTGGACGAAGCAAATCCCGTTCGGGACGAAAAAAAAAAGAAGAAATTGACGAAAGTGCGAGGTCGGTCCCGTTCGGGACGGCTTGGTCCCGTTCGGGACCGTGGTTCGGGAGGCACAATTGCGTTCGGGATACGGAATTTTGGCGTGAATTCGAGGGGAGATTTTTGAGAAAGCCGTAGCCAATTCCGTTCGGGACAGGCTCGTCCCGTTCGGGACGTGTCGGGATTCTTGGGCCAGATGTTTCTTCCATCCCGCTCGGGATGGATGTTTTCAAAGGCAGATTTCGTTCGGGATATAACTGCTGGGCTGCGGATTTCTCAACTATAAAAGGCCAAGGAATGTTATAAATTAAAGGTTCGACTTTTGAAAACCCTAGAGAGAATAAGGCACGAGATTGAAGCAATTTTCACGTCTCAAGGCTGGGAATTGAAGGTGGAAGGAAGGATTCGAAGCTAGATTTGAAGATTCATCATTAAAATCCTAAGCTTTCTTGTTCTCCTTTCTCTTCCATGATTTACTTTGGGATATTGACGATTTTCATTGTATTCATGAGTAGCTAAACTCATTGTTGAGGATTTGGATGTGATTGGGATTGATTTGAATATTGTTTGGATTTGAGTAATTGAATTTTCAAGGGTTTGATTATTATTGTGGATTTGAATTTGTGTTCCTTTCATGATTGATCACCATGTGTTGGAAAGTATGCCTCAATGAACTAACTTGATAGGTTTGATGATTAGAGGGGATTGCAATAATAATTAGGTGTTGTTTCATTTAGAAGATAGGTGAATTGGCATCTAGGTTATTAAATTCTTGAGCTTTTGGGAGTTAATCGAGATTAACATACCTAGACTTAGGGTGAGATTGAGATTAATCTACGGTTGTTGCACCGATACTAAGGGTAATAGCTAGAGTTATGTGAATTGACCCAAATCATCTTATTGAAATTGTTTCGTGAAGTTAGCAAATCCAAGCATATTCATAATCTACCCCAATCCATCCTATGTTCCTCAACTATTCTCTCTCTGGTAATCTCAAGAAAGTTGATTGGCATTTTATTTAATTGTTACATTAATCTTTAGAATTTTAAGTAGTTTAAAATTGATCTTTCAAAATCATTTTATCGCGTCTAGATATTAAGTTCCAAAATCAATTCCTTTTACTTAAACAACGGGCGAATTGAGTCTTCGTGTTCGATAATTTTTACTTGATAAAAATACTGCATCAATGTACCTGCGAACAAAAACAAAGAAAACTAAAAATCAGCCTCTGTGTCGATCAACAGGCACGTTGTCGGTCGACACGAATGCAGTGACCTCTGTGTCGATCGACAGGCAGGTTGTCGATCGAAACAGAGAGCAAAAAAAGGTCACGCAAAACTGGAAAACACAAAATTCAAACACCAAAAACCAAATTCAAACCCAAAAACTCAAAATTAAAAACACAAAAACCAACAATAACGAAATTAAAATAAAATTACAGCCTCAATCCATCAGAACTAAAAATAAACTAAAAATTGAATAAATCTGACAAGTCCCCGGCAACGGCGCCAATTTGATAAACGCAGAAACGGTGAGCAAATAATATTTTTACACCCTAAGGTGGTCGATCCCTGATTGATGCTAAATCTGCATACAAATTGTAGCATAGGACAAATAAGTTTATAAGTACCCGAAGGTTGTCGAACCCACAGGGATAGTGCAATGAAGGGATTCATGTACTGAATATGGTTTTTGAAACCTTTGTTTGGGTAATTCAAAACAAAGATTTTTGGGTTTTTCAGAACAATTAATTTAAAGAGATTAAAATAA